>VZTH01008324.1:0-12053 GCA_013397815.1 Aleadryas rufinucha | reverse complement strand
GAAGAGAAGAGAAGAGAAGAGAAGAGAAGAGAAGAGAAGAGAAGAGAAGAGAAGAGATTAAGAAAAAGAGAAAGAAAGGAAGGAAGAAAGGAAGGAAGGAAGGAAGGAAGGAAGGAAGGAAGGAAGGAAGGAAGGAAGGAAGGGAGAAAGAAAGAAAGAAAGAAAGAAAGAAAGAAAGAAAGAAAGAAAGAAAGAAAGAAAGAAAGAGGTGATAAACACCCCAAGGAAGAAAGCATCCAAAAGAAACAATTGTTTTACAACCAGCTCAATCCTCATGAATAACAGTAGTTTTCTTGCTAACAGACGGTGATGTGTCAGTGAAAATTGGGACTTGTGGGGTTCCATGGGTTGCCTGACTGATGGGCACGGCGGGGAGTCTGTGGGGCTCCATAGGGTCCGGGGGATTGGGAATGGGCTCCTGCACTCCCCACACGTCCCACTGGCTCCTGCTTGCCAGCCTTGGCTCCATGTTATTTGCCATGGGGATTTCAGGCTGCTTTTACAGGGTCACTTGCCTGCAGATCCCAATGTAGAGATCACGCACGGGGAAATTCTCAGAAATAAAACTGTCAGCCACTCTCTCCCAGCACACAGCCGGTGGAGTTTCTCCCCTTCCCCTCTTTTTTCTTTTACTTCTCCCCGCCCTACCCCCAGGCCCCCACCCTGACAACTGCTCGTGCTTCTCCAGTGAGATATCCACGCTCTCCTGCAGTGCAGCTGCCCTGTGTGGTCCAAGGTTTGGGGCTATAAAGTTTTTGGGACCCTCACCCAGCCCCAGAATGCAGAGTTCCCTTGAGAGCTCCCGGGGTGGCCTGGGCAAGGGGACCTGACAGTCGGGGTCATTGCTTGGAGCTCCGCCAGGAGCAACCCCTGCTTGTCTGGTTTTGAGTGCGCCAGGAGCTACCTCTAAAACCAGTCACTCTCTGTCACTCCTATCCTCATTATTGTTCATTAATGCTGTCAAAAAGCTCTGTACAGGGATGCTACTCTGCTGCCTGGGGCTGATGCACACATCTGCTGCTAATAGGTGTGAGAGAATCAGTGCCCATCCCCTCCTGCCTGGCCCTTTCCTCACTTTCATCCGGCCCCAGCGTGGATGGGGAAGCTCTTGCCCAACTGCCTGTGCTCCCTGGGTGCAGGGAAAGGGGGCTGCAGCTAAAGGAAAAGGAGTTTGAAAGGATTCCCCCACGCCCCAGAGCACCGAGGTGCCAAAAAAGGCATAGTTGAAGTGTATTTCATTATTGCAGCACAAGTTTGGGGAAGAGAGGGTGAGAAATCCCATAGAGCACAGGGGGACACTGCTGCTATCTGCATCCAAAGGGAAAGCAGCTGCTTCACTGCTTCTTGCTAGATCCTTTCTGCAGAGCCAGAGCCAGTTTCAAGCCATCCACTTGCAGTCGTGTCGCTAGAGGGTAGGTCAGGCATTCATCCACAACTCGGCTGTGGTTGTTGCACCGAAGGTTTATATTCACTCAGTGCTGCTGCAGCATCCTGTGCAGACATTTATTTTGGCTAAAGGCACCCTGGTTCTCGTTTGAATGCAGTTGCTGAGGCCTGACCCACACAGGCGCCGTGTGCCAGCAGAGCTGCTGTGGCCATACAGGCTGTCTGTGCGTGGGTTCACTTCCACTCAGGGGGACCCAGATGGTTCCATCCCACAAGAGGTTGCAGTTAGATGAGCACTGTCCTAGCATGGGGGGGTCATTGCAGAGCTCAGTCACTGTCATGAGATGCGGTGTCCCCAGAAGCTGCCTGTTTGCAGTTGCTATAGACTATCCTGTAAGGATTTTTTTCCTTGCAAGACATTTTCTCCTTTTCTATTAGGCCAGTAAAATAGCCTGGATGTTCCTTGTTGTTCTACCTTGCCTCCTGTCACAGCAAAGAGCAGATTGGCATCACTTGTTCTGGAGCTCAGATGTTTTCATGGGGTTTGGTGTGGCAGATGATGACATATATTAATCACTAACATAACACAGTATGTTACCACAAACAAATGAACACAAACAACAAACCGCAGGGCTCAGCATGCTAATGGGAGGCTGCACAATCCACAGGAGATCCCATTGGGATAAATCCTCTCCTGCATTGCTGGGTGTTACATTGGACATGTTGCAAACTTAACCCAAAAGCCATAAAGAATGGATGCTTCAGCCAATGTCAGCTGCTTCTTCAAACCCAATCCAGCATAAAAACTGGCTACATCATGGAGATTTTTCTTCTTGCGTCAGTGCTGGAGCTGAATCCTCTGGATCATGTCCAGCTGAGAGGCAGCAGGCTCTGCACTACCACTGAGGGCAGATCACACATGTTAAAGTCATATGAGAGAGCACAGTCCCTGAGAGCAGAGACCAGACCTGAAGATGAGCCCAGGACCCTTTCTGGAGCCCATGTTTGTCTGCAAAAAAGCAGAGGTGCTTCTGCCAGCCTTATCCTTCCTCCTTTGCTTCCTTGTCACTTTACCCACTTGTGGATGTGCCTGTTCCTAAGGGATTTTGTGATCTGTCCACAGTTCTCAGCTCCACTTTCTATTTCCTCATGCCCTGTGGGAGACCTTGTCCCTTTTGAGAGTGCTCTGGTGGGGCAGGTGAGGCAGGAGTGATGGTCTCTTCTGCCCGCCTGCAAAGCCACACCAGTATTACTGACAGGACATCCCTCTCCCCAGGCAGAAGGATTTTGAGGATTCCAGGCCATTGCTTCCACCACCCCATCACCCAGGCAGACGCCCTGCTGAGGGTGCTGAGCACAGGCAGATTGTCTCTGCTGGAGCCCAGGGCTGCTGCAGCAGGCAGGCACTGCAGTCAGAGCCTGCCAGGAACAGAGACCAGCTGGACGGGTGACCAGCCCTGCCTGAAGATGTGATGTGCCCTGCACGCTGTGTGCTCCTGCCTGCAGAGTCCTGGCTGGAGACCTGGCACCCCTTAACAGGCATCTCAGGGAAAGGAAGGGGCAGGGACTTCAGCAGCCTTTAAGGAAAACCTTTACAATACACTTTGTAATCCCTGCACAAGCCCTGCGAAGGGCAATGGAGTGTTACTAAATAAGCATGGTGAAGCAGAGCAGAGCAAGCCTCAGAGTTCCCAATCCTGCCTCTGTGATGCCTCAAACAAGTTCAGCATTGGGGTACCCAGGACTGCTTGGCACATCTAAATCCCTTTGCTGTTTCCATCCCGGTGTCCTTCTGTGCAAACAACAGTGATGATGTCTAGTCACCTTCGGAGAGCTGTTTGGCATTGAAAAGGATCCAGGATAATTTTGGCTTAGGTTTTGTGTAATTTATTTATTGTATTTTTAGGTTTTGTTGTATAAAGCAACACTGCACCATTTCTAGCTCTTCTCTGATGACATTTTAAGTCAGCTCTTGTTCTTCCTACTTATTAATTCCATTTCCCCTTTTTTAATTGAAACACTAGCCTGGAACCATTCAGGAATCTGCACTGATGAGGATTTTTTACATTTCTTGTGATTTTCTCACATAATATTTTTAATGTAAAAGGCTGTTCACATCGAATCTGTTCTCATACAAGTGGCTGCTGCATAAGGAACATCCTCCTCCTTGTCCTACTGGGCTCAGAGACAGAGTTTGGAGAACACATTTGAAGGTGCACAGTCAGGCTTCCCAGAGGTGAGAAGCAGTACAGTTGTTTCCTTCCTCATGTCTTTTGCTGGGCAAAACCTGGCTCTGGTGAAGCCAGTAGTGGGATCCCTGTGACACAAGAAAGGCACATATGTAAGGGGACCCATAAGACATCCAGGGTCCGAGCTGTACTGGCAACTGTCCCTGTGGGGCCACTGGCCCTGGAGGCGAGGGCTCTCCACCTCTCCCACGCATGGCTCGCTGCGGTCCACAGGCACTTCCCGTGGGCCATGGCCTGGGAAACACCGGCACCCCTGCAAATAGCACGAAGGGACTGGCACTGAGGGGTGGTTCAGTTTCAGGAACTGCCAATGCTCACGCCTTCCTCTGCGGAATTAGCACAAGGACAGATTAAAGAAAGCCAATTTCCTTTCTCATCAAATCAATTCCTTCTGGGGCAAACAAAGCCACGAGCGCAGCGCTCTTGTCCTCCCGTGATCTTGTGGTTTGCTCTGGTTGGAAGAGGCAGCTTTGGAAAACCCGAGCCCATTTCCTGCTCTGCGTGCTGCAGTGTATATCCTCGCCTCAGCCCTGGAAATGCTTTGATGGATATTATTAGGCCCGGAAAGCATTTGGAGCTCTTTTCTTCCGTACGAGCTGAACAAACTGCTACGGGATGAAAGAGGGGCAAATTGGAAGGGTCTGTGGATGCTGCAGACAGGCTGCCTCGCTAAGGGAGCCCATGTTGTGCTGCTGTCTGCGATAGGGACAAAGCAGCCTTGGGGCCAGGGTTTCTGCCAGCCCCTGGGGAGGGGGGACATCTCTTTCATACTCTCCTGCCAAAAGGCAGAACTGTAGTGGGGCATCACCAAACTGATGTCAGTAAAGCCTGGCCCCTCCTAACTGCATCCAGCCCCACCCACGACTTTGGACTCTTCTTAAATCCATATACCAGGCCCAACAAATCCCATGCGCTACCCCAACATGCCCTCATCAAACCCTACAAGAGAGGGGAACCAGCCTTTTTCCCCTCTCACAATGACCACTGCCCACCCCAGGACAGACTTGCTCATTCTTGCTCAGCCTTCCAGACACTGGGAGCAGGAGTCTCTCACTGCTTTGAAAGGGAAAGTGCATTAAAAGCAAGGCCAAGCCAAACCTTTGCTTTCCAAGGGACTGGAGCTCTGAGCGGTGTTTTGCCACTAACACAGTCAAGAAATGACAGTGCGGAAATCTTGGGGAGTGAACAGCACTTGTGGTTATTGGTGAAATCCCATATTAGTAGAAAGGTCTGGTAAATGGAAGCAGGAGTCGCTCTGACTACAGCATCTGTTGGATGTGGAGAGTGGTTATGACTCTCTCCAAATACAATGCACATGTACTGGGGAAAATGACTGCTACAATAACAGGAATAAATCTTAATAGAGACTTGGGTGATAACAGACACCATAGGGGAGTTATCAAAATGAAAAACATATGGCAGCGTCTCTGCCAGACCTGCATGGAAACCCCTTGGAAGCTCTAGCAGAGCTTGTACCTGAAAATGAAAAAAGAGCAGAAGACACAGTGACAAGGGAACAGGGCTGAGAGAACGACATAAATTCTGTCATTGTGCCCTCCTCAGAAGAGCGGGGGGGGGTTGGTGTCAGTGTCCTGCTGCCTGTCTCCTTGCTGGACAAGTCCAGATCTAAAAGCAGCCTGGTCTGACAAACTCTTTCCCACTTCTCTCAGGTCTGGCAAGACAAAAGGCTGCAAGTCAGGCTGGACAGGGGCCATTTTTGATTGTGTTCAAACAAGACCTCAACCTGGACTGCTTATTAGCATTAGATCCCATTTTCTCTGCCTTTTGGCAGCAAGTAAGGGCAAGGATGGCAGAGAAGGAATAGTGGAGGAGCAAAACTCAGGGCCCTGGAAAGTTCAGGCACAGCCCTGGCTGCGAGGGCAGGATGGATTTGTTTTCCTGCAGTTATAGGAGCTTCAAACCGAGCCCAGACTTCATGGTATGGCAAAGAACAAGCAAACGGGAAGCTCGGCTGGAACTGACAGTTTCTTGGCAGGAAGCAGCAAGAGACAGGACAGCAACGTCAAATGAAATTGCACCTTCTCCCAAGCACTTCAATGTTTTCAGCAGAGGTGAAACCACAGATTAGCCAGAGTACAGAAACCCAGCTTTGCTTTGCTCTCCTCAGGAACAGCCTGGCAGGGGATGGACAAACATAAGCACAGCAGATACAGATCAGGTGGATGTGAGATGTGGGTTTTGTTTGTCTCTTAGGTCTGCAAGAAGGGAACAAGAGGCTCCAATATCCCTAGAGCAAGGGGAGTGGTTCAGCTTCTGCTGACCCCATACTTTGGGGTCAGGAGCAAGAAGTGTGGATTGGTTGCCTGGGTACCAGCCACTGCTCCTTGATTCTGTTAAAAGGTTGGTCCCACACCAAACCCTGACTGCACTGACCACTGTGGCCATACAGTACTAAGGCAGAACCCAGAGGCGGAGGGAGACCCTCAAGCAGGGACCATCACCTCCTCTTCAGTCTCAGAGGTGACTGTGTAGGCTACCATCATCCAATCCAGTGCCAACTTGACAACTGGGGATTAAATAGTGGAAAATTCAAAAGACAGCTGAGGATGGGGCTTATATTAGTCAAGACACTTGGCACGCTAGCTTTAGATGACCAGGGTCACCAGCAGTAAATAGAGATATTGTTATGGTAATGGAAACAAGACAGAGGCAGGATGACCACAGAGCAGACCCTAAGTGCTAAATGCCTCTAAGCTGTCAGGGACTTTGCCCCTGGCTGTCATTATTTTAACTGCATCCTAAATCTGCAGCCATTGGTCAAAGCAGGTGTCTGAGGACATGAGATGGATCTACTCTGGTGCCTGCCACAGCCAAGACTGAGCTGAAGAGAGAGTTGGATGTGATACTTGTTACACCATCCACATTTATATAATCCAGGGTTAGTAACCCAGAATGACTTGTTTGCTTACAGTCAAAAATCATTGCTGTCCAGGGGATGAGCAAAGAGGAGCCTGAAACTCTGAGCTGGTCTGTTCCAGCATCAGAGGAGCAGATCCTGTCCTTGTTTCCCCAGGCTGGAACTCACTCCTGTCCATGGCTGGGACAAGACCCTGTCCCAGGGACAGGCAGAGATCATCTGACCCTAGACAGGCTGCAGATGCCTTGTTTTGGCTCAAGCAAATGTACCTCAGGCAAAAGAACAGGGAGATCAAACAGCATCTTTATGCCAGTCGTGAGCAGAAGGGTTGTTTTATTGCGTGCTTAGTCACAATAAACCAAACAATAAAGTAGTAATAAATGGTCACCAAAAATTATTTCAGAGTCCATAAAACAAAAACAGAGTTTAACAAGGACAAATAAATTGTTAACACTCCTCCTCTTCCCTGTCCCATAAAACATGTCGGGTTTTACAGGCGACGGGTGAATGCCAAGCTCCCCTGGCCTTGCAAGACCGGCAGCGTGATCATCACTGTCTTTTGCTGTGAGCAAGGTGACAACCCCATCTCCACTACAGCCCCAATCCCCACTTGTGCTGCTGGCTGGGGACCCCTGCACAACGCTGTGGGCTCCCTGTGGCTGCGGGATACTGCCCACGCCCCCCACTTCCCCTCCACTGAGGCAGGGAGTGCTGCGGTGCCGTCAGGAGCCAGACACTAAAACCACGGGATGCTGTGCTGAGCTCTCGCGCTGAGCAAACAAGTCTTTCTAAAGGTTTAGAGGACCACCTTCACGCACAGAATGACCCCCCATGTTTAAACCAAACAATCTTGACCTCTCTACGAGTTTTAGCCACATAAAAGCTCACCTCTTGGACTCTCCATTAGGTTTTATGATGTGCTTCCATATTTAAATGGACATGACTCACACCAGGGTTTCTGCTGTGCATGTGAAGGAAAGAAAATATGAATGCCAGATGTTACGTATGAGTTACTTCAGGGGAAAAAAAAAAAGAGACAAAAGGAAATGTTGGGCTGGGCTTTCCCAGCTCCCCCTGCTCAGGTGAGCATCAGACTGGTATTTGACTTTTCTTTAAAAATGCAGCCTCCTCAGCCTGGCCACACTCCGGGCTGCTGTGCAAGCACACAGCCCCCCCCAGTTTGCCCTCCTCACAGCGGGGACTTCAATTTTCTGTCAAAAGTCTTCTGGCCAAACCTGGTAGCTGTCAGCACCTCCCTGTTTATTTGTGGAGCAGGAGGGGGCAGGAGGAGGAGTGGAGAAGGGGTGGAGGGCAGCCCCTCTTTGGGGTGACACATTCCTTCACCCAGAAAACTCCGGGTAAGGCAGGCAGAATGGCCGAGTGATGCAGAGGAGCTGCACAGGTGGGGTGGTGTAGGTGAGGGGAGAGTTCTAACCACAGCAACTGGAAAAGCACCTGACAAGCTGCCTGCCATGCCCATGGGCTTACAGCTGCTTTCCTCTGGGCTCCAGTGGCATGGGTGGGTAGGAAGGGCTCAGCAGCAGATCCCCTTTACAGCCTTGCTCCTGCCTCTCCAAAAGGACCTTCTGTCCCCACACAGACCCCCTGCACGTCATTGCCTTGACCACTCTGCTCTCAGTGGGCTCATCTGGCACATTCTCACATTCCCACCTCCAGGGCACAATGGCAGAGCCTCCACCCAGGCAAGCATGGAATTCGCAGGCTCGTGCCATGGGTCAGCCCCTTCCTGCACTCGGTGCTGCTCACACACAGAACATGAAGCAGGGCCATGCCCACACTGAAGTCATGGCCAGCAGGTCCTGCTCTCAGACCCTCAGCACCACCCGCAGTGAAAGAAGGATCACTCCCCCCATCACCTCTGCTCCAGAATAAGGAGATACAACCCTAAAAACCTAACTAGCCCTTCTCAGGAGGCTCCTCCTGGGGGGACCTGATGCTCCATGCAGCCTCTTCTCCCCACAGCTGGCTGGGGGACTGACACATTGACACGAAAGTGGTCCTGCTGCTCCCAACCAGGGCAGGCTGTCCCACTGCAGACAGATGAGGCTGAAACTCCACACTAAGCATACGTAAGGACATTAAGCTGTTGGAACTAAAGGATAATTTGAAAAGTATTTTTCCTAATACTGGCATTATGTTTCCCCAGCTTTGCAGTTGGTAAAGAGAAAAAGAATGTCCTTACTAAGGAAAAGCAAGTGAAAGCTGAACCAGAGGGGAATTAGGGGGTGGTGGATGCTTGGAGTTGGGTCCCTTTGCTTAGCTCAGGGAGCTGATCATGCTTGGTGCAAGAGGTCTGTTCCCACCCCAGACCTGAAGAAACAATCTAGGGGTCACTGGCTTTCTCTCACTGGAAAACTACAACATGGCAAAAGGGAACTAACGTGGTCACACTGTCCTGGGAGCAAGAGCATCCATTCTGCATCCTGCCTGCACCAAGGGTAGGGCTGCACTCCCACTGCGGCCCTGCAAACATTCAGGTTAAGCAAAACGTCTGTTTTTCCAGAAGTGATGAACTGAGAGACTTTTCATCTTTATATCACACAGAAAGTCCCCTTGGGTACCTGCTGAGCTCTGCAACTTCTTTATACAGCTGCTGAGTGACTCAGTCATGAATACAGAGTACAGAACTCTGCAACCTTTACTTCCCATTTTTAGGTGTCTGTCTTTAGCTGGGTAGATTAGTGCAGAGTTTATGAAAACAGGAGATCTGCAGTTACAGCAGCTGCAGGTGGTGTCTGGTGAGTTATGTTAGCTCTCAGCACTATGCTGTTCCCTAGCCCCACAGGGATGGCAGCCCTTCCTGGTGCTCTGGGACTGACGAGTCACAGCCCTATGGTGCAGCCTCTCCTCTGCCTCTCTGCATTCCCACCTCTGCCCCAGCAAAGGTCCCGGGGCCGCAGGCTCTGCACTTGCTTCTGCTTCCTCTCCCTGCCTCTGCCACCACACGCCAGGGCAGCAAGTGGGATGTGGGGCCCAGTGCTGCATCCCGAGCTCCTGAGCGCAGGAAACTGGTAAGCTGGCAGCTCAGGGACCACAGGGAGGCATCAGAAGAGCCCATGTCCCCCATAGAGGAATTCCTGTGCCCTTGCAAAATGCCTGTGTGAATGGAGGCAGGAAAATTAGCTGCAATATGGCTTTTTGTGATCACAGAGATTTGCGAAAGGAAGGAAAATAAAAAAAGGTTCCGTTTTCCTCTCGTTCCCCTTCCCCACCTCACTGGAAAGACTCAGGAAGTGCCCAGCCATCAGGAACAATGTGAAAAAAAGCCGGTACCATTTTCCCTGGTGAACCTGGCAGGATCCCAAGCAGGGACCATAACAGCCAGCAGGAGTGAGGCTCCCTCATGCCTCTCCTGGAGAAACAACTGTTGAGCTCCTTTGTTTCACTTTCCTCCTCATCCTTTGTGGAGCCCTGCTGCCGTGTCCCCAGCATGACGAGGAGGGATGTCTCCCTCTGCCTCGACATTCTGAGTGCATGTGCAGCAGCAAGGGCTGGCAGGGGGTCCCCAGTGAGCTCCCTGTCTCCGGCCTGAGTGAGAAGCTGTGGCTTGCTAAAGGACACATGCTGGTCATTCCAACAGCCTCTTTAATTTCCATCTCTCCCCCAAAATGCCTTTTAACTGAGCATCAAGGCTGCCCAAAAGTTTTCTTATCCTGAACCACTGATGTCGATGCAGACTGTGACAATGGCCAGGACATGTCCCTGGGAACATTCATCAAATTTTGCAGGAGTTGCAACCACAAGAGTGTCTGGCCAGAACCAAATTTACCACAAGCCACGTTCCTTCCCTTCCTGCCCTGCCCATCTGGCACAGCTGGGGAAGAGCACAGGCAGAACCGGATGACCCGGGGTCGCAGCTCTTGTACATCCCTAACAGAGGGGTGAGGGAGAGGTCTATGGCCAGGCCCCAACACATCCCCTTGTTGGGTGTGGGGAGAGCCCAGGATACTGAGGAGCATCTGTGCTTCCAGAGAGCATGTTCCTAGGAGCAGACACCAAGGCCTGGCCTTCTCCAGGGCCTCACGCATCCCCTGGGCTTGTGTGCAAATGCTATGCTTCCCCAAATAGACACTTTTCTGGGAATGTCCTATGGCCCCGAGGAGGCTTGGCTGGTTGGCATCAGATGACCAAAGCTGGTGCGTGCTCCCATTGTTCCCTAAGGCAGTTATTAATAGAGCACTGTAATAATAGGGGATATTTATAAAACACCTCTGTGCCTGGGAATCCAGAGCAATCTGCAAACCTGTGCAGGTCTGTGTGTCAGCCCTGAGCCCCTCTGGTGATCATTACACAGAGAAAACAAACCCTACACCCCACTGAATGGTGTGAGAAATGCCTGGGCTGGAGGGGCCACGGCAAAGGTCTGGTGCAAGACGCGAGCATCAGCACTGGGGTCCTGCAAGGATGCAGAGGCAGGGACAGCCCAGGCCCAGCCACCTCCCTGCCAGCAGAGAAAAACTGGGGAAGAACAGGAGTCATAGATGCTCTTTCCCTGGTCCCAGCTTGTGGAAGAGAGATGTCACTGAAGAAATCAAAGCTGATATGGTCCATGACCAAGCTCCCCAGGACTACCCATGGGGTAAGTGTGCAGCTGGCAAGGGGGCTGCATTGGTGCAATTGCCTTTTATGCTGAGTTTGGTTAGAAGGACCCCATTTGCTGCCCTTCCTGACATCTGGGCTGCAGAGACCAAGACCAAACCCTGGTGACAGGGTTGAGGATCTGTGCTTACATAGCACATTTCACACTTGCAGAAACCTGTGCAAATCTACCAGGCCCTGTACAAGAGAATGCACACTTTTTTTTAGCTTTATAGATGGAAAACCCAAAATGAGGTGCAGTATTCAGTCAGAGCAAGGCCAGACCCTCTGTGCATCATGGGCTGGGGCGCGGTGCAGCGCCACACACTGGCACCCCACATGGGCTCCGCACGCAGCCAGGATGGGGACTGGGTGGAGAGGAATGCAGACAGCCGTGGTGTTGGGCTGTTCCATCAGGATCATAAAACCAAACAAATCCAGTCTTACCTCCAGCCTTGCTTGAGGAATTAGAGAAATGAGGCCATTTATGTCTTTGCACGGGCGACTGAGCCTGGCAATGACCTTTGGTCACTTCGAAGCAGGGCTGGATTTGAAATGTGAACCAGAGACCAGGAGGTGAAAACCTCCATATCCCATTACAAATCCCTGGGGATGTCCAAGGCTTGTCAAGCCACAGTGCTCTGCTGCTTATTTATTACTATTTGTCTATGATTGTAGCCATTGCCAGGGCTGGCATTACTGCTTGGGCAGTGGTCAGCTGCCCAGTGTCCTCCAGGGCCAGCCCATCTCCCAGCAAAGCCAGAGTCCGGGGCTCTAGGGCTGGAGTGGTCAGGGTGCAGCTGGAAAAACACGTTGGTCCTTTTGTAGCAGCAAGTACAAGTAGAAGCATCACAGTGGGTGACACAGTCCCCCCAGCTGGTGACATCCACCAGGAGGTGAATTCACCCTTTAAGGTATTGAAGTTGATGCCATGATGCTTT
>VZTH01008312.1:0-19541 GCA_013397815.1 Aleadryas rufinucha | reverse complement strand
TTATTTTATTTTACTTTAAAAAAAATTAATTGGATGTATTTTATTCTATTTCTCTCTATTTTAACAGACAACCAGACTGACCTCAGGTCTCATTTCTGTTCTTCACCGTTTGCTGTGAAAGACGAGGAAGGCGTTTTTAATGACACGAGCGTTTTTAATGACTCCTCTCCTGGCTCTGCTCCCTCCAGTTGCCCTCTCCAGACCCTGGCAGCTCCCTCCACATCTCATTTCCATCCTCAGGTGCCGTCGACTCCTCCTGTGCTGCCCACACGCTGCTGTCACCCTGCCCATCCCAGGAATCCCGATCATCCCCTCAGGGCACAGCGGAAAATTAAACATCCGGTACTTTCCCTCAGCTCCCAAACCCTGGGCTGGACACCCAGCCCCACTCCAGGTCCATCCACCCAGCTCTGCTGCTTCCCAGGAGAGTGGGGCTGTGCTTCACCCCTGCCCTTGTCCTCCAGTGCGTCCCAGAGTGTCCCAGTGGGATGTTTTAGGCTTGTACTGGCGCAGCACTGGGACAGGCAGAGGCTGGGCTGGGCTCCGGTGCTCGCAGCCCGGCTCGGGAGAGGCAGGAGCACGGCTGGGATTTTGGGTGACACTTTATGGGGACCTTCACAGAATTATGGTTGCAAACAGAGAATTGCACTTGCAGCGAAGTCACTCTGACATTAACGCTGACAAAAAACCCCGAAGGTACCTGTATGGGGCTGACTGGGAACACCTTGTGCCAGCCCAGCACACTGAAAGGTGATAACTCAGGAAAATCCAGCACCTCTGAGCAGGATCCACAGCTCCGTGGGTGAGATGGGAGTTGTGGAAAGAGCAGAGTGGAATGGGCATGGCTGGAGGAGGCAGCGACCTGGCAGTGCCCAGTCACGGCTCTGGTGGCGAGCGTGCCCCCAGGAGGGGCTCTGTGCTTTGTGGAAAGGTGACAGCAGGTGACATGGAGCAAACCCCGGCTTTGCAAACCTCTCACAGCAACCCCACGAGGCAAAACCCACATGGCAAAGCCCCCCTGGACACTGCCAGCCCTGCTCCCCCCTCTGGGCATGGCTGGGCCTGGTGGATTCCCCGTGGCAGAGCCCTCGGTGGGATGCCAGAAACACAAACCCATCCGCGGGTTCTGTTTCACCTGCAAACAGGGAAACTTATAAAATCCTATAAACCACGACTGAATTTCCCACAGCAACGATGCCTTTGGTGTGGCACCGCTGGGTGATTGGTGCCGTTTCATTTCCACCGCAAAACACTTTTGATGGTGGCTCAGAGCCTGTCACTGGGGGTCACTGGGGATCAGTCCCGTTTTCTGTATGTTTTACCAACCCATATTTCCCATTTATGACACATAAAGCTTTGGATATCACCAGAGGAAATACTATAGTAAACCTCTAATAAATTATTACAGGCATAAGCAAACTCCAGTAATTTATGGAGGGTTTTGACTTTAATAATGTTTTGTCTTAGATTTGGCCCTAATTATAAATCATTTGTAAGGACAGTTTAAAATATAAGCAAATCTTATATGGCATTCTTATTATCTACTTAATATCTCAGCCCCAAAGATTTACTGGATTGCATTCTGGGAATTAAGCAAACTAGGAAACTAAGTAAGAAAGAAACACAGGAAAATTATAGTTTTGTCATAAAACTTTGATTGATCAATGATTATTGTAAAACTCTGGTAACTATGCAGATGCCAACATAAATCTGTAACAGAACAGGATTTATTAGGGAAAATACTATATTTTCTACTATTTTGACTATAGTGTTAATATGGGTCTGGCAGATTTACTGTGGTTTTAGCTTAATTAACTCTATTTGACTGTATATACCCTTATAATGCATGTATCCCAAGGTGCAGCTGCTGCAGATCCAGTTTTTTCCCTTCAGTTGTAGTTTAAGGAATATTTAAGCCTTGTCAGTGCACTCAGGCTCAGTCAGGCTCAGCAGCACGGGGCACATCCTTGTGTTTATCCTCCCTGAGAAGGCAGCGATGCGGCTGCATCGCTCTGATGGGCAGGCGCGCCGTGTTCCCTGGGAATACCTTTCTCCTTGGAGTTTGCTGCAGGCGCCCGTTCCTGCCACTCCAGGTAACCAAAGCTGCCAAAACCCGTGGAAAAAAATCCACATATCCACCAATTCCTGCAGTGTCCTGGGCAGGGATCTCTATCCATCGCTGGCACGGGGTGGAAAAGGGCAACAGCTCCTGAGCACGAAGCTGTGGCAGTGGGGGACGTGCGGGACTGGGTTCCAAAGGGAGCTGGGGACCCCCAACCATGCAAAATGTTTCCATCAGCGGTGTAGAAACACCCGTTTCCTCAGGATTTTTCCCTTTGCGAGCCCCCAGGCCCCTCCCCGTGCCTGCCCCGGCGCTGTGAAATCGGGGTTTGTTCCGTCCCCGCCGCTTCTCCGGGTGCCGGTGCCTGTTTTGCCTCACCATGAAATTACCAGACTGCCCTTAAATACACTCCTGCAAATGAGGACACCGGAAAAAATGCAATAATTGTGACAGTAACTCACTAGGCCAAGCCTGACATGTCTCTAATTGCCTGCTAAAATTGTCTCTGTCTCCTAAAGTGCAAATTATCACCCGAAATGACAAGAATAATGAATGAGTAACTCTGATGTAATGCAACAATTAGCCCTTAAAGACACTGTCTAATATGCTAATTCTGAACACCCACTCCTTGTTATTAAGTGGCTGATAATTATTTAATTATCTATCTGCCAGGATGATTTACTTGGTTTATTTAGCTGCAGATGCAGGGCAGGAGCTCTCAGGTTTGGGGTCAAGAGGAGGCAGCTCCAGCGCCGGCCGGAGCTCGGGCTCATCCTCCTGCCCGCCTGTCTGCTCTAATCAGCGGTGTCAGCCCCGGCAACAGCAAACAACCGGGCTGTGCCGGTGTGCCGAGAGTCCCTGCTGCTCACAGGTCAGGGAGGTGTCAGCCCGGCTCTTCAGTGAGAAATTGCTATTTCTGCTTTTATTCCGTGCTGTCAGAGCCGTCCTGCTGACGGCTGCGCCTCCGCGGCCGCCCCGCGCGTTGTTTTCTGGCGATTTTGTGATGATCTCTTTGAAGGTGAGGAAGCCTCTCCGCGCTGGAGGTGTCTGCCAGCCCTAAAGAGCCTTTGCTGCTGCACGGCAGGGCACGGGGAGGCGACGGGAGCGGCCAGCATCTTCCTGCGGTGCTCCCACATCCCAGAGAAAAACCCGTCAGGGGGAGCAGGCTGAGCTGGGAGATCCTGCTCACACCACCCTGGGACCAGCCAGAGGAACGAGATGGTCTTCAAGGTCCCTCCCAACCCAAAATATTTGGGATTCTATGGAGATTTACTGACCTGGTCCAAGCAGTCTGACTCGGAGGTCAGGAAGGCCCATGGGAATGTTTTGGTGACAGAGGGTTTGGGCTGTGTGACCCCTGGGAGAGGAAGTTAGTGTGGGCTTTGCCCGTGGAGAGGCGGTCCAGCCTTAACTAAAGGCAAACAGGGTGAGGAAAGCCAGAGATTTTCCATCAGAGGCTCAATTCCTCCTTTGTTCAACAAATTCCTCTGAAAAATTCCGATTAAGCGCAACCTTTGCGAAAAGAACAACTTCTGCGAGGTGTAAATAAATCCTTTCTTGGCCTGAGCTCTGCCCAGGGGGACCACGCTGTCGGTGAATTAACACTCTCCAGCAGTCAGAGGCTTCTTTAATTAGCAGATATCCCGAATCCTGCCCAGATATATGTCCCACATCCCTGTTGGTGTATGACTAATGCCCGAGACATGCCACAGCTTTGTTTATGGCAGCTCTTCCGTCTCCTGGCCTGGCCTTTCTTTGTCCTGGGTGTTTAAAGCACAGGGTTTATACCCGAGTGGGCAGTCCCTGGTCAGTGACATCCTGGGGACACAAGGCAAGGGAGCACGGCCCGGGTTTCCTTCCGGAGCTGCCACATCCCTGGTGCTTTGGAGCGTGGATTTTTGATGGGCACTGGAAGCGTTTTCCTACGGAACAAATCCCTCTCCGGCCTCAGCAGAGGAGTGATGGACACGGGGGGAGGAGGGGGAGCACTGGGGCTGGTTCCGGCACCCACCGGCAAAGCCCCCTGTGCTCCTGGCCCAGCTGCAATTAGCACGGCATCACTGACGACGCTGGATGCTCCACCCCGCTGGAATGAAGAGGAATTCTGGTCCTCCCCGTCTGTGGTGAATTTAGTTGACTTTGGAGATTTTTTAATGCAGTAATAACTCCACACTCCCTCTTCCAGCGCGAAGCCGGGGAGCTGTTCATTATCCGGATTCTGTCTGGAAAGGACTTTTTATCATCAGATTCCCAGGACAGGAGCGGAATTTAATCTTCTGACTGCAGCTGAGCCAAAGAGCAAAGCCACCTCAAGGTCACCTGGCCCGAGGGGCGGCTGGGAGGCGCGGAGGGGACCCGGCGAGGTGACAAGGAAGGTGCCAGCCCCGGCAGGGGAGCCCTCCCTGCTGCCATTAACGTAACTCTCACCCAAAAATGACACGGGGCGGGGGAAAGGCAGGAGCTGCGGGCTTGTGCCGGGCTCGCAGCGAGGCAGGGCCCAGCTGAGGGGGTCTGGGGAAGGGGAGAAGGGCACAGCCCCCTCCTGCCTCCCTCTGTGCCTCCCTCGCACTGCGGCTGCGGCAGGATGCTGCCAGGGGCCGGGCAGGGGGGCAGATGCCATGCACAGGTGCCAGCGCCATGCAGATGTGCCAGCTGCTGAGCAGCGCTGCCATATGCCATGCAGGGGTGCCAGCTGCCGTGCAGGGGTGCCAGCTGCCATGCAGGGGTGGCAGCCACTGCGTCCCCAGCCTTGGCTCTGGTGCCGAGCCGGCGCTGTCGGCAGCAGGGGAGCTGCTCGCAGGGATGAAGGAGGCTCCCAACAAATGCAGGGATTCCCCTCCTTGCAGCATGAGCCCCAGGAGACAGAGGCTGCAGCCTCCCCAAAGGGCAATGGGCTGCACATTCCTTCACATTTAGGGGAAAAAAATCCTAATTCGTAATATCTCTCCACTGAGGAGCAGGAGGGAACCTGGGCTCCGCCGCTGCCTTGGCCAACTCTTGATTGCTCCCCGCAATAATTTTTATTTCTCCTTTCAAGAAGGCTTCTTTCCTCCTCCTCCCCCACTCACCGTGAGCCCCCTGATGCCATGAGTAAAATATCAACTAAAAGAAGTCCAAAAATCCCGACACACCCCAGAGGCCCCACACTCAGCCCAGGCTCTGCTCAAAGCGGTAACAATTAAGACCTGGACAATTTGTTTTTTTCCTTCTAAACAAAGAATTAATGATGCATGAGGACCTGGGGGGAAATTGCTCATAATTTATGACGGCGCTTTTAGGTGAGGGTGGGAAGTTATGTAAAGCAGGGGAAGGGTTGGGAAGGTAAACACTGCGAGCAGCCGCCTGCGTGGCTGCACTGACAATTTCAAATCTACTCCATCCCATTAACCCACCTAAAATAACTGCGATGGTAATAACCCTTCAGACACAAACGCTTGTGCAGACAAAGGTGTTATTAAGTTAAATTACCCTAAAAGTGTCGGATTGACAGAAAGGTTCACTCAGTGGTTTGGCATCCGAGGGCCTCGGTGACGTGAGTAAACAGTCGCTCAGGCTTTGTTCCAGCTCTGCGAGGCTCGGCGCTGGGATTTGGGGCTTCTTCTGCTGCTGTTGAGCACAGTGTCTGCTGGGAGATGTGTCTGTGCCATTTGGAGAGGGCTGGAGCCCTGGGATGGTGCTCTGGGATGTTCCCAGGGAGTCCTGAGGGGCTCCAGCAGCTTCTAAACCCCCCCAGCCCATACCCTGGGGTCGCACAGCCCCTTGAACACGTGGAGCGGATCCTTGGGATCCCTGAGGAGAGGGATGCTGGGGATCCCAGCCTGGCTTTTGGATGTTCTTCCTTTGAGAATTCCCTCCATAACCCAGGGGTTGGGACTGCACAAAGAGCTGGTTCTCCTGGAGCACCGGCAGTTCCATGGGAGTGACCCCCACAGCCCTACAGGCTGACCACGACCTCAGTGGCTGCGTCCAGGGCGAGTCCCTCTGTCCCTCTGGGGGTGCAGGATGATGTTCATCCCCCCAGTGCCTCCCCTGCAGCTCCTTCCCCAGCAGCCCTGGCCAGGAAAGTCTGAGCTGCGCCCACTCCCCCCCATCCCCTCAGCAGCATCTGCCTGAGGAGCCTTAATTAAAGTTCTTTCCTTGCTTTTATTATCCAACACGCTCGGCTCGGCGGCGCGGCTCCGCTGAGAGCCCTCGGCTCCGGTGTCGAGCTGAGGTGGGAGCATATTTTAAGAGAGCAGCTGGAGCATTCCTGTTCCCGAGATGTCCCGTCCTCCCTGACGCAGATTCTGACTCCTGTTCCACACTCTGCTGCAAGATAAGCCATAATTAATAATTAATACCATTATTTAATCCCTTACATTCCTAGAGCTCGGCTTGTCCTGAGGATCCCCTGGCTCGAGCCGTTCCTGGGGATGGGCAGGGAGGGCAGAGACTCCTCTGCATCCTTGGCAGGGGCTCTGAGGACCCTGGATGGGAGTTAGGTCGAAAAATTGGGAGCGATGCTCATGTCCCAGGCCCCAGCCACAGGGGACAGACAAGGAAGGGACATTCCAAGCTCCTGCCACTGCTGAAAGCCGTCGGTGTGGAACCACTGGGGCCAAAATTCATGGCAGGGGGTTGAAATGGGGTTGACAGGAACGGGTGGAAATGTGGCTTTTTTAGGGGTGTGGAAGGGGTATTCCCATGGGCCTGTGTCATCCGGTGAGGGGTCCATGACCCGCTCTGTGACACGTCCAGCCAGAGGAATGTCAGACCCCAGCGGGAACATTTCCAGCCTCGGCTCTCTTCTCCACCACATTGTCCTGGAAAAACCAGGCCACGGCTGTGGTTACAGACCATGGGAAGCTTAGGGAATTTTAAAACATTCCCACATCCCTCCAGTTTTTTGTTAAGGAGGAGCATTCCTGGCGCAGGACCCGGCGCGGGGGCTGCTGGCCCTGGAGCGTGCAGGCATTCCCATCCCTTCCCAGAGCCACAGGGAATTCTGCACTCCTCTCCCCTCAGGAGGAACTCCAACAGGTGATCCCACGGCATTTCCTCCCGCTCTCCCTCATTTTTCTCATTTTTTTTGGATGCTTTTTCCATCCTGGAGGTACCTTTGAAATCTCCCAACGTCAACAGGAATCAGCTCTGGCTTCTGCCTGGGCTAATAAATTAGAAATGCCACATTCTCCCAAACTGCATTATTACCGTTTATAATTTTGATTGTTCATTTGCATACGAAAATGAGTCCTGTGACATGCGTGAATTTTATTTTATTCTCGGACTAATTATAAACAAGAATGCCACATTATTTACATAACTAATTATTGTTCCTTCTGTTCTCCCATTTTGAAATCACAGGCCCATTCTCTGCCGGTTAACGATGCAAATGAACAATCAGAGAACATTTCCAAACTTTCTGAATTTGTCCTATTTGCATCAAATACAAATTCCTTTGAATGGGAGATAATATGCTTTTCCATTTTAATGGACGTAAATTAGGCTGATCTTAATTTATAGTTAATTTGAATGAATAATTCCTGTCTACCTGAGTGTATTTTTTCAGAGGCCAGTCGTAGATGTTTATTAACCCATAAATCTGCTTTTTTTGCTAGAAACAAAGGAAAATTTTGTCCCAAAAAGTGGCTTCATGCCTTTGTTTTGGAGCAGATACTCTCTTTTTGCTGGCAACCTGCCCACCTCAGACCTGCTGTTCACCTGGGAGTTCCTTCCTGGGAGCACTGGGCTGCCCAACCTGGCCTTGGACACTTCCAGGGATGGGGCTTCTCTGGGAAACCTGTGCCAGGGCCTGCCTGCCCTCACAGGGAAGGATTTCTTCCACATATGTGGATATTCGTCCCCCCAGGATCTCCTGGTGTGAGAGGGCAGCCCGAGGGCAGTGCCCCGGGACAGCTGGGCCATGGGGCACCTCCTCAAAACAGCCTCCAAATAAAAGTGTTCCTTCAGAAATAACTCCACCAACACATCCCTCTGACAACGTCTGAATTGGCTCCTGAGGAGCTGTAATGTTCTATGTGGTAGAAAATATGAATTTTAAACTGGATCCTAAATACAGCTTTTATAGGGCGCGGCGTCACAGCTCACAAAGAGCCGTCACAGTCCAGCGGGTGGATAATGCACAGCTGGAAAAACTGTCTCCACTCTCACACACTTCCACAAGTGATAAATCTCAGGGAGGCGCTGGCAGCAGCCCCTGCTCCGAGCTGGCAGCGGGGCAGGAGGCCAGGCCTGGTGTCCCCAGCATCCCATAAGATGGACATGGTGCTGCCATGGGGCTCTGGAGCCCTGAACCACAGGGAGGGCGAGAATGGGGCTGAAACCTTCCCATGGTGCCAGGACAGCACCAAGGAACACATCCCAAGGCCTTCAAACCCTGCAAAGGTGTCCCTGAGCTGCACAGTGGCTTCTACTCCATCATGGACGGGGGTGTGTTTATAATTTACGTGTTGGTTCCAATATGAATGCAAATAACAGCAGAAAAACTCCCGTGGGGATGTGGGAAACTGCACTTAAAAGTTCCTCCTTATCCCAGCAAATTGTCAGTTCCACACGAGAACTTCCCGCAAAGGCAAACTTTTATTTTATAGAGCTTGATTTTTTTCATTGCCCCAAGTACAACATCACATCAGAGCAGGCCAGGGGGGAGGAATCTCTGAGTGAGGGTGGTGGCACAGGATTCCCAGAGAAGCTGTGGCTGCCCCATCCCTGGAAGTGTCCAAGGCCAGGCTGGATGGGGCTTGGAGTGACCTGGGATAGTGGAAGGTGTCCCTGCCCATGGCAGGGGGTGGGACTGAATGAGCTTTGAAGTCTCTCCCAACCCAAACCACTCTGGGATTCCACGAACCTGCATCCCTGGGGTGTCCCTGGTCCAGGCTCTGCCGCAGTTCCACTCCTGGACTGGGAGGAAAACCAAATGCATCAGCCCAAGTTTTTATTCAGCTTTTCTCCAGCTCTGATCTCCGCACGACAAGGAAAGGGAGCCGTCCTGTCGCTCCTGTTTAATGTAATGGGAACCCGGAATAATTGTTCCTGGATTCTTCAGGCCAGATTCAGCTCCTATTAAAGTCAATAATTAGATTTTGATCACCCGTAATTGGAAGTGCTGCCCAGCCAGCTGAGCTGTCTCTGCACGCTGCGCACACGGCTGGAGCCCAGGGCCGGCTCTGCTGCGCAGGAACGACCGGCACCGGCAGGAATTCAAACATCCTCCGACTCTTTCATGCAAAATCCAAAACTTTGGGGGGCCTCTCTTCTTCCCGAGGCCATCAGCAGCATCTCCACCTGCCCATCTCTGTCCCTGCTCTGGGACAGAGCTCTCCCAGACCAGCAGCAGGACACGGGGCCGCTCTGGGCTGCCCAGGGACCAGGTGTAAATGGGGTGAGAAGGGTCTTGCACCCAGGGCATGGTCCCAGGGCTGTCAGCCCCTGCCACGGGGCCAGGGAGCAGCTGGGTGGGTGTCACCTGTGTTGGCACTGCCCTGTGTTGGTCCTTGTCCTCAGATCCTGCCCATGGCCCGTCCTCCCGGAGAGGACAGAAGGGCTGGAGCTTATTTAGCTGGAAATTTCAATCAAATTAGCAACCTGGAGCTAGTTTTTGGTTTTACTAATGAAGTTAAAGAATCTAATTGTATTAATCAAAATCGTATTATATTGCCAATAATTAAATTCCCTTTGACACCATTGTTTACACTTCCATCGCTTATTAATTAGCCTGACATCGTTAGTCCCTTATGGAATGGGGAATGACTCCTCGATAGCCCCTTGGTGTCGTCGGGCAGGAGCTGCCAGGGACAGGGACAGGGACAGGGACAGGGACAGGGACAGGGACAGGGACAGGGACAGGGACAGGGACGGGGGGATGGCCAGGGGGGTTATTAGGGGCAGGATCCCGGGATTTCAGAGCTCCTGTCCTCAGCAGGGTTCTCGGGAAGCGGCACCCAGAGCACTCAGTGGCCGTGGCCAGTCCCCACCGTGGGGAGCCCAGGGGCTCGGAGCCACCGCTGGAGGTCAGCGGCAAACAGGGATTGAGCCTTTCCCGACAGCTGCTTGTCCTTCCTGGCCTGAAAAGCCTCTTTATCCTTCATACAAAGCCCAAATTCCCTTTCTTCCCCACAGGAGCCAGCAGTGCGTGACTTTCTTCTTCAGCTGCCTTTTGCATTTCCAAGCCCGTCCTCTCCTCTCCCCTCGGACTTTTCTTTGGCCAAACAAAAGCTGCTTCCTCTGTCTCTCCCTTCACCCCCCCTCCTCTGTTCCAGGTTGTTTCACAGGGCTCTGCCGAATTCCTCTGCACCAAACCATTTGTAAGTGTAGCTATAAATACAAATGGAGAGGAAACTCTTCTGGATCTGGTGCTAATCAGCAGAGGAATGAGCCGGGAATGTGAAGGCAGCAGGCTGTTTGGGAATGGCTGTGAAAGAATGAAATTCATAATTCCTTGGAGGGAAAAAGGAAGAAAAGCCAGCTGAAAAGAGTGGACTTTCAGAAAGAGAAAATTCAGACAAAGAGCAGGAATAGCCTCCCTGCAAAGAAAACTGTCAGAAATAGCCAGATTCTCAAATAAATTACTGTAATACCCACAAACAAGGTATCTCCAAATGCAAGGATCACCAGGTCCCATCACGGGACATGTGCCAGCACTCCCAGCACCAGGGCACGGACATTGTCACTGGGAGGGGACATGACTTGGGAATTTGGGGAGGGGAGAGGCTTTCCCAGCAGAAGCCTGTGGCTTGGGTGAGGGGTGTTCGCGCCATGGTTGCAGCGCCGTTAATTCCTAATTGGATCTGCCGCTCCCTCTGATAAGCCCTGCCAAGTTATATCACCACTGCTGGGGTGAATTCAGCTGCTCATGGAGTTGCCATTATTGTAATTATAATTACGGATTTCACGTGCTCCTTCAGACCCCCTCGCGTGCCCCCGCTCCTCCGCTCAGACCACGCTCCCCCTGTCTCACCAGTGCTCCCCATTTCAGGGGTGGGAGACTCACTGGGGTGGGGACATGATGGGAAGGGGGTGACTTGGAGCCCTCTGTCCCACCCTAGGACCTGAGTGCTTGCCTTGCACCAATAGCTCAGGGCAGAGGGAGCTCAGTAAACTCCAAATCGTTTCTCCATGGACCCCATCCCACCTCCCCATGCCCTGCCATGGACCCCTGAGCACGGAGTGTTGATGTTCCTGGGGGCTCTGTGTCCCCCAGAGCATGGGCACAGCAGGCTCCAGCCCTGGCCTGCATTCCTCACATCTGCCCAGCCCTGGCCCCGGCCCCAGCTCTGGCTCCGCCTGCCTTGGATCCCACTTGTGATTAGAAATGGCAATTCCAGACTGGGAACTTTTAATAATGGCGCGCAGAGGAATGCCTGCAAGGCTAAATTGCTTAATTTGCATTGTCTTAGAATATTTTTGCATATCATAACAATCCGTATTTTTGCTTTGCCCTTTTCCCCTTGCTCCCCTCCCTGCTGCTTCACTGGGAAATGGGAGCGCAGAGCCCCGCGGGTCGGATCCCTCACACGCTGCACTGAGCCAGGAGCTTCCCCTGACCCAGTGCTGGGTTTCTGGAGGGGGTGGTGGCCCCCAAAAGCTGCCAGCTCAGTTGCTGGGTGCTTCTGCAGCTCTCACCCTCCTCATGCCATGGGGTATGTGTCCTGTTGGTTTGGGACAGCAGGAGCCAGATCCTGCTCAGAGGAACGAAGTGTTTTGCTCTCCTGAAGGTCAGATCTGTTTGCAGAGGGGACACAGCCGCTGCCAGGAGAGAGGGAGCAGCCCCCAGCCCTTCACCTTCTCCCTTCCCACACAGGATCCCCATCACCCACCTCCCTTCCCCAGGACCTGACGGCACTGGGAGCGCACCCGGGAACACCAGGGGGATGTCACCTCCATCGTGGGCCACCAAGGAGAGCGTGGGTGGTGTGGGATGGCTCTAGGACACGTCATTTCTCTAACAACAGCTTCAGCTCTTCCAGACTAACCCAAATGTCTGCAGCCTGGCTGTGCATTCCCCCTGCCTGGCCTTCCCCTGCTCCCTGCCTGGCCTTCCCCTGCTCCCAGGCTGGAATCACCGGCAGGAAAGGCGGCTCAGTGTGCACCGGTAATGAGCACAGGGCTGATGGATGCCGCCGCACCGTCCTTCCCCGGAACAGAGGCCACAGGGAAAACAGAGCAAAGTAGGAGGAAAATCGGCTGGAATCTAATTGTGGAGGCGGGGGAGATGCAGAGGGAGAGGCGAGGATTGATAGCTGTCTGCTCTGCTGCACCTTGGAGGAATCATTAACATCTGATTAATTAGTGAAGGGCTGCTTTGCAAGTGTAAAGCTCTGCACAAGTGCAAAGGATAAATGGGATGATCTGGAGTGGCTGGAGATGGCACTCGAGGTGATGGAGGCACTTCAGAGGAGAGGGGGAAGAGAAAGGCAGTGACAGCACCAGACGTGGAGCTGGGACTGGGATAAACATCTCCGGGGGGCTCAGCAGGGGCCTGAGTGCTGGTACCAGCCCTGTCCTCCTCTTCCTTCCCCTTCCCCTTCCCCTTCCCCTTCCCCTTCTCCTTCCCCCTCCTCTTCTCCTTTTCCTTCCCCTTCCCCTTTTCCTTCCCTGGATCCTGCCCCCCTGGTGCTGCCTGCCAGAATTTGGGACAGAGAGGACAATGAGAAAGCTTTCTCCCTACCCCGTAACCAATATCTCTCCTATTAAATAGTTAATACACTTAGATGTATTTTAATAAACTCTATTTAATGGCCATACATTAATTGTCTGATTAATTCTAATAAATCCTTATTTGAGATGCTTAATTTAGAGTGTGACTGATTGTCCTGTCACGGTTGGATTATAGAATTGTTGTCTGGAATGAGATACTTTGGAAGATACTGGACAAAGGCAGAAATCTGGGAACTTCTCTGGTAATTGAAAATCGCATCAGCACGAGGAACGCTGCCAGCAGCGGGCAGGGATGAGCACGTCCCGGGGGATGTGGGGGCAGGGATCTCACTTCCCCTGGGTCCCTGTGTCCTTCAGCAGTGGGACCCCCGCCCTGCCTGAGCCCTGGCCCCCATTACCCCCGTGGGCGTGGGCAGGGGGCAGCGGTGGCACTGTGGGGACACACTGGGACTGGGGACGGGAGGGGCTGTCTGCAAACAGCCTGGAGGGCAGAGGTGCTGACAAAGGCACCAGGCCAGGTGGATTTGATAGTAATTTACTTAAAAGGGGAGGTGACATCGTTTAGGACCCGCTGGCTGCGTTATTGAATTTGCCGGCGGCTCCCCAGGGAGCCGGAGGAGCAGCAAAGGTCACCCCGTGTTTACACTTGGTGACATTTCTATGAAGAGCTGTCAAAGACCAATTTTCTCTCTTGCTCCTGGTTGCAGAAATGCCATCTGAGCTGTGCACGGAGACACACCCTGCCCCAGCCTCTGTGGGAGTTCCCTGGGAAGCCCTGAGAACCCCTCTGGCTGAGCCTGTCCCCAGCCCTTTTTGGCTTCGGGGGGCTCTGGGGACTGGGGGGGCTGCAGCAGCGTGGGATCCATGGCTGCAGTGACTATAAATTAATAAATTATCAATATGGACCTTTTCAAGCAAAATCTGAAATGCTGTGTTAAGTGCTCAGTCCCAGGTGCTGTGGGTTGATGTTCCACTGGCTCCTTTCTAGGAAAAAAAATTTGAAAATTAAAAACTCAAAACCGACCCCTTCCCAGGACCAAATACCCTCAAAGAAGCTCCATGAGAAATTCCCAAATCCTTTTGCTTTCATGGCTGTTTCTCCCCCAGGTCCATCCTGGTGCTTCACACCCCTTCCAGGGCCCCAAACCCCACAGCCAGGGCAGCTCCTGCCCCATCCCAGTGGGACCAGCACCCTCCTGGCATGGCACAGGCAGCACACAATTCCTGAAACATTTTCCCACCCCAAGGAAGGAGCAGGAAACCAAACTCACGCCTCTTCCTTTTTTTCCCCCCCCTACAAATTCCAGATTTCACTTCAGCGCAAGCTCCAACTTTTCAGATGATCGCGGCCTGTGTGAATTTGTAATCACACAATTAGAAGTGAAATTGTAATCATACAATTATCCTCCTGCTAAATTAATATATTAAAATGTTCAAACAATTGTTCCAGTAATTAAACAGACAGATATTAGAGAAAATGAAGGCATTTTAGTCCCGCTCCCTGGAATGTGCTGACCTTTCCCCTTTCTTAGCTGCTACTCGGGCGGTGTAGAAATGATTGGATAATTGGTTGGTTCATGTTCTCCTGAAGTCAACAAAGCAGAATAAAGACAGAATTGCCCCAAAGTTTCCATGGAGCCGTGACTGTGCTAATTAGAAAGTGAGGTTTTTTCCCCCTCCACCTACGGTTAAAATTTAGAAATTATTCTCTGTAATAATTGTCACCGTCACCCCTAACCCTGGCGGTGCTGACGAGTGTGTCCCCTCTTACCTGTGCCATGCAGGGACACTGACCCATGATGGACCCTGGTGTGGCAGTGCCACAGCCCTGGCCACCAGCCCTGGGCACTGTGGCCACCATTCCAAAATCAGTGCAAATCAGGACCTGTAAGGGAAATGGGAATTCTGAGGGGGGACAAGCAGGTGGAAGGGAAAACAGACTGGAAATCTTCTCATGTGCCTCTATAACGTGCATTCACACACACTCTATACACCTATTTATCTATCCAGCTATTTATTCATCCATCCATCTATCTATCTATCCACCTATCCATCTCTCCCCATCTAATTGTCTGTCTCTCTGTCTACCTATATACCTGTTTTTTTCAGAATACTCATTTTTTACCCCTTTTCCATCTCATCCTAATGTGTTTTGTCTGCTCCTATAAAGCTCGGAGAGGGAATTGTGACCTCTTCCAGGGATGCTGCCCACCATGCACGTTCCCACCTGCAGGTGCTGCCAGTATCCCAATTTCCTTAGCAATTGCCATGGTGAGGAATCTCTGTGGGATCCTTCCCTCACCTGGGAGGATTCCTCCTGCCTCCTGCAGCGTGAGAGCAGCCTGATCCTCGAAGCCTCCAGCTCAAATGCGATGTGACACAACCTAATGGAGTAAATACAGGTACAACAGGCACTTCAGGTGCTCATAAACTGTGTATTGTTGCTTTTTGGATGGCGCTGATGTTATTGCAGACGCCGTGTGAAGTCTGAAATAGGATCGTGGCGATTCCACTGCTCCCGTTCCCGGCTCCTTTCACTGAGGGGAAATGGCTCAGCTGACGCTCTGCATCCCCGGCTTTAAAATGTATTTATTGTCTCTAACATTCCATATTCGTTCAGGGGAGCAATCCAATATCTCTGCCACGAGTGAGAGCAGCCAGCATGTTGAGGGAAGGCAGGAGAAGCCCCGTGGAGCTGCAGAACTCGATGATCCGACGTCAGGGCTGGGCACAGGCTCTGGGTCGGGGTCCCCTCTGCAGTCATCCCCTCGTCCCCAAGGTCCCAGCCTAGTTTTCGGGGCTCTGGGGGATGTGGTTGGAGGGAACACGTGGTGTGGGACAGTGGGAGACCCTGAGGGAGCTGATAATGGCATTAGTTGCTAATTAATAGTCCTTTTTTTGCTCTGTGAGGTGCAGGACCCAGCACTCAGCCCTGCTCTGTCCCCAGTAAAACTCACTGACAAGCACAGAAACAGCTCCAAGCACTGACAGAGAAATTGCTGATTTCGTGTTAAAATGTTTCGATAAAATAAACCTGTAAGAGCTCCCATTACCTCACAGCTGCCCTGCAGATCCTTGTTAACTTTCTATAAATAATCCCGTGGAGCTCCCGGCCAGCAGCTGGAGTGCCAGGGACACTCCTCAGGGATGAGAGGGACCGAGAGGCTGCACGCACCGAGGGGCTGCTGACAGCGAAAGCCTCGGCTCTCAGCGGCTTTCAGGGCACGGTGGCACCGCTCTGCAGTCCCCGTGGGTGGGAACCAGCACAGGAAATCCTCCCTCTCACGCCCTGACCCCGGCACAGCAAACCCTTCTCCACTCACTCCGATGCTCTTTGCCAGCTCCAATCTCCCGAATGTGGCATCTCGCAGGGATGAGGCCCTGGGGATGCTTTTGGGCCCCAGCCTTGGGGGTTCTTGCGGTTTAGCCAGAGGGCGGGGATGCCCAGCATCTCTGCGAGCCGAATCAGCGCACGGAGGGACACGAAAAGTTCGGGAAGGATCCCAAGGCTGCAGTCAGGACAGGCAGAGCGGTTCCGCACAGCCTCCTGCTCTCCCCACTCATTAGCATGTGAATGGCTTCGTTATGCGTTTCCTATCCCTGTTCCCATCCTGGCACCAGAGGCGGGAATGAGAGTTTTGATTACTCATCTGCTCCGCTCAGGCAGCTGCCGGCTCAGCTCTGCTGCCACCGTCCTGAGCCGGGGACTCCTGGGCACGGGACCCGGCCGGAGGGGACATTGGCTGCCAGCCTGTGCCATGCCGGACCTTCATCCCAGCAGGAATGTGGCCCATCCCGGTTCTCCAGAAGCCCCGGGGTGGCACCTGCCCCTGGCTACCTGTGCTGGCCGTGGGGCAGGAGCACCGCGGCAAAGGGCACATCCCGGGGATGTGCCGGCACAGCCTCACCGGGCTGTGCTCCGGACACCCGCACGGGTGATGTGTGTGTGTGTGTGTGTGTGTGTGTGTGTGTGTGTGTGTGTGTGTGAGTGTGCTCATGTGAGAGTTTTTGGCACGGCTGGGAGGCTGGAGGCAGCCCCTGCCTCAGCCACCGCCCGGCGCGGGGTTTGCTGTGACTGAAGCCCACTAAATACACGGTGTCAGGTGTAATTGCACGGTACCAGCAGCGCGCCGGGAGGAAGTGGCGAACACATTGGCATGGTTACGGAACACTCGGGGGAGTCTCAAATACAGGTTTGTTGGTATCGGATCGGAGGGAAAGAAGCCAAGTCTGACTGTTGAGGAAAACAAGTGGATGTGCTGTAGACTTATTATTCATCTCTGCTCCCGGAGCTCTCGGATCAAATAACAGGCTCCTCTTCCATTGTAACGGAGCCTGCTATCTCCTGGAGCCTTCCCTCTCCCCGGAGCCTCGCCGGGGCTGCGGGAATGGTGGGAGCAGCAAACCGGAGCCAGGAGCAGTGAGATGCCATCCCTGGGCTGAGTGGCCCTGCCTGCCCTGCCTGCCCTGCCTCCTCCCTCCTGCTCCACTCGGCAGCTCTCCTCTCATTCAGGAAAGCAGCCACAGGTGGGTACAGGCCCCTTGTGCCGGGCACTGCTGTAATCCTTGGGAGGGATCCAGGCAAAACTAGGGATGGGTGCAACCTGGGGGCTCAGGCTGGTCTTTGGTGCTTTTTGCAAGGTCAGGCCATGACTGGGTGATTGGCAGAGCCAGGAGCAGAGCCAGAAGCACCCACCTCACCATGAGCATCCTCCAGTGAGCTCCTGATTCCCCTTTCCTGGGCAGCACCAGCAGGCAGCAGCCCTTTGGAGTCAATCTCACTGGGGCTGGTGCCAGGGACACTGAGGCAGAGGGGTTCTGCTTTGCCCATCCATGGGGCCAGCCCCGGCTCCAACAGGTGCCACAGCATTCCTGGCTGTTCACAAAGCTGCCATCTGGCTGCTACGGGGCTCCCATTAAGATGGAGCTGTGGCTCCCTAAGTGAAATATTGATGAAGAAGGCCTGAAGCGAGGAATGGAGTCGCCTGCCTGTATTTCCTTCCCATTTTTAATAGCTCACCGCTTCATGCCAGGAAGACTAAAGTGTGTTATTTGGCTCCAGATGAAAATGATTCCAACTGGGGAGGGAGCCTGTCATTTGCATCTTGAATAAATAGGTTCTAACAAGAAGAGATCTGTTTAATGGAGAGATTTGGGGAATTCAGCCTGAATCCTGCCTGACTTGAGGTCCTGAGACAATAATTGGGATGAGCAGACTAAAGCCGAGAGCTCTTCATGGGACCAGACAGCGGATGAGGGCTTCAGTAGAAATTGAACCATACAACTCTGTCAGTGCAGCTGGAATGGGAAATGGGATGTTTATAGGCCTGGGAATTGGCGCTCCCTGCGCAAATTGTGCACTGTGTGTAATTATCTGCCCTGCCTTGGAATGAGGGTGGCTGGAAATTAAGAGATGTGAAGCCACTGAGCAGGGATTGCCCTGCCCAGCACAGCACGGGCTCAGCTCCTGCCCAGTTACTGGGCAAAGGCAGAGCCAGGGGGGTCCTCTTGGCAAGGCACCGCTTGTGGGGGCTCCACAATGTCCCATGTGTCCCTGTCTGGGGATGGGACCCTCCTGGGAGCAGTTCATCACCCTGTACCATCGCCCTGTGCCCGCAGGACATGTCGGGATCCCTGAAAGATGCTGCTGGTGAAGGGCGGGAAGCGGGTCTTGTTCCTCCTCCTGCCCCGTGGCCGTGGCCAAGGAGCTGGAGGCAGAGTGGGAGCAAACAGGAGAAACAGCTGGAAATGGAGACCTTTGGTCCTGGGTGTGGGGAAGAGTGGGAGCTCTCACAGGAATGTGGGGACTCGGTGGTTGTCCTAGGTTCCAGTGTAAGACGTGCCCAAAAGCATTTATTCTTTTACCATCTTCATAAAATATTGAATCCAGGTGGGGCAGTGTTTTCCTTGCCTCCTCCCTCTGGGAGCTATCTTTGTTTAATGGGCAATCAAGGACCCTGGCCATGGCTCATAGATAACTGCCTCTGGACAATCTTTTGTTAATGGGCCCATCAATGCCTTATCATCCCATTGTGAGAAGCTCCACCCAGAGGGAGAAACCAAGCATTCCATCCTGAATATAAACTGGGATCCCAAACACCACAGGCAGCCTTTTCCCACTGGATTTCCAGAGGACAAGAGCTACCACTGGACTTTCAGACGAAGACCAGACTTTTCCTTTTTCCTTTCCTACAGGATCACTGCTTTAACAGGACCACTTCATCTGAACTGCTACCAGCACCCTGACTGACAGGGTGCCAGGTTGTATTCTGACTTTGTCAGCGGTTCGCTTTTTGTACTATTGCATTTATTTTACCTTTTTCCCTATTAAATTGTATTTCTGACTTGGAGCCTCTCTCTGGTTTGCTTTCAAACCTGCACAGTGGTGCCATGTCCCGGGGCTGAGCCACGCAGGGCCGTGCTGGGCACACAGCTGAGGGACTACAGCTCCCACAAGGCTCCCTGGCAGCGCAGCCCCTGCAGAACGCTTCCATTTTTTGGCTGTAGTATTTTGGCTAGGGGAAAAAAAAAAAGAAAAAAAAAGAAAAAAGTGCTTTTTGATTCGAAGTGAAGAATTTAAAGCGCAAACTGCTGCTATTTGCAAATAAAAGGGTAAAAAAACCTCTGTTAGAAAACAGTGGGTGCAATGATTGTCAGCGGCTCCCAAAACAGATCATATTCCTGCTCAAATTGCTGCGGGTTGACGTGGAAGGATGGGGATGTGTGGGATGAGGAGATTAACGAGAACTTAATTTTTACGGCTGTTTGAAAGCGGGGCGGAGGGATGGTGGAGCGGTGGGAGCCAGAGCCTCCCGGCAGAGCG
>VZTH01008301.1:0-91017 GCA_013397815.1 Aleadryas rufinucha | reverse complement strand
GATGGTGGATTCTCTCCACAGCAGTCAATTGCAGCTTCCTTCCCCTCTGAATGCCGAGAGCACAAGTGGCCTAGGGGCCCTGCCCAACCTCCTTTTCCCAGGTAAAAGGGGCCATCCAGCTGGGGCTCCTCCCCGTGGCCAAGTCTTTTGTCTCTCTTAAGTACCTTGGCAATGGCTCCCCCTCAGCAAGGTGTATGGGGAAAAATTCTTTAAGAGAAAAAGAAAATAAAAAGAGAACTTCTAAAACCCCAACATGTAACTATCCTTTCTGGTGAGGTGGTACTCCAGACTGGAGCTGTATTGTGAGATTACCTGGTTGCTCAGCAGAGTAGCTTTCATACAGTCTGAAGAAGGACCTAATCCATCTTAGACAAAAGTTTTCCCCAATGCCAAGTTTCTTAAGGTATGAGAGGAAGACGTCTGCCATCCATTTTTGAATACCATATTGATGTAGACCTGGCACAATATCTGGAAGCAGTTAAAAAGGCATAAAACAGAACGCTGCAAGGGAGATCCAGGATTTAAGAGTGTTGATCTTGTGCACAGTGCACCACTTCAAAAGAGAAGTTAAGGAATATAGTTTTACTCAGAGTGGTGCTTTTCAGGTCTCTTTGTCGCATACTTGGAAAAGTTTCTCTCATTTCATACTTGGCTATGAATCATTTGTTCATGTTATAACTATTAATATTAAAAAGGCAGGCTGGAAACTTGAAGTAGTCTGTTCTCTTAAGCTTTATTCAACATCTTGACTGCCATAAAGATGGTCCCCTCAAAATTTGGTTTCTAGCTCTGTTTAATAAAACAGACGTTATTTCTACTGATACAGTTTCTTGCCTTGTCGACTTCAAATGGAGAGCAAGTGGTGGGGGTTTTATTTTAGAAGGTAGGACATGATGTTTTTTGAAGGAAGAAAATGTCAGAGTAACAGTTTGTTAATTTTGACTTAATATGCCATGTTCCAACTGTAGATATGTATTCTGGACTGTGGTGCTCTGATACGATGTCAAATTATTTAAATATCCTATATAAAAATAGGTTGCTTTTAATGCTTCACTGTTCTCAGAATTATTAGTCTGCCAAACCTACAGTGAGTAATGTCTGCCTCACAGGAAACTCAGAACTGGATGAGCAGATAATGCTTCTCCCTTGAGTTGAAGTTTGTGTTTCTGCGTTCTTGTCTTGAATGGTTTAGCCATTCTTCAAAACAGCAACTTCTTCTAGACAGTATATATTTCAGTACCCAACACTTTCTGCTAAACCAAAATATCTGCTTTTTAAAATTAGAGTTATTTCAGCATATGTTAATTACTGGATATCTTGGTCTTTCAAGGAGAGACTTCAATAGATCACATCCATTTTCAGTCAGACTTGCAAAGTGAATAAATCTAACCACTACATTCACAAGAAGCAACCAGCTACCCATGGGTATGACCCTTTATTATAGATAAAGGATTTTTTAGTTAGGTGGGTTTTTTTGCCTGGCATTCTTCACTGTGACAGTCTATCACATTTAGACAGTTTCCTTCTTTTCACAGGTCCTTGAGATGCAGGGGTGAATTAGGCTTTCATATGTAATAAGGCTTACTGATAAATCCATGGCTGGAAGAACATCCTGGCAAAATACCTAATGTTACTTAATATTAATTTCAAGTGTCAGCTGCTGTATCTGATGGCTGTCACAGGCTCTCTGTTCTGTCACTCTCCTTAATCTTTGGTTTTTCGGGTAATTGATACTGTGCTGTTTTCAACCAGTGATTGAACAACTATTTAGCAAGTTCTGGTGTTCTGCAGTGTTACTCAGCTGTTGAATTTGCCTTTGGGAGATGGGGCATTCTTACTTGCTTTTATTCTTGGTCTGCTTCTGCTTTTCTGGAGCTCCCCACTTCAGTATTCTGCTGCAAGTAACCTGAAAACATGAGACCTACTAAACAAATATCTTGTATACTGCTTGCAGTTTGTATTGGTGGCTATATCACATCAAGCTGTAAGATAGAGATCTGTGCTAAATCTGTGTCTTCCTTGAAATACTAGACTTCTGCTGTATTTTGCTACTAAATGAGAAAATTATTTACAGTTTGAAGCAAATACTTCAAAATTTTGAATATTTCTGTTGCCTGTATATGCTGCAGCTCATAAGTTAAATGCCTAAATGAAAGTCAGTTTTAAATATTCTAGCCTGCATGGAAAAGGAGATCTAACTTGCTTTCTGTATTAGAAGCAGTTGAGACATAAATATTTCTTTAGAACTGAAGCTTTAGTTGCTTTTTGGTAGTACTTCTAGAACAACTCGACTTCTTAAGTGGCTTGCCCAAGTACACTAACATAAGCTAAAGGGTAGTTTTATTATCCTTGCTGGGATGTGCTACTTTTTGCCTCCCTACAAAAACAAATAGAAAGGTTCTTTGATTGTACTTGAAATCAGTGATTGATGCCTAAGGAAAGTTTAAGCACAAAGATCCATGCTTTCTGTAAGCTCGCAGCAGATGTTGTAACAGAGGGGCAGTTTTTACAAAGAGCTCAGATGTATCTTGCAGCAGACTTATGTAAAGTTTTTTTTGCCTGTGCTTCAGTTTTATTCCTGAGTATAGGGCCTCAAATGGAACAGTTGGGAAACATTTTTGGCTCAGACTATGGAAAGTGGGTTTCCAGGCCAAGTGGTTAATGATTGCACCAAAGTTAGTCAAAGTAAGCCTTCATTTGCAGAACTAGTAGCTAACGCAGTGACTGAAATGGCATATAGGAATATCCTGCTGTTGCAGTAAAACAGAAGGTTGTCTGACTCGTGAAATGCCTAACTTTCTGCAAGCTTTCAAATTCATGAGTTTCTCAGAAGAAAGCTGTTAAATGGTTCTCAGCAACAGATGTGTTGGAATGAGAAACTGTGTATCCAGTAGCTTTTTGTACAAGACTGAAACTCCATAACTCTGATTAGCTTGCTTTTTTTGAGAGTGGGAGACAAGATGAAAGTGATTTTTATTCCTCTCCCCCCTGCCCCACTATTGCTTGAGGGAAATTTGAACTGATGGGCCTTAGACATTGTCAGAGCCCAGGCAACAAAGGTGTTTTTAACTGTTAAACTTATTCAGAGGGAATACAGTATGAAAAAAATTTCAGCAGCAGGACTGAGAGGAAGCTGTCTGCTGGTTTCTGAAGATGAGACCAGAAGCTATGAAGTCACTGTGCTGGCTGCATGCTGCATAAATGTAATTCTTGGAAGAAGGCAAATAAGATTAGCATTTAAAACTACTGAAGTGATTCAATAGTCCCCTATCTAAGAGAGCTTTTGTCCTGTTGTAATAGGTAATGCTGTGTTCTCAAAAGGTGGAAAATCCAACATGAATCCTGAAACTTGTTTTTAAGAATTTGTATTTTTCACAATCTGTCTCCTGCTTGTGTGTTTGGTTTGTTTTGTTGTCTATATATTAACCTCACCCTTTTTATTTCTTCTCATTTATTTAAAAAATGGGCTTTTCTGTTTATCTAGATAATCAAAAAAACAACCAAAGAAAAGCTGCTTAGCAGAAGGGTCTCATCCCCCTTCTCTTGCAAGCTGTTTTGTTCAAAGTATGACTGACATGCTTTCTCTGGATTAAAAAGACCCCAGAAAGACTTCAGGTCTTACCAAACAAGGGAAAAAGCTTGAATGTAGGAATACCTGTCAGACTTGCTCATATCATACAACTTAATATCTGATGGAAATTGTACATATGGCTTTTACAGAGATATGATTTGGGTTTGTTGTATTTATTCCATCAGTTCTAGATTTAAAACAATATGTTTACACCAGAGACTGTATGGGTATGATATATAGTTATTACAAGTCTGCTAATCTTGAAGCATGAAATCACTGATGATTACACATGTAAATTTACAGGCTGTACAGTTTATGCTGTACAAAAAGAAAGTCTGCCTAAATTATATACAGGAAAAGCCCATAACTCCAATTCAGGTGCTGAGTTCTAAAATTAGAATGGGTTTTTGTGAAAGTGGTGTCCATTTTCAGCAGGGATTTGTCTAGTTTTGCTATTACAGTAGACTCAGGCACTTTGAAAGTCTTAGATGTTGCATGTTAATTTTCAAGTGAAACAACTTTTAAATAAGTGCTCTGCTCAGCGCTTGATTGAAAATACATGTGTGCACACAGGCTTAGTTCCAGCAGCAATTCTAGGCCAGTTAGCATATGAGCAGTCTTAAAAATGCTGTTCCTATTTCTCTATATCCCAACAGTAAGAGCATCCCTGTTATGCTAATATGCTTGCAAGGCCAAATTCTCTAAAATCCATTGAATTGTACTGAACAAAACTTCAGCAGTCTGGCAAGGACTTTTGCTTCATAGAAACAAATATTTCTTTGGAATTCCAAATGAATGAGGCATGAAGGTGCTTCTCCATAGCTTGCTAAGGTTTCCTAACTTTTGCTAAGATTGCCTTGAATGTTCTTGTTTGTGTAGGGAATTAATACTTGAAAGTGCTCTTTTTAAAGTATATTCCAATGTAAGTGAAGGTTTACGTTTTATGTAAGCACAAGCATCTTAAATTTTCTTAGCCTTGCTATAGCTTTGGGAATAGTACAACTTGGCATAGATTCAAGAAGGTAAGGCAGGCGTAACCCTGAGCCAGTGAAAGACTAGGTTTGTTGTTTCCTATTTTATTGTTTTGGCACAGTAAAAGTATAGTTACAGATGCCAAGATTTAGGTGGTTTTTTTTAGGAATATCAGGAAAAATATCAGTGACTTGCCACTGCTGACAGTTCTTAAGAAATGGTGGCCTAGTGATGAAAAACTGGTGTTAGACCTTTCCCTTTTCTGTATGGTTCTGTGTTGATACAAGTGTCACTACTTTCACTACTTTTTTTTTTTTGATTGTGTGAATCATGGTTTTTGGTTGTGTGAATCTTTGCTTTAATTTAGCAAAGAAAACCAGGGAGATGATGGCACACTGCTCTGAGGACTGACTGTGCATATAAGTCTTATTTTCTGGCTACTTCTGCACACATTCCAAAACCACTAGGAGATGGTAAAAGCACCCATTTTAAACCATAGTGGGATTTTGTGCATGTTCAGGAAAGCAATGAGTTATCAGAATAACTTGAGCCAATCTAAAATGTAGTAACTTCATAGTGCCTGAAATCCTATGGATGTATTACAACTGGAACTTGGTCTCTATAAAAGATAATACAGGTTTCAGAGTTAAAGGAAATTACCTGGAAGCTGAGTCAGGGTACAGCAACTTTTATGGTAATGTCCTTCTGATAGTTCTTCATGCTACCTATTGTTCTGCTTTTGATGTAAATACTGAAATACACTTTCTGAGCCGTACATGAGGTTGTATTGATGTGATTTGTACATGTTGTTAGCTCTGAAAATCATTGGGGTTTTTTGACTTCTTTTGAAGGAGAAATTCATGCAGAGATTTTCCCATATTTTCAGTGGAACCTCTGAGAATTACTGTCCTGCTATTGCTGCTTGTGTAAATTTTGTTAACCATAAGCCTGTGTTTAGGTGATTTTATTTTATATAATGCAGTAATAAATAGATCAAAATAAAAGTTTTCATTTTACCAGGGGAACATGAATGTGGCAGCTCTGTTCAAAGAAACCTTACCGTCCAGGAGGCAGCTGCATATTTAAAAGTAAGCAAATGAGGTATTTTTCATTTGTTATATAGAAGATTTGTATAAGTTACAAATTGTAAGGCCTGGTTTCATGGCTAGTGTATTGACTAAAATTTTACTTAGTATTGAATATTATTTGGAAATGTTTGGAATTGATGACTTTAACACATTCTACATATGATTTTTGTTTGGGAATGTAGTGAGCATTTGAGGAGAGGGAGGGTGAAAGAAACTGACTTAATTGCAATGAAATTGTAGCTAGTAGTGCTTCAGTGATATGCAGGGCTTTTTTCTCTTTCATTAAAACACCGGGACATGATTTGGATTGATGGAAATAGCTGACCAATGCGAAAATGATACATTTATAGAACTCAAATATCTAGACGCTTCTCCAGAAATCACTGTATTGGTTTTTGAGACTTAGTAGAAAAGGATACTGTTCTCCTTTCTTTGTGAAGAAAGGTTGATGTGTAGATCTGTGCAAGGAGCAGGCAGCAGCTGTTTGGAGAGGCCATTCATTGACGCTTTAAATAGAAATGGTCAAAAAAAGGCCTTTTTGTTAATTTGATTGCTGTGCAGTATTATGAAATCCCACTCTCTGTCATTCCTCTGCCTCACTCCCCAAATAAAAGATGACTCTTGCCTTGTCTTGACAGCTGTAGGGTTTATTTTAGCCCATGCTGGTATACCCTTCAGTAGAAAACTACTTGAAGCTTTTAAGAGGCAGAGAGTATAAGATTTCTTTGATTGGATGGGGAGGAGTTAAACTGATTATATTAAATATACAAATGTATAGAAATTTCACATTTTGGCAAACCTTTACGTAGTAGAAGACAAAAAGGGGCAATTCTTTAGAGCATCCCAAAGAAGCTGCTAACACTGGTTTATGGTTTGGCAATAATAATCTACATCTGTTAAAACCAGTGCATTGTGGAAAAAATTAAGATGATGACCTAGAACTGATTGTCTTGTCTATCTGTTAAGCTGAAAGAATGACAGCTATTACCATAACTGTTTTAGCTCTGCTAGGAAGCTCAAATTTAATATGAAAATTTGTTGCTTTGTAGGAAGTCTTATTTAACCCTACAGTTGCTTTGCAAAATTTCTGTGTTCAGTGATAAAATTTTCAATACTTTAATCTCAAAGGTAAAATAAAATCATCACTATCTTTTCTTAAGTACTTATGCTTGAATTCTAGGCCAGTTACATTATGTGAGGTTCAAAGGAAAAATGAAAAGAAACTTTTTGGGGACTGTAATTTCAAATACAACAGTAACTTCCATTTTCACTTTTCTCTTTCTGCAAAAGAACATGCAAAGTGAGCTGTGGAGAAAGCCTTAGCTCAGACATCAGTGAATATTATCCTATTAGAGTTGATATTAAATAATTTTTTTAAAAAGTCAATGTCTATATAGTGATGTCAGTTCTTGATCTATAAACACTGGATTTTTTTTTTTCAAAATATCAGTTAAATATCAGTTATATATTTACTCAAGCTTCTTAAAAAAGAACAGAGCATGGAACTGCTTTTACAGGAGGCATTTCCAGTGGAGTTTGGATCTAGTTGGAATTTTACTCTCGGAGTAGCTTTCCAGTGATCGCCGCCTAGTGGCTGAGTAATTTTTTTTGCTCTAGGTTAGAGTTTTGAATAAAACAGTGAATGTGGCTTGACTTTCCAAACAGTCCTTAGTTTGAGGGATGCTGGTGAGTCTGAGAACTGCTCATAGCATAAATAGATTTACTTTATGCAGTGAACACCTACTCAAAATCTGAAGAATCAGGAACGAAATAACATAGTTTTAACTACTAATCTGTGCAGTATCTGAGTTTTATTTTGGCATTATAACTTCCTGGTTATTTATGAATTTACTCATTAATATTGTATTTTGACAGAATTTAGATCCAGAATATGAAAGTGTGCTTAACACATCATTACAATGGATCTTGAATAGTGGGGAAGATGTTGGCATAAAGTAAGTGATGTTTATTTCTTAACTTAATTTCTTCTAAGAAAATATACTGTTTTTCATAAGTACTGTGTATTTTTTGAATAGGTGTCTCAGCAATGACCCTAATGAGATGGATGTCACTAACGTGACAGATGTGAAGTATCTGGAATCCACTAGTCCAAAGATGTCTTTCAGGTGTCGTTTCCGCCGTGCATTTGTTAATGTAACTCACAGATTATCAATATTGCTTTGGGGTAAGTTAATCAGTCAGTCAACCTTTTTGTGTTGTAACTCGCATTTATCTAAGTGCATGGGGAAAAGCATGTTTAGAGAAAGTTTTTATTCAGCCATAAAACTTAGAGTTTCTGTCGGTATCTTGATTAAATTGGGGTTTGGCTTGCAGTTCTGTTGCACCACTGTATTTCCACACTGGTTGTTATCATCTGCTTCTGTAGTCAGCTGAACATACTCATTCTTTGGGAAATCTGTCTTTTTCCCTGCCAGAGCAATATCTTGTGCCTTTCAAAAGTTCCATGTTGAACTGATTAGAAAAAGCAAAATGTTCAGTAAAAAGATGATAGCCTTAATTTTGAGGATATTTCACTGTCATTCCATGAATTTTAAAAGGTAACTGCAGAAAATGTGATCTTCGTAGTTTTAGGAAAAGTTGGGTATCCAACATGATTATTACCAAAAAATTTTATCTCTAACACTGTGTTGTAAAAAAATTTATTTTATCTAATCTTTCAGTAAGACTAATTAATTTAGTCTTTGATAGTTCTCTAATTAAGTTTCAAATTCCTCCCAAGTTTATTTAATCCTGAACCATACTGAAAACTATGCAGCATAAAAATAGGGTACAGCTGAGTACAGACACTTCACTCCTTTCCATGTGGCTGGATAGAAATATTGAAAATGGAGAGTTCATCTCATACTTATTGAATATTTAATAAATCGTTTATCCCAGTATCTTAACAATCTCATGTTTATGAGTGAACACTCGAGACCGCCTTCACTACCCTTTTGATGAACCAAAATGATCAAAGGCAATCTGTCCCAGATTGCTGTCTTTCTGGTAACAGTCAATATGAGGACTGAGTTGGGATGTGGAGATGAAAATCAGTATGTAAGTCAACCACTGGTCTCAGTCATACTGAGCAAATTGCCTCATGTCTCATGTGTAATTAACATTAATAGGGGGCACCTTTTAAAAAATAAACTACTGCATAAATGTTAGATGTGTTGTCATTAACTAACACTTATTTTGACCTGAAATGACGTCCATCAGTCTCTTTGATATATCAGCTAACGTTGCCTTGCAGTCAATGATATATGAAACAAACTATATAACTATAATTTGTGTACATGTGGGTTTGAGTTACATTTTCTTATATTGTTAATTGATCACAGGTGTAGCATTGCTTTCAGCCACACAGAAGGAATAAGATCTTTATTTTCACCTGTGCTGCTGACCTTCCTAATCAGATTGTCCTTTTTGGGAATAATATTAAAAGTAATAGAAAAAGAGTATAAAGTACTTTGTTACAATAAGTACAAATCTGTAGCTGAACTGAAGCAGTCCAAGTTAATTTGTTTTGACCAGTATCTCTAATGCATGTGACTTGCCTATGATTAGAGAATATCGCGCATTTTAAAATCTTAATATGTTCTGAATTGTCAGTTTATGTGACTTTTAATATCACTTCTAATTTTCCCAATATAATTATTCAACTATTTCTGTTCACAAATAGGTAAAATTTCAAATCATAGTCCTGGGATACTTAGTGGTTCTTAGAACAATGAAATGTTTTTCTCAAAGTAACTGCTCTTCAAAGTGGAAGAGTTTGTATTTTTGTGTTAGAGTGTAAAATACAGACAGTAAGCACAGTGTATTTCACTAGCTTTGAAATGTACAGTGCTTGTTAGGTAGTTCAGTCTACTTCTGAAGTATGCCCTGTAAACTTTGTTAAATATCCAATGCTCTAATACTATTTAAAGAGTATTATGCATGTTAATGCAGGTATAGCAATGGTTTGGGGAGTCTTACACTACATGAAATACCGTTGGGCAAAAGAGGAAGAAGAAACAAAGCAGATGTATGATATGGTGGTGAAAATCATAGGTATGACTTCTTGAGTTGCGTCTGATGTCTCTGTATCAGCTTTGTATAAGCTTTCAAAGTACTGGCCTTAATTCAGTTACGTTTCTTCCTGTTTACTAGTCAGTGATCATGCTGTGAGAGTTCTTGGTCCAATGTGTTATTCATATATTTTGTCTCTTTTTTTTTTAAATACCCCATCCTTTAAACCTAATCAAAGCTTTTGACATAAAGCTTGTAATTTGTGAATTACATCAATATGGCTACAAAATTGCCATTGACTCGGTAGTATTTTGTCCTGCTATTGAATACAAATATAAATGTGATGTTTGTTTACTGACATATTGGTAGCATGTTGCTTTCTGTATCTTGATTTTTCAGCTAACTTCAGTTAAAATATCCACTCAAAAAATGTGTGGTAGCTCTCAATACCATCCTTAATGGTTTTTCATAGAAAAAGCAGCCTTTTAATTAGTTACTTTGAGCAGAAATTATATTACTAAAATAGCATGCATAACTGAACTCTGAAATCCCCTCTTTCTACTCGAAGCCACAGCATTTGCAGTAAGTTGTGTTTGTAATTTTTAAGCTCTTACTTAAGTTGTTCTATTACTTTCATTTATGGTAGTCACCATAAATACAGAGATGGTAGAGAAATCAGAACTGTTCTATTTTAACCATATTCCTGCCTTTTTTGTCTGCAAATCAAGTTTTGTTGAGGAGGAAGGAAAGCACTTTATTTTCAGAGATGGCCATCTTTGGTAACACTTAAAAGTACCAATCAAGAGTAACTGTAAGAACTCTCTTCCTTTACTTCAAAGTTATTTGGGATACATGGATGCACAGTGTGTTAATTTGCCTTAAAAATGGTTTGGAGAAAACAATGTTTCAAAATGCCAAAAAACCTAACTACTGTAATTGGGAGGGGCGTTCAGAGTAGCCGTTAATTGCCAGAATTGATAGTTGCTTAATGTTTGCATGAACTACATAGTTACCAGTTTGTTTTCTTTTTATGGTGTCCTCAGATGTTTTAAGAAGTCACAGCGAGGCATGTTCAGAAAATAAAGAATTGCAGCCTTACATGCCAATTTTACATGTGCGTGACTCTCTAATACCGCCTCAGGACAGGTACGTTCTCACTACAAGTACTGAAAGGAGGAAAAACCAGTAGAAATAAATTGGTCAATTAACTTTATTTCGGTAGATTGCCCAGTGTCGTATTTTGGAGATTCCTATTGACATAGGTGGGAGAAAAGCACTGAATTTCTCTTACATGCTGGATGTCAACTATGCAGCTTGTTGTAATGCTAACTTTGTAATTCTTGCTTCAATTTTTAAGGAGGAAGATGAATAAAGTCTGGAACAGAGCAGTTGACTTTCTTGCAGCAAATGAATCTAGAGTTCGTACAGAGACACGAAGAGTAGGTGGTGCCGAGTTCTTGGTTTGGAAGTGGATGCAACCTTCTGCAGCGTGTGACAAGATTTTAGTAATACCATCGAAAGTGTGGCAAGGCCAAGGTATTGAAGTTATATTTTGCAACTATAGTTGTCTTAATTTCTGCATCTAACTTATAAATGGTATTCTGTTGCTTGAACATGAAAGGCTTGTTATCTCTCATGCATTTAAGGACTGTTATGAACTGTCAGCGCTATTATCGTGTTCTATAGACTTTTTTGTGCATTGTGTCTGCCTTGTTTTCAAGGGAAATGAGCTTTTCTCTTATAGATACTGCAGAAATATACAGTGGGCATTTAGCCAAAGTGAGTTACTTCTTCCTTTCCATGAATTTAAAAAAAAATACTCTTTAGTTGGTCAGATTCTGACATGCCTTATACTTGCTGGAAGTAACGTAATTGGTTGTATCTGACAGCAGGTAAATTTGATCTTGGGATCTTGCAGACTTGAGTTTCCTACTGCTAAGTTATCAGTCAGGTGTCTAAAGACAAAGTTAGGAGGAAGAGATGTTTATTTTGAAAGGGAAACTGCCAGGACAAAAGACTCCTCAATTAGGAAAATATGCATTTGGAACATCTAGTAGTATTAGATGTTCTAGCTCTGTCATAAATGTTTTTCTACACTGCATTTGTTTTTGCAACTCTCGTGTAAAGCATTTGCCTTAATAGAGAAGGCAGTTGTCATATGTGGATTTTGCAGTGGTCTGTCACTTTTCAGCTTTATTGTGAGACCAAATGGCAAGAATCTAGTGGGTTTGCAGTTGTATGTCTGCAGTGGTCATATTTTCTTAGTTCGTTTTCTTTCTACCTTTGTTCATGTTAAGCTTGAGGTTTTGGTTTGCTCTTTTTTTTGGTCAATGAAAAATTGAAACTATAAGACTTGAATTCTGTTTTGCAATTGAAAGAGAAGGTTTATTTCTATCTCTGCCTGAGTGAAAGTAAACAATATCATTATATACTTCTCAAACTTATACTACTGATTTTAGCATTATGTTTCTCATTCTAGATAATTCATTGGAAATGAGGGCTGCTTTTTTAAAAATACTGTGTGAATGCTACTGCAGGCTTGAGGTTCTGTGGTCATTGTTTTGCAGTAATAGTAATGTGGCATTCTGCTGTGACAACTGTATTGCTCAATTTCTCAAAGTTTTCATTAGTAAGATGTGCATATGAACTTCATTACAGGAGTTGTGGAACCTTTTCTTTCCAGGACATTGTACATTAGGGATGTGCAAGTGCTTTAGTTGCAATGCAGAAGTGGTGGGTTTTGTCAACACTAGTTCTGTTCCATCTCTTGTAGTACTGTCACAACTGAATTTCAAGCACTTAAACTGAACGCAGCTTCTGCAAGCTATATACATATATATTATAAATCTGAATCTTCTGCATAGTGTATTGTTCAATACAGGCTGGAAAGCATCATACTCTAGCTCCAATTTACTACTCATTTGCTCTCAGTTTTTCTTGCCCTGTCTGATTGTGGTATAAATCACTCCGTAACATTCTGTCCTGTATTAAAAATCTGATTGTATTCTCCTCACCTGGTAGACTCCTCAGTGTATGATAGCTCAGGTGGTGCTTTGCTACCTGGAATATACATTCCAGACAGTAAACAGAACAGAAGTCTCCAAAACTTCCTAGAAAGACAGCTGCTGTAGTAGCTACTGTTATGTACCATCCCAGTTTGAGCATCTGTTACCTACTTCAGCAAATATTGCAAATGTGGACAGAATAACTTAGTCTCTCAGCTGTGGCTTTTGTCTGTATCTTGGAGTATGTACTTAGGACTCTCTCTTTTCTCTTGAGTAGGATGTATCAAAATCCATTCTGTTTCAGTCCTTTTAATTGCAATTTTCCTAGTTTTCTTGTTACGTTTGAAGTTTAACAAAGATCTTCAAAGAACTGAAATTGCGTACTTTGGCTCTAACAGAAGGGCGTGGAAATGGCGTGGCTGAAATGACAGTGGGTTATTTGGGCTCTTGACAGTCAGCAGGCAAAGGCAGTTTTCACATGCAAAAGAGTTTTCTATTTTGTGCTCCTTGTGTTCAAATGACTGTTGGAAATAGTTGCATTGCACAAGTCTCATGCTTTTTGCACAGCTATTTCTTTCCTGATGTTAGGAATTCTGCATGTATGTATAGCTTTCTTCCTTTCTTAGAAGTATGCATTAACTGGAATGAAGTTCATACTCCAGTTCTGATGCTTGAATGTAGAAGTTCATAAATCTAAATACTCTTTGAGACTGCTATGCTGTGAACAGACTCAGCATATAGAAAATCATAATGAATTCTTGAGTCTGAATCTTGTGAAAAAATTTCAAGGTTACAATTTTTTAACCGTCTGAGATCTGGTAGTGCTCTGTAGCAGAGCACAGCACCTGAGCATGTGCAATTGAAGAAGAAACCCTGTGCAGAAAGACCTGTTGGCATATACGAGGATATCCATCAATGATAGTGTGCATTTTAACTGCGGGACCTGTAGCTTGCATGAGGTCTGATGTCTGCTGTCTGTTAGCAGCGTGTTTAAGCATCACTGTGACATTTTGTCCAGTCCTTCAGGATGCAGCCTGTGTTTTGACAGTTTGGTTTGGTTTTTTTTTTTTTTACTGGGTCAGAATAAATTCTGGTGCCAGCCTTATGAAATATTACCTACTGGATACAGTAGATGTATTTGTTAAAAAGAAAAGCGTAGGTAAGCTCATTGTAGGATGGACAAATGCGATGTTTTGAAAACCATGTACAAGAGAACGGTCAACTGAGAAACAATCTTGATCGTGTCAAGTGATTTAATTAAATCAGTGGAGAGAGCCCCACATTTCTAGTGTGTTCAGTTTGCTTTTGAAAGAACAGATACAATTGTCCTATCATGCCTTTGATAACTGGAGCTCTGAAGAAAACTAGGTAGGCGGGGCTGCAGTGTAGCTAGGCTAACAGCAGAAGCTAAAGTTCCTTGACAGCTCTGGAGATGAGATAAAGAGGTTCTCTGAAGTACCACATCTAGGGTGTTATTTCATCCTGCAGCATGGAAGATAACCTGTTACCTTTTGTGAATGACACCCCTCCTCCCTGGCTTGTGAGAACATAATCCTTTCTCTAAACATAAACAACCGAACAGAAAAACCTGAACTACAATTCTACTCTTAACTATTGCAAGAAAACTGGATTTCATGCTGCCTGTAAAATTCTGTATCCATCCTGTGTTTGTCTTCTATAGCTGAATTAACTATATTAAACCTCCATTCAACCATACTCTTCTCTTTGGTAAGATTTTCATTTCATTATCTTCCCTGTGTATTAAAGAACCTCATGTTATGTGAAAGGACATAATTTCAATATTTTCAGGTAATATTTTCTCCTTCTGTTCTTGCCTTTGATAAGAAGAGTTAGTACTTAATAAATGACAGTGATCCGTGGCTTAACATTGAAAAATCCTGTTCTTAAGCAACATGGTTACCTGTATTTGATGCAAGTCTTCAGCCTTATCAGGTTCATCAAATTCACATCTAAATATCCGTTAGTCTGTCTTGTAACTCATGGTGATGGTACTCAGGAATTCCTTTAGCAATAATATATTAATAATCCAAGGGGCATAGAAAGCTGTACTACAATCTCTTCAATGTTCATTTTGAAGCCAGTGGAAGAGACACTTCTACCATCATAGACATATTCAAGTCACAGTGAAAAAGGGTTGACAAAAGCACATGTTTTTAGCTGCTGCTGCTCTTCGAATCTGGAGTGATACAGTGATATTCAGTTTAAGGTAGTAAAACAAAGTACATTATGAACAAAATAAAAAGTAGCTTTCTTTTCTTGAAAGTGCTTGGTAATCCCCAAGGGGAATTTATGAAAGTCCTGAATTTTTTTCCCGCCAATGACTTACTGCACAAAGTTGTGCCTCCGCTTTCCTATTTCATCTCTACCTTTTTATCTTCATCTTGTATTACTCTTGAGACCTGTGTAGAAAAAGGTGTGAGATGCTTATTTAATCAGTGTGTAGCTTAGACTGTTGTCCTGCAAGAATGTCTGCTTATGCCCTTATTGAGAATATTTCGTATGCTCCACACCAATGTAACTTTTCAAATAATGGGTACTGTATTCTGAACAGCTTTGTCACTGAAACTTTCTCTTTTGGGGGAGGGGGAGAATCAGTTGTTACAGATGTGTGATGAAGTTCAAGAGACATCAGTTAACTATGCTATTTTGAGTTTTGCTGTGTAGGTACAGCATTAACTTGCCTGTGTCTTCTCTAAGCTCCCTCTTTGGTGCCATTTCTGGTATACATATTAAGGCTTATTACTGTTCTAGCATTAATTTCGTACCTCACTGATTTCCACGGTAGTTTTTTTTCCCTTATACATGAAAAGTTCCATCTAAGTTGCAGAAATTACTTTTAATTTACCATGATTTTGAAAAGTTTTTTTGAGAAAAAAACAAAGTTAATCTTCATTTTCATATGCTTCACTGCCCTGGGCACACTTGTTGTACCAGTAGGATGTTACATTAAATTGGTAGCAGTTTAGTCTTGTGCTAGTGGTATGCTCTGGCTGAAGTTATTTCAGTAAGCACCTGAGATCTTGTAGTCAAAAGGACATCAAAATTATTAGAAACTGGAACAGGCAAAACTTGGTTTATATAGGTAACTACACTAAAGGGTGAATTCCCCATTTAGTTACTTTTGGATAGCTCAGTGGTGTAGCTGCTGTCGCAAATATCAGAATGGATTTTTTTTTTTTAGTTCATAAACCACTTGCAGAAATGTTGATCCTCTGGGTCTAGGGTCTCTGCAAATAACCGCACCATTCTTTATCCTTGGATTAAAACCATGTGCTGAATAAACCTAGTTATGAACAATCAGCACATAATTTCCTCAACCCCACACCTTTTCAGGTCCAGGTCCATGACTAGGCCACCCCAGATCACCTTCTCCAGTATAGTGTGGTGCCCCAGTGTACAATATGCTGGTGACATTTCACCCACCCCCACACCCTTTGATCTGCTGGAGCCAACCTACATGAGTAAGGTAAGTCCATATAGTTTTCAATGTTGCTTAGTTCTGTAAAGTTTTTATTGTACACCCTATGTATAATTTTTAATAAGGGGCAAAAAACTTTACAAAACCATGTGCTATTGAAAGAGGACTTGTCCTTAAACTATAGGCAGCTCAGAGATAGATGCAGTGTCACCAGCATATTTAGAAATCTGTTCCCAAGAAAAAAAAGACAGCTGTTACTGGTGTTGGTGACTTGCTCTCTGTGTGCATGTGTATTCTAATATGAACATTTTTAGTTATTTGGGGAACTTGCAGTAGGTTTTGTATTAGAATTGGAGGCTACATTTTCTAATTTCTAGTTGGTAATTGCATTTTATTTTTTGTCTTGGGAATTTACATACGAAGCAGGTTTTCTATGCCGTATTTCCAGGCAGTGAATCTTCTCTTGGTTAGTGCTTGTCTTTCACAAGCAGTGTCTTCCACATGACTGAATTTTGTCTGTGTGACATGGTTTTTGTTTGGGTGACATACAGAAGAGCAGCAGTGTTCACGTATTTTGGATGTACTTGCAAGATTTTAAAAGATCAGCAGTAAGAAGCACAGTCATCTGCCCTAAACAGAGACTTCTAACCCTTGGAATGTAACATCTTGAATATGTCAAATTTTTCTAAAGTAGGGGTTGCAAAGGAGAAGCATTAGCAGCAGTTTGGAACATCATTTTGTCTTGTTGAGTTCTTAAATCTTATGTTTAAACTCTTGAATCTACTTCTCTCAATTCAAAGTAAAACTTCCTTCATGCCTTGAAAGCTGTTTTCCTAGGCTATCCCCTTTCATTTCTATTGCTGCTTTGTTGGCCCTTCTCAAGGCATGGAGCTGCCTTATCTGAATCTGAAGTGCTCCTTGATTCTTTCTCCCATGGTAAAGTCTTCTGTTGTGACTCCCACAAGTAGAACTTGTGAACTTTAGAGAAGTTAATACTTATTTTAGAATTTCAGAATGTATTTCATGGCACTGTTCAGCTTTGAGTTACTCTGTCATTTTTGATTTTCATTTTTCTTCTTACATCTGTTTTATCCTCTGGTACGTTTCATTTCAGATTTTTAGAAGCTTCTGATAATGTGTAGTCATCTAGGGCTACAAAAGCCCTCCCCTTGTAGAATGTTCTTGACATGTTACTGCACTACAGATGCAATGCAACATCCATCTTAAGGTCTCCCTATTTGTTAGCCAGATGGGTAGCAAATTGCCCCAGAAGTGGAAGAAATGAAAATTCATCAGGCAGTTAGAACTGAATGGTTAACTTGCAGTTCCAAAAATCTACTCCAGGTGTTACGTATATCTGTCTTTTCATGGAGGTGTAATGCAAATCCTTTCTTTTCAAATATATGGTATTTTTTAAAATATCCTGAATTCCTTCCATGTGGCTTGGATATAGGAGAGTGCCTAAAATGTAAAAGTTTTAAGTATAAAAAATTCAACTAAATATGGTATGTTTTCTTCGGTGTGGCAGAAGACTGTGCAAAACTTGATTTGCTTGAATTCTTTCATATATGAAGGAAATTCTTCTGAGTAAAACTAGAAAGGTATTAACGTATAAAGTTAACACTTTTTAAATCAATGGTGTTATGCCTGTCAATAATTAGTATTGAATTTATTTTTCTTTTTAGCATTTCATCTAGATAGAAGAAATTCACCACCAAACAGCTTGACACCATGTCTAAAGATTCGCAATATGTTTGATCCAGTTATGTAAGTAAAGCCAGTTATCTATCTGTATATCTGTATTCTTTTGGAAGAGTCCATTACTTTCCTCTAAGAGGGGTTTGGAAGAAGTGAAGAAACATGAACGTGTTAAAACAAACAAACGAGTTATTAAAAAAAGATGTTTCTCTTAACATCTATGAGAAGACATGAAAACATCTTAACTGTTTTCTGTCCTTCATTGTATTGCTCTGTGTCTTTGGCTCGCTTCTTGAAGGATGTGGCATATAGTCACACTATTTGGAGCAATGTCTGATCTTTCTCCATTAATTAAATTTGTAAATGTTCAATTGTATCAGCTGACAGAGGAGACTCATGTGGCCTGACAACAGATTGTAAGTTTTTGAAGTATTGTTAAGTATTCTGAAGTATTTGGACTATTATAGGGTTTGCACAGTTTGCATTTAAAAGGCTGAATTTAAATCACTTACTACTTTATGGCACTGTGACTGCCTAATTTTGAAGCAAATGGATTTTTGTAGTGGGAACAAATTAATGCTGAGTACTGGTTTCTAACGCTCATGTAATTCTCATAATTCTAAAATATGTGCCATGTATGAATAAGGAACAAGCCTTGTTTCATGTACCTAGAGTTAAGGAAAAATAATTAATTTTTTTGGTAGTCTTTTAAATCTTCATCTGCTCCACTATTCTATTATGTCCCCTTTGGCTCTGGACTAGATCATGATAGGAGTTGGGAACTAACACATAGGTTATGCCAGATAATCCTGTCTAATCTTTGAAGTCTCTTTGTCCACTGTAAAGAGATACAGGGACTCCAGTAACTTCTGTGGAGTAAATTATTCCTCAACATGATTTTATACAAGGGAAAAATGAAGATGCTATGTCTTACAGGGTAAATAGTTGGGACTGAAGAATATAAGAAGTTGAGTGGAAAATAAAACCTATTGATTAGGACAGGGAGTAACAGGAAATAGGGGGGTGCATCAGAGTATGGACACAAGTGATTGCAAAGTTTGGATATATTTCTTCAGCCTTTTCTCTAACCACACTTAGTTACTTTAGTTCCTTGCCTTGTTAACTGAAAAGCTGTTAGTTAATTTAGCTGGGGACAGTGTTACCCCTAGCATAGAGAAATACTCTAAAAACCTTTTCTCAGTGGCTTTGAGACTTAATGACTGGTGAAAGACACCAGCTTCTGTGGCTTCTGTAATAATTTTTGGGTTGCAGTAGGGCAAGCAAGACTGAAATTTTAGGTGTTGTTCTTGAAGCAAATTGATCCTCCTGTAGGAGGATTAAATAAAACACGAGATTTGCAGAGAATTTTAAGTGAGATCAACATCCTTATTGTCCTTGCTTCAAAGAAGACTTTGTGAGCTGTATTGGTTAGTCTGAGTGGTACTGAAATAAGTCCATTCCTGAAGCTTCACTGTAATATTTATTGGTATGTTGTATTGACTACTTTCTTGTTTCAGAATGTTAGCGGTTCAAAATGTCTGCTGTTAATGGAACTAATTACTGAGATGTTATTTTTGTCAGAACATTCTCCCTTTTTAACCTATATCTTTGCTGTAAGCTTCAGGGTTTTTTTGTTGGGCGTGACATAGTCCATGCCCAACAGGTGCATTAAAAAGCCCCCACATTTATGGACTGGGAGTTGTTGTGTTTTGACACTTGTCTTTAATGTCTATGTCCAGTCAACTGTTTTGAACATTGTGACTTCTAATACATTGAGTTTTTGTAGCCCTTTTATTTTGGAATTTGACCTAGCTCCTTTACTGGACTGCTGGATTACGTTCATAGTGGGATACTTCATCCAATTCCTTATTGTACTCCCTAGCCCATTCCTCTTCTGTGAGCTGTCTGTCAGAGGACTATTGCTTAAGGAAATAGTTCTTATCATACCCTTGGAGTTATCTTAAAGAAAACACAAACAAAAATCCAAAACCCTCAGTGCAAGACAAACTGTATTATTGATCTGCTTGTGTCATTAGAGGAAGGAGGCTTATGTTCTTGTCCCAGATCTGAAAGAGATGAATACTTTCACTGACTGCCTAAAACACAGAATGTACCAGTGTCTGTGATTAGATTGTCAAGTGTTGTTTTGACGTTTGCTGTGGGTGCAAGGTATCTTTTTAGCAAAACTAGTTTTAGCTGGTCTTTAAGTGTGACTGTATACTAACAGTAATTACTGAATTCTTTTCAGCGATACACCAGTAGCTGTTAGAAGCAGCCCCACAAAAGAGGTCTTTTTTCTTAACTTGAGAATCATCTGGGGAATATACCAGTTAATTTGTTTTTATTAATGTTAGCACAGTAAATAATCATCTTTCTACTGCCAAAAGTCAGGACACATATCAAGGGAACAAACAACTTGTCCACCTTGTTCACTTGTACACTGTGAAGCCTCACATCACAGCAGCAGACTTTGTTGTGTGTTCTAGACATTTACTGTGCAAGGCAGAAATGGTTTTTTTTAAATATCAGTGTAAGCATCACTTAGATAAGCCCATTTTAGGACAACACCCAACCCCTCAAAAAGAGGTTATTCCTTTTGATTCCTGGGCTTGAATTTTCTAAAGAGGACTATAGGAGCCAATTTACTGTGTATTCAGTAGGAAAAGTACTAATTCTGTCCCAGAGGCATTTACCAGAAAATTATGCCAAGTTACAGAGAAACCAGACTCGGTGGGGAAGTATGAGAATGTTGCAAATGTTTAAAAAATTATGTAATCCATTAAATCTTTCATTGTTTGTCTAGGGAAATAGGTGATCACTGGCATCTAGCAATTCAAGAAGCAATCTTGGAGAAATGTAGTGATAATGATGGAATTGTTCATATTGCTGTAGACAAAAATTCACGTGAGGTGAGTGTCTTTCCAATAACATCTTAATAATTTGTTCATCCTTTTCAGCTGGACTTGCAAAAACCCAAACCCCTCTCTCTCTTACTTAGGGCTGTGTATATGTCAAGTGTCTCTCCCCGGAGTATGCTGGAAAGGCTTTCAAGGCATTACATGGCTCTTGGTTTGATGGTAAGGAATGGGAGTTTATAACAAAACATGGGTAGAAATCACAGAAGATGGGTGCAGTTGGAGTTCTTTTAAATGGTGAAATGTCTTGTATCTCAAGTATTGAGCAGTAACAAAAAAACTGTTAAACTAATTTTGATGTAATGACATATTTGTGCTTTACATCTTGAAGCAAAATGCAATAATACTGAACTAGAAGGTTTCTCTTTTCCTATTTCTTTGCCTCCTAGGAAAGCTGGTAACAGTAAAATACCTGCGACTAGATCGGTATCATCATCGTTTTCCCCAGGCTCTTACTTGTAACACTCCACTGAAGCCATCAAACAAACACATGAACTCTATGTCACATCTGCGTCTTCGGACAGGCACAACTAATTCTCAGGGAAGTTCCTGAGAAAAGTTTCTACAACTGCTAGGACTGTTACTTGCAACAGGAATGTTCCTGTTTGGCTGCCGTCTTCCTTTTTTAGTGCTTTTTGTATGTAATACTTTAATGAATTAAATAAAAGTTTGAACGTTCCAGAAATCTTGTTTCCAAAGGGACTTAGCAATGAGGCGGTAATACTGAGCTGACAAAAAAGAAAAAAAGTTGCTTCACGAAGTTTTGCGGGGCTATAGTAAACCAATGCATTTAAGTTTTGCATGAGGAATACCGATTTCATTATACATTTGCAGATGTGGTGACTGTATTTTTGCACCAAGAAGTGTTTTTGATAATACAAAAGCATGGAGAAAAGAAGACTTCCTGTATTTCCATAGTTTCCTGTGAAATAATCTTGTGGGTATTTTGTAACAAGCAACCTACAGTTCCTGATGGTGAATAAGTTTAAAAAAAAAATTCAGTCAATATTAGTTTTTTGTTGCCGTATAAGAATCTTTTTCTGCAGCTGGGGTATGGGAAAGTGAATTTGGCATTAGTGGTTGCATATCAGTGTGAGGGAAGATGAACTGAATGCCAATGTACTGGGTTTTGTATATAAATGTAAATGCTGGTGGTGGCAAAAAGGGTTATGTTCTGTGAGGATGTCTGCATCGAAGCAGCAAATAAGCTTCCTATTTTATTCAAAACTTATTGTTTTATATGGTTTTGGCTGTACCATGACAAGAGGCCAAATACCTAAAAGCGTTGGATACAGGTTAAATATCTTTTATAGGTTTTATATAAAATACCTGACTGATTTTGTGTGAAAGGTCTGATACCAATTGTAATGAATTCAAATTTGTGAGCAATAAAGAAGCAATTGGCAGATACTGGAAAAAATATTTTGTGAAAAGCTGTATTTATTATTACAAGTGTCAGGGCTGTAACAAAATACCATTGGATTAAGTGACATTCCCAGTACCTTATAACATGTTTTAATGAACCATTTATGTGTTAAAATTTTAAAGGTACATAGTTCCTTGCAACAATTTTGGCTCATGCAGACTAGTGCAGCTGACAGTAAATCTTGCGATTCCAAGCTTGTAAATTTACTTATGGTTTACCTAGAAGTACAAAATTGTTGCTGAGAAGCTTAGTTGCAAATCTAAGATTATTGGCTTTACTAATCCCCACTCCTACAACAATTTTACCTATTTATCCAGCTGAACATCCTGTAGGAGGTGAGACTGGAAGCACACCAGTCCCACAAATTTTACTGAAACTCACTTTACTTTGTAGATATGATGGATCTGCAGCATGAACTTGCACAAATAATGCACGTTTTTCTTATGGTTAAGTAAACATGATGCACACTATTCTGCAACAGGAAATCCTATTGTGCCTTACCTTTGTGCTTTTGTGGGCACCATGTTTATTATTGGAGAGTTTGTTAACCGAAAAATTTTAAATCCTCGGTTTTATGTCTCAGATGCTAATGAATGAGTATATATAATATATAATCAGCCATGCAGAATTCTACTTACCAAGGACAAGTACATATTTTTGATGGGTAAGTGGATTGTGCCAGGTCTGGTAGATTTTTGATGAGTTTTACTATATACATATATGTATATGTATAATATACATGTATATGTATTATATATATGTATATAAACTAATTTTGTTGTATTTGATGTGCATCACAGTGATTTGTTAACCTGACCTTAGTGACCCCATCTTGTGACCTGTTGCAAGAGTGAATGTAAAAATAGCTGTGGCATTTTAAAAGGTCGCCTCGATGCAAATGCATCTATCTTGCTTCTAAAATGTATTTCTTGTAAACACTGTACATTTTAATTGTAATATGTACTATTATGCAGCTTATTTTACCTTAAACTGTTAAGTTGACCAATATCCCTTCCTGCAAGACAGAGGGGAATATGTATAATATCTGAACATTTGAGAAAAATCAGATGTTTGTTGTAACTTGTCACCCTATCCTGTAAAAACAAACAAAAAACCAAAACAGACTCAAATTAAAGGTTTATTAGGGGTTTTTATATGTGTCTCACCTTCTAGATATTTGGGTGTCTCTGACTCAGCTACTTTTCTCATCTGGGGGCAGAGGGGGAGATTGATTTGTTACAGCCACCTAACTGGTTTTTAAGTGTTTGTTAAGATGTGAACAGGTGCTACCATGGGCTGACACAGAAGAGCTGAGCTTCACTTAACTGTCTGTCAGCTTGACTTTTGTCCTGATTTTGTACGCAGGGAGTGCAGAGGCATTACCTTGATTCCTAAGTTGCAGACATGCCATGTTGTATGATCTGCTAAAAGCCAGAGATGAAGAGCCTTAACCTTGTGCTTTCAGCCTCTTTCTTGGATTTTGAGATACAAAAAGCCATCAAAAGGATTTTGATAGACTAACAAACAGAAAAGATTGGCTTTTTTCCCTGTCATTATCTTAACGCTGTTTTAAAATTATTTTAGTGATAAGTTAAAGGTTTGGGGGATAGGAGGAACAAAGAAGGGGGGGTTAAGTCCATTATTTACATTCACTTGCCCCGCATACGTATACCTGTCCCGTGGGAAGGGGAGCGGGAGCAGGGAGAAGTTCGATGTCGTTCAGTTCCCTCCTTTTTAGAAGCTAGGCAGGGTGGGCATTGAGCGCTGGCGTAGTTTCGCGGCCGGTGCTAAAGTCAGGAGCTGGCTCCGGGTGGGAGCCGTGGGCCGGAGCCGCTGCGGCGCTGGCAGCGCTGCCCCCGCTCCCCGCCGGCGCCGCGCAGGCAGCTGACGGTCGCGGCGGGGCTGTCTCCGCTCGGCCAGAGCACTCCGGCCGGGGCTCTCCTTGTAACTGCAGGAACATCACTTTAAAAGGGCGAGGAGCCGCTTCGTCGGTCTGCCCGAAGCGGACCTTTTAGCCCTTTAGGACAGGGCGTTCTGGCCCTGCCGCGGCGGCGGGACGGGACGGGGTCCCGGCCGCCTCCCCGCCCTGCCGGGTCGTGCCGGGAGTGCGGCGGTAGTCTCCCTGCACCATGTTCATATTTGGCGTTGGCCGCCGGTGCCCAGGAATTTCCCGTCATGCTCCCCGGGCGGCGGGCCCGTCACTGCGCTCCCGCGGGGCGGGGGGGCCGGGGCCGCTCGCTCGCTCCCTCGGGCCGCTCCCCCCGCGGGCCCTGCTGGTGGCCGAGAGCGGGGCTGGGGTCGGGGGTTGCTCGCGTCGCTCCCCGTGTCACGGAGCGAGCCCCTGACACCCCTCGTCATCGCCGCATCCCGGCCGTATCCCGGCTGTGCCGTTCTTGTGGCCGCCGCAGCGCCTGGACCCTGGCGCAGCGCAGCCCCTGGCTCCGGCTGTCCTGCGCTGTAGCTGGAGCTCCTGACTCTGAAACGGGGTGCACGGCGGAATAGCTGGCTCGGGGAGGCAGCGTTTGACCGAGTGCGTAATGAGTTCAGTTCAGCCGCGGTCGCCAGCTCGGTAAATTGTGCAGCGCTGGGTCAAAAAAGGAGCTTAAACTTCACAAATGAGCTCAGAATTTGGTTGTGTTTTTCTAAGGAAGCCCAGTGTGTTCGATGACTAGGTTTGTTTGGTGTTATTCTTCTGACAGATACAATCGATGCAAAGGATAAAGTGTAATTTATTTCTTACTGTCCTCTGCCCAAGTTGATGTAGCTGTACTTGGTGCATCTTAATATTCCTGGAAACAGAAATGAGACTTTAAGCTCATTTAAGCAGAAATTAAGCTTCCTGTAGTATTTGACAAATTAGCTATAAATGCTGTCTCTCCTTGAGCTGAATTTTCAGTCATTACCCTCTTAGCACAAAGGCTGTCTGAAAGTGCAGTGGTCTTAAACAAGCACGACTGTGTATTAAAAATACTAAATCTAACAGTACTTATCTACAGATAAGGCCAGATGTCAACTGTTATCTAGTGATAAATGGTGTAAGGTAATCTCTGTAAGTGTTTTGACCCTAAACACAGCATTTAGGAAAGTATAGAGCCTTACATTTTATATGTCATGCTCTTAGCTCCTTCTCTGTTGTTACTATTAAAACGGTTCTGAAAGTGCGCTCTCTGGACAGATAGATGTCAGAATGAGAAATCTGCAATAGCCAGATACTTTGCCTTACTAATATGGCTTGCTTATGGCAATGGAAGAGCCATCTCCACTCCCACTATGGCACAGTGCCACTCATCTGAATCCAGAATTTAATGCTTAGAATTTGTCCTGCTTATGTTCTTGCCCTTGCTGAGTAAACACAAGTGCTTTCTGTCTTATTTGCTGATGATTCCCAACTTTTTGTTACGTTGCTGCGTGCCTTTGCAGTTCGTCATGATTCCTTGTCTGCCAAATTTGGTTGGTAACAGTGCCCTTTAAGTCTGATTCTGGGAGTAGTTTCCATGTGGCTTGTCGTCTTAATCAGACGTTTGCTCATAGTTTCTAAAAGAGAATCGCCTGCCTCGCTTTAGACATGGCTTATTTTAGAACAGTATTTCTCTACTGTCTTTTAAAATTTATGTAGGGAATTAAATATGGTCAGCACCTTAAGCACAGTTATTAAGTAATCCCAGGACTCTGAGATTTAAAAAGGAATTTTTAAAAAAATAAAGTTCTGCATTGCTTTGTTAAAACCACTGAAATTAGTGGAGTTAAATAATATATACTTCAGTCCAGAATGTGGTTGGTTGGTCCTTTTCCTGTTTGATGTTCCTTGGATCTTTATAATACACATTTGGAAAGATCTTTTAGGAGGAAAAAACAATTCTGTTTTTCTTCCAAAAGCACAATCTTTAAAAACAGTGCCTTCGTAGATGGGGTAATGTTTCTGTATTTGGTAGCAAAGCCATATAAAGCAGTTGATCCTAGACAAAAATAAAGTCTTTTGACTGAATGACCTTGATCATTTTTCCAAGTGGTAGCAGTTACAAGCTCTCACAGGGGTTAGTTAATTCAGATACTTATGTTTGTACATACTGTAAGAATTTCTTATTTTTTGTTTGTACATACCATAAGAATTCCTTACAGCTGTTCAATATGGGCAACTTGCACGTGAGGGAGATATTTGGTCCTTTGCTCTGCTATTTATGAAGATAGGGGAGGATCTTGTTCACCTACTCATGTTTTGTCGGCTTTGTAAGCTGATACTTGTTTCTGTATCATTGGAGATCCAGCCTATTTATGACATTAGAAAAGCAAGAAAATGGAATTTCTCTATTAGGTGGATTGTTAACAGTTCTTTTGTTATTTATTTTAAAAGATGGGGGAATAAAAGTCAGTAGGGGGAGAGAAGAGAACACTCTGTTAAGGATTTAATCTTCTCAGACAGAAGGTTAAGAAGTCTGCTTGTCTGCATCTGACTGGCATTGCTACAAGCCGGCAATGCAGTAAAGCTGTCCAATTTGGAGATACCTTTGTTGAGCTGCATAATTCAAGTGAGTGTGTCCTCATTACAGAGCAACTCTTAAGCTACGTGCAGCATTATATTAGTCATAGGTAGGGTGTATGACCTTCTTTTCCCCTTTCTATTATTTTTCTTTTTCATTAAAAGCTGCAGTTTGAGCAGCACCCAGGCTATGTATGAACTTAAGCTATGGAGGCTTTAGCTGATGGGAAAGTGGGACAGACATCAGCCTAATTATAGCTTGTTCTAGCTCTAGTTTAAGAGTCCCTTAGCCAAAAGACCCCCCCCAAAAATGGACCCTCAAATTCCTGGTGTGTTTATGAGGTTGTGATTAGGAATTACTGTCAAATAAAGTCAGGTGTGGATTTATCCTTCCCTGATTAACTCTGAAGTTGGTATGCTTATTTTGGAACAAACTACAAGGCTAGACAGAAATAGGGTGTTTCTTGCTCTGGAGTAATGTGTCCATACATGGAGTTATTTCGAGGTTACTTTCTCCACCCAAGACAGAGGCCTTTTAAACAGAACAACAAAAAACTTGGGAGATTTTGGGGCATTTTTTTTTAGTGTCGTGTAGAGTAAGTAGTGGCTACAGGTTAACTTTCCCTTCCGTTACTCACCTTGCTTTGGTAGGATTTATTGTTATCTTTTCAGAGGCTTCATTTCCCTCAGAAGGATCTTTGGTTCTCAGTGAGCTATTAATATGTACTAGCTTAGGAAAAAAACAGCACAAAACTTAAGATTTAAGTTCTTCTCTGTGGCAATTTGTGAATGTGTAACCAACTAGCAGTGTTTTTAAAGTAATTTTCAACCAACCACTTAAGAAAAAGAAGGGAACACATACTGCATTATTAACTTCTGCCAGAAGATGAAGAATATCATTGTGTGTTTTAACTAGGATTTTTGTGTCTTTAGTCTGTGAAGATGCTGATCTGTATTTTTTGCCTGAAAATAGGGTAGAAGAATTGTTTGGGAACCCCATTTATGGTGAGGTAATTGGAAATGATAATTTATCTGCTTAGCTCCAGCCTTCTGGTTCTCATTTAGCAACCTCAATTCAGCATTATCTGAAAACCACACAATCTAGCAACTGGAACTAGGAATAAAGAGGCTTTTTGCAATAAGGACTTAAAGATCTGAGTAACTGAACGACACTAGCCCAAAACAGGCAAGAACAATACTTACACTTTTAAGGTGCTAACACAGTTTTGCTCTCCTCACAGACTTAAATTATAGTTTAGCATTGTTTTATAAAATAATTAATAGTGTAAGTACTTCTTTATTTCCAGAAAGTTTTGGATTTAAACATGATTCATCTTTTGAGTGTTGCACAAAGTCTAAGGACAGGACTTCTGAAGAGTTCCACAGTTTGCTCTTCCCTTTCAGTATCATCTGAACATCAGGATTGATGATTTCTTTGAACTGTGGGCAGCAGCCTAGCAAAATGTACATAGTGTGCTAACGCATTGTTTTGTTGGGAAGCTACGCTACCTCTTCCAAGAAATTTTAAGAGTAATGTTGTGCATGGCATTTGGAAGTATTTCCCCATGGGTCTCTTTAACTCTGTGTTCTTCCAAAAGGGGACAACGCCTTTGCGTTTCACCTGATAGAAAACAAATCCCTACTACCAGGGAATAACAATAGCACTGATGGAATGTAGCTGCCAAATGCCACCACTTTCACTCTCACCACACAATGAAAATGGAAAAAAAATTCAACACATGGAACCTTAGCAGCTTCCTGGGGAAGTGATCTGTGCCAGTCGCTGCCAAAAGAAAACAGCCCACAAAGTGTTCCTTCTGGCTGAAGGATTGCCCTATTCTTGTTCCTCTCCGTTCCCCGGTGCGTGGTTCTCAGGGAAATCCGCAGGCGAGGCTCTGCCAGCTGCCTGCACAGAGAGTGTAGGTGATTTTAACAACTTCAAGGACCTTTAAGGTGGGTTGGTGGGTGAGAGCTGCATGGATGTCTCTTTCAGTTCATGTAGCACAGTGAGTCCAGCCTTGGCTTTCCTGCAGCTGGTTCAAGAGCAAGCATTGGCTTGATATAAAGTTGCTCAGTTGGCTAAGAAAAGTGGTTAAATATACAAGCAGGCTTTGCCACCTGGGTCAGATTGTCACCATCCTGCTGCTGGGAGGAAGCTTGATATTAAATATAAAACCGATGCATATCCATCCTAATGTGTCCTGATGACGAACAGTCAGAGCTTACACTCAGAACAAGTTGAATTTGTACTAATGAGTGATTCAGTAGTGCACTGATCCAGTCTGCACAATGCTGAAACCAAGGCTTGCAGGTCAGATTGGTTAGGCTTCCACTCCTGCACACCAACAGCACTGTCAGGAGCCGTAGCACAAGTGTGAGAGAGATGGGAACAAGACAGGAGCAGATGCTTTGGCTGCCAGCTCAGGGACAGGTGGAAAAGTAGAGGTGGATCAGTCAACTGGGAAGTTACAGCCCCGAGATGCAAATTCAGAAACTCCACAAATAAAATTATTTGGGTTTTCTATAGCGTTATCATCTCTGCTTTTGAATGGCTGCAGAAAAGAGAAATCAGTCCTGTTGGTCAAAGCTTTAATATTTAACTGCTTCCTATGTAGTTTTAGACTGTATCTTCATTTTTTCCTTTTTTTTTCAGAATTAAAATCGGTGTTTCATCAGATCTTTTGTGTATACGGTGGTAAAATACACTGTGCTGACAGCACACCTCTTAACATCTCTTTTCATAAGAGAAACCAAATTGTCTGTGTACCTGCTTGTTCAGTGCCCTCCCACTTTTACTTAAAGGCAAGCTCATGAAAGGGACAAGATCTTGTAGCAAATTAGTGGCTCACTGGGGAAGGGACCCACCAGATGCTCCTGGTATCTAAACTGCTACCTGGCATCCCTCATCCAAAACCAAGGCAGCTTTGCTACTTGCCTCTGAACTTGAGAGAGGTGCTGGTTTGTACCAATTTATTCTAGCAGTTGTTGAACCATGCTGGGAAGGATTACAAGAGATATTTTGCAAGACTCTAGGCTCTTCCCATGAAGTCTTAAAATGTGAAATACAGTAGCTCTCTGGGGAAAAACAAGCCCTTTTGTTGCTCAGTTACATATGAATTACAGACCAGTATATTTTGCTCTGATGACAGTCAAGTAATAACTGTGGCAGTAATAAAGACGGTGTAATAGCTGAGTGATGTTATGCTGTTTAAGATGAGAGGAAGATTTTCAGAGCATTATCCCATTTCCATGATCACTCTTGTAGACTAAACAAGCCAAATGCTTAAAAATTTTTGCAGGGATTTGGCTTTTTGAACCACTCTTTTTGTTTTTACTTCTCCTCTGGGCTTTCCTCAATTGTCTCTGTCTTACACCCCAAACCAGGAGCATATTCCAACTGATACCTCACTGCTGCTGAGCAGACCAGACTTCCTCCCCAGTCCCTCCTGTTATGTATTATGTTTCTCTTTTTAATAAACTCCAGATTGTTACCTGCCTTTTTTTTTTTTTTAATATTTTCACACTGTTGGCTCAATTTATTGTCACTGTAACCTTAACATCCTTTTCTGCTGTACTGCTGCTAATCTGGCATTCTTACTTTTGATTGTTTTGTGCATTTGAGGGTTTCTGTTAAAGTCCAAATGTGATTCTTTGTACTTGGCTGTATTGAATTTTATCTTGCTGGTTTTTGACCATTTCTCCAATTTATTAAGACCATCTTGAGTTCTGCTCAGCTTTTCAGGGTGTTTCACACTCCTTGCAGGTTGGTGTCTCTGCTGTTTTAGTAGGATTACTTGCTAGGTTTTGGCCCTGGTCAGTAGGAGAAGCACTGAATGAGTGTATTTATTCAAGCAGCTCTGCACCTGTGATATAGGACCTTGATCCAAAAGAAAGGTGCTTTTCCAGTTTGCTTTATCTAAAAGTATTTTATATTTGAGGTCTCTTTGATTTGCTGCTTTCCTTCTGCCTGTAGAGTACAAGGAAAGAAGGAAAGTACGTTAGTTCTGGGGTTAGGTTTTGGCAAGCCCATCATGGTGGCTTACTGCTTCCTAATTTCCATTGCCTAATTATGGATTGTTTAGTATTTTGTTTCAAAATAAAACGCTTTATGTGCGTTGAAGATAGATTTATGGTCGTGTAGTTCACCAGTCAGTCTTTTCTTCCTTTTTAAAAATGGATTTTACTGTCTTCCTCTTGAGATTTTGTAAAGGCAAAAACCTTTCAAAAATCCTCCAAGGTGCATGCTCTTTTCTCAACAGTTTCCCCTCCTTGTTTCCCAAACACTTAGGATAAATTTCCTAATCTGTCAGAAGAGGAAGAGCAACCTCAGGGAAAGATTTCAGGTGCACAGGATAGCTCCATCATCCTGGAATATAGTGATCAACATTAGTGTGCCTAATTTCTGATAGTTTCATATTTATGCAGCTAAAATTACGTGAAGTGCAGTTCCTAAAAATGAGATGGAAAGCTTGATAGACTTTAATAAAGATTTCTCTTAAAAAAAAAATAGCTTTGGCAGCTCCATTGACACTTTTTGTGCAGAGCAAGGTCTGCACAACAGATTTCAAGTTTGAAAGTAGTCACTGCAACTACTTCAGGCAATTGCCTCTGCTGTTTCTTAAACAGTCCTATTTCCATTCTGATAATCTGATGTGCATATTTTATTTTCTTTGTATTGGGTTGCAAAGTGTGAAATTTGCAGATGGGCTTAAGTGATTATAGGTTATGGTTTATTAGTTTTCTTATTTGTTTTGCTGAGCAAATCGAATTTCCAAACACGTAGTAACTGTAAGAGAATGTGAATCTTTCTGTACATGCATACCAAGGCTATAAAAATAACATACTGAGCAAATATATCAGAATTCTAATCAGTAATTATTATTTCAAAAATACTTAAGGTGGACATAGAGCTGGCATGTCCTTCATTGTTTCATCCTGATCAGGGATGCTGAAGGCTCTCACTGAGATGTGCTGAAATGAACTACAGGAGAATGGCCCTGTGCTAGGGTTGGAGGATGCTCTGAGTGGCTGAGGAATTTCTAATGTCTCAGAGTGTTGTGAAATACCAGGACCAAGACAGGGAGGAGGGGCCCTGATGGTTTAGAGTGCAGGATTTTCTTTTTTTGGAGCACGAGTCCAAGTAGGACAGAAACAAACTGCATTTTGGGGCAATGCTTAATGAAGTTCCTGACAACAGGCTGTGGCGGGGGGGCTGCCCGCGGGTGCCTGCTGCTGCCTCTGCTGAAGGAAGTGGAACAGATGTCACTTTTAGGGACAGATTATGCAAAGAGAATGTCAACATTTATCTTAGAATATTGATCCAGAGGAAAACTAAATTACAAAGCCTTGAAAGTAGCTGAAGGTTGAGGAAAGAGAACAAAGTTGGTGGCTGCATTGTTGCCCTATGACCAGTGCCACCCCAGCGGCACCAGCACGGTTTGGGGGGGCTCCACACATGCTTGTGTGGCTGCTGCCAGGCCTGGCACTGCTGGAAGTCTTCTCTAACAGAGCAGGAGAAAGTATTTATGGGGATTTTGTCTGAAGGTAAGTGCTTTTTGCAGAAAAGGTTTTGCATGGTTACTTCAAGTCCAGCTGGAGGGGTATAGGATGAGTATTTTTGCGTTTTGAATACATTTAGGGCTGGGAAATGTGGCTTGACAAAAATGTAAGGTTTAATAAATATTTTCAATCAATTAAAAGAGTAGGAAGAGACACCTTTGTGTTTTGGACACTTCAAAGAGAATTGAAGAGAAGGGAAATAATTTAAGCAGGTTTTGCTAGAATTAATACTTGTTTTGTTCAAGATTTGAAAAATAGCTTTAGTGTGCCTAAAGGTGCAGATCCTTATGCTGCACAGGCAATGTAAATATATTTAGCTAATTAAAAAAATAAAATGCTATGTTTGTGCATTTTTAAACTGCACTGGAATGAAAATCACAATTCAACTCACACAGATTCCACATAACATTTTTCATTGAAAATGTTTGTCTTTGGAAGTTATTCAGAGGCTGGGGCACCTCTTCTGTGAAGACAGGCTGAGAGAGTTGGGTTTGTTCAGCCTAGAGAAAAGAAGGCTCTGGAGAGACCTTGGAGCCCCTTCCAGTACCTGGTGGGGGGCTATGAGAGAGCTGGAGAGAGACTTTTCACAAGGACCCGGAGTGACAGGACAAGGGGGAATGGCTTTAAACTGAGAGAGAGTACGTTAAGATTAGATATTAGAGAGAAATTCTTGACTGTGAGGGTGGTGAGGCACAGGAACAGATTGCCCAGAAAAGTTGTAGATCCTCCATCCCTGGACATGTTTGAGGCCAGACTGGATGGAGCTCTGAGCAACCTGGTCTAGTGGAAGGTGTCCCTGCCCATGGCAAAAGAGTTGGAACCAGATGATCTTTAAAGTCCCTTCCAACCCAACCTATTCTGTGATTCTATGACTCTATGACATTTTCTCTTGTAAGAAGGAGAGTCTTGAATAAATATTTTCATCCCTGTAATTACCTAAATAGATGTACATATAATCCTGATTATTAAATGGCAGAAAATTTGGGTAGTGGGTTAAAATCAAGTGGTCTTTATATTTGAATCAAATTTATTGCTGTCAGGACAGAAATAGTTTTCCTTGCTCTCTCACTTTTCAGTCATTGACATTTATATTCACTCAAAGTTTAAGTTACACTCTTTCCTGACTTGCTGTAGTGTCTTCTCACTGCTATTCATAAAAATAGAAGTACACCCTTGACAAGAGAAGACTTAGAAGTTTCTGTTTTACTTGATGGTATTTTATTTTGTTATGTATTAGATATTTGGGGTTTTTTTTCAATTGCATAAAGGTTCTTTGGTTTTTGGATGATAAATGTTTCTATTGCAGTGTGTAAAGCATTCTTTTTTATTATTATTTGTGCAATGTCAGAGCTTCTATATGCTATAATTTTTCAAAAATATTTTTGGATAAAAGGCTGAGGTTTTCTTGTATATTCATAAGGCTGCTCTGCATACCATCGTGACACAATCTGTGTGATCAAAGGTACATTTTTAAAGGATGCTGTTGTTCTGTTGACATATGCGTAGACCTGTGTGTGCTGAGGATGTTGTTTGAAGGACAACTCACGGGGCCGTGCAGTGTGTGTATCAAAGGGAGCTGGCACCGCTCGGTGGTGAGGAGCGGTATTGGTTTGTAGAGAAAGCCACGTGGAAAATTTCCATGTTAGGGAGACTCCTGGGCGGAGATTGGCAGCTATGATGTCGTTACCTCGAAGTGCTTTCCTAGCAGCTGGGATGATTAAAAAAAGAAACCACCGCCTGAATTTCTCTGAAATGAAGTTACCCTACCCGACAGAGAGATCATAACTAAATTTTATAAACCCTTTACTTAAAAACATTTTTACAAAGTACAAGATACTCAGGTCTGGTTCAGAATCTGATCTAAGAATTGTATTTTCTCAAGTAGGAAATGATACAAATACAGGGAGCTAATTCAACTTTCAAATGGTTTATGCTGAAGAATACAGAATGAATGAAATGACACAAACAAGACAAATGCATCTTTTGCACTGGAAGTTTATTTTTCTAGTAGGGTGCATGGCATGTATGGGCACATTATGTGCATATACATGTAGACAGATATTAGCACCAACCATCTTTTCAATTAAAAGAATTTTAAATATCTTTAATTGCTGCTGGCAATAGACCTACTGACTGTTTGTCGATAATTTCCTATATACACTGTGATAACTCTGTGGCACCCATTAAGAATGCCTCAGTTTCCTGCTATGGCAGGGAGTATTGGGAGTTTTTATTTGCTGGTACAGATTTTACTCTGAGAACTCATTAAACTGGATGGCAAAACCATGTCTGGAATCACAACTGTTTTGGCTCTGATGTGTTCAGGGACCTTGTCTTGTTCAGTGAGCTAGTAAGTGTCATTTCTACATTTCCTTACAGTGCCTCATAAAAGAGGGTCATCAAATTTAACTGGTCTGTGGTGTTTGAGAATTCAGCTTCTCCATGCAGCAGAAGTGGCAGCTTCCTTCATTCCTCCCACAGCCTGTCTGTGCCGTGTGGGTCAGGAGTGCACGCGCAGCAAACCACTGCAGGGCTGGTTTGCACTTGTCTCATTGTGGAACGAGTGAGATGATGCTCTTTTGAAAAGTGTGTACTTTTTTGTTGTGTTGGTTGGAAGTCCTGTTAAGTCATACCAGTTAGCTGGAGGCTTTATCTATGCTTCATTTATGAGATATTCTACCTAAGAGAAACTGCTCATGTCACGTATCTATTGTGTATCATTACCCAGGCAAATAATCTTTGTAAGGTGAGGAAAAAGTCTGCTGAGTTACAGAATATTGTGTAATACAGTTTAAAAGAATGCCAATTCCAAATGATGTATTTGTTTAATCTTCAAAATTAGTCTTTTTTTTTCTTTTCATTGAGAAGTAAAATCTAGTACAAAGGTGTTTCAGAAAAGCAGTATAGAAATTTCTGTTGAAGGACTTCTGTTCATTGCTGTAAAAGGAAGTTATATTTAACCTTCTGCTAAATGATGCATGGGATTTTTCCCAAATTAAAAATAGAATAGAAAGCTTGTTATCTCTGCTGTGTTAGTAAGCCTGACAATGCAAATAGTGTTGGAGAGGGAGATATACCTACTCAAACCAGCCTGATAGCAAAAATGGGTTTCATGTCTTCAAGTGCTAGGGTACCCCTTGGATAGTTCTATTTACAGCAGTAACCCAGAATTTTTTAATATTTTTTTTTCTTTTAGTATTGAGAATGAATCCTTTATTGGTGTGCAACACAAAAAGCTTTTGGGCTTGCCAGAAGGAATTCTTAAATTAAAAGGTTATTTCCAGAACACTTGTATCTCATCATCTGAGCACCAGAAGCAATTAAATCTTTACCACTGTGCTGGAGAGGACTGCCTGGAATGGAAAAGATGAGAAATTTTTCAAGATGTTGAAAGGATCGTGATTCTCAGAAAAGACCCATTTAAGAATAGTTTATGACCGTTGTAGTTATAAACTCACTGCCGTAAAAGGAATGTGCTGTATGTTGGCAGGCTACCAAGTCAGGGAAAATGAAAGTGCAGCTCAGCACTATTTTAGTGCATCAGATCTTGGAGGAGCAGCAGCGGGGGGGGAATCCCAGTTGACCTGTATTTACTTTCCTTTGGGAAGTATTGCCAGTCATAACTATTGGGAAACAATCTGCAAACGACAGATGTATGAGCACTTGCAAGGCTGAGAGACTCACTGGTTTCTGCCCTTAGCCAAGAATCCTCTTTCTTCCCAGGCCTGGAGACTCCCTACTTGTCTAGTTTCTTCCCTTCCTTGGGGTGTCTAATTTTTTGTGTCTCTTTGCAGTTTGACTTTTCCCATTTCATCTGTTGTGCACAAGGCTTGCACTGTATTCTCTCTACGTTAATGAAATCTTCTTCCATTTTACAACGCTCCCTAAGGACCAAGTGAGAGTCCCTTGAGCAAGGACCCTCTTCTGTATTACTTAAAGGAGAAATAATTGCCTCTCTTCTTCCCTTGTACTCAGTGTAGCACTGATGTCCTCTGCATCCCCACAGGCCATGTCCTTTGGTTGTTTAGAGGGGATCAGTACCACTGCCCTGCTGTGTGTGAATGTTAGTAGTAAAATAAGGAGAAATTAAGCCCACTGTTTTCTTGTCCATGGGAGCCAGTTGCCGAACAGCGAGGCATTAATATGCCCTTCCCCTTATTGCTTTTGGGGAGGTTACAGCCTTCAAAAACTCCTTTGTTTCAATCATCTTCTCACTTCTCAGGCTTTTAAAATTTGGCCCCTGGACACACCCTTGGGCTTTAGTCACACCAGAGTACCAGCCTCGTTGCTACGCTGTTTTTTCGCTAGTGGGAGAGGGGAACAATGCAGTGGCCAGTTCAGCGTACAGAAAGGGTTATTCCTATGAGAGATTGTGAGCTTTCCATTTTAGGCAGCTGATGCTAGAGAGAATGTTAGCTCAGTTTGGTAATTAGATGAAAATTAAATATACGTCTTTGTTTTCTGCTCAGATGTGTTTTTCTAAGTATAAATTGTATTTCTATTCTGGAGAACCATTCTAATATAGATGGAAACAGATATCTGGTGCCTCCTCACATAACATATCTTTTTGTCAACAGTTCAAATCAGTGAAATTATGCTGAATTGTGTGCCAAGGTTTCAGAATCTGGTTTGTTTTCCAAGATTTTTAATGATTATTTTATGGGAAAGATAATAATTTTAGGCTGTATGTTAATCTAAAATCTGCTGTGGGAATCTCATCTCGCTTAGATGGAGGATCGAAGGCTGGGTAATAAAGCTCAGACTAAAGGCTGAACTCCTAAAAATATCTCTGATTCACCTCCGTGGGAACCTTTATGTCGGTTCCAGCGGTGCTCTGGTGGGGTGCTGTGACTCCGAAACCGACTTCTGGCTGAAAGTCGCTCGGCAGCCACTGCACCCTCACACACACACCCACACACAAGCGCACACACACACGCGCGCGCACACACACACCCCGGATAGCTTCTCGACAGGTCGGTGGCAAAGAGGCAAGGAAGGGTCTTTGTGTGCAGATCCACTGCAGCCTTTATTCCAGCATGCTCCCGTGACAGAGACGCAGAGAATGGGGGCAGTGACAAAGACGCTACCCATACAGAGTTCCAGCTTAAATACGGGGGTTGAGAGAGCTGGGGGCTTGGGGCAGTACATAGGTGGGGCTAAGGTATGGGGACGAATAGGAAACCAGTGAGGGAGGGACTAAGGGACAAGGGTGAACGGGGAGACAGGGAAGGGAGAACATTCTGGATTACGGCCATACAGGGTGGAAAGGAGCAGGGGAAGCCAATGGGCCAATAGGAGAGACAGAGCCAGGGTACATTTCTGTAACAGAACAGGGCATTGGGAGAGAGACCTTTTTAGTCACTTTAACCTGGGGAGAATTTCTCCACTTAGCTCCAGGAGGTTCTTATAATCCCTGTTGACATGGGACAGCTGTCTATGACACCTTTTTGCAGCCTAAGGATAAAATATGGAGGGTATTAGTCCATAAGGTGATGCTTGTCAATTGTGTATCACAGAGCGGGACTCAGTGTGAGCAGGTGAGCATTTCTGCTCATTCTCTTTTCCTGCTTTCCTCTGGTTTTTTTTTGTGTGATCTCAACCTTTAGACTTTTCTTCTTCTTTCCCTACTCTGGCTGTTAACAGGAGGAATATAGGCGGCATAGCTGCTGAAGCTTCCCAGCTAGAATATGAAAAGGATACCTCAGTACCATCAGTAGACTGGACTGTATAATCCCATTTCACATAAGAAGGAGGACTGGCCTGTGGGCACCATGAGGAAGCTGAGGAAGCCATGGGACTGGGCAGGGCCTTGTGCACCCCTCGAGCTTGAGCAGCTGTGATGTGTGTCATGCTTATTGTGCCCAGGCAGGCATCTACCACCTCCAGCCCTGCTGGCTCTGCAGGTACAGGGACAACTGCTACAGTTCATGTTACGAAACACTGAATAGACTTCCCAGTTAGTGACTTCTCTGCTTGCTTTGCAAATGATCATTCCTGTAAGTAAGGGCCATTAAAACACATGGATTTGACAGTATCCTAAAGCCAAACTGATACTTGAAAATATCTTATGTGCGTTTTGCAGGAAGGTTTTTTAGGTTGGAGTTTCAGTTGCTCTGGGAAGGGTTTAAGAACAAAATCCAGTACAAGAGAATATGTAAAATTCAAGAAAACAAAAAGGTTTTGAACTTCACTGTTTAGGCTCCTTTCTAATGGCAGTACTAACTTCAAGTTTAAAGCGTGACGTTTCCTGGTGTTCCACTCAAATATTACAAGGTATGGCAGTAATTACCTCTTTTATCAGGGCGCAATGTAAACTTCCTAAAAGTAGACAGGATTGCCATTTGGTTTGCACGTTCCAGCACAAGCAGCTAAGGGGAACACGCTTTAATTGAGAGACTTAAAGATGAAGTGGGAATTCAGGTCTAATACTTCAGATTTCTGTGGCTGTAATCGAGAAGCTAATATTATATGGGGGGGAATATATGCAGACAAGTGTGCAAGTTATATGCTACAGTACTTCTGTAGATCTGTAAGGTTAATGCAATTAATTTCATTTAGAATGCTTTATTCCTCTTCAGTAAGTCTTTGAGAAGCTAAAATTTATAATTATCGTTATCCTAGCTGTTAATGATTAAAGTATTTTATTCTTACCAGACAGTGAGCTTTGCAAGGTATTTTAATAGCAAATAGCAAATCACAAACTTCTGAAGATACCTAGTTTGCATTGTCAATAGATGTACAAGCACGTGAAAATCCAGAGCCCAAAATCTCTCTTTGAAGGTAAATTTCGTAGAATCATGGAATGGTTTGGGTTGGAAGGGACCTTAAAGATCATCTAGTTCCAACATCCCTGCTGTGGACAGGTACACTATCCACTAGACCAGGTTGTTCAGAGCCCCATCCAACCTGGCCTTGGACACTTCCAGGGATGGGACATTCACCACTTCTCTGGGCAACTTGCTCCAGTGTCTCACTACTCTCACAGTGAAGAATTTCTTCCTAATATCTAATCTAAATTATCCTTTCGCAGGCTTTTGTCAGTTACCTTTACTACTTTGTGCCAAATATTTCCAATACCATGTGGTGCATTGAAGCATGCAGTTGTCTAAAAATATAATTATAAAGCACAAATGCCTATTCACAGGCTGTGTGGTTTTTTGAGGGCTGAAGGCTGCCTCCTCATGGTTCTCTCAGGCTGTTGGGAGGCTAGGACAGCCCAGGTAATGAGGTGTATAAGTGTGAGAATACTTTGTGCACTGCAAGTTTCAGCATTAGCGATCTTGGATTGGAGTAGGAACTGGAACTCTTCCCTCCTTCTTTCACTGATAAATAACCAGCAGTCATCAGCACCCTGCTGGAAAGTTTTCCTGTACTTCAGTCTCTTACCACAGCTGGCAGCTTCATGATGGTTTATTAAACATCTCTTACAAGCTATTCAACATTGCCTTTGCTCCCACTGTAGCATACACCATGACAAACTGGAGACATTACCTGCAAACAGTGACATCCCTTAAAGCCACCAAGTGCAATGCAGAGTGCAGGAAAGGCCAAGGTCTTTGGTGTTAGCACAGAATGTGTTATAGGAAAATGACTAGGGAGTAAATAATTGTTTAGACACAGAAAGATGGGATCTACTGAAACACTTGCTCATGGGGTTCTTTCTTTAGGCCGCACCTTTTGTTCCTGCAGTTCCCAAGGGTTGATCTGTCCTGTCTACTCACTCTGATTGGCAGCAGCTTTAGGTGAGTGAAAGCCAAATAAAAAAAAAAACAAACCAAATGTTAAAACTGAAATAAATATATACAAAATAGTCCACTAAGTTTTGTCAGGGAATCATTTGGTTATAGTTTGCTTTGTGTCAAAATAAGTAAGTAAACCCTTTGCAAAGCAACTGTTCAAACTTATTGCTGGACTGAAAAAAACTTTGCAAAACAAATACTGATAAAAATGAAACTGTTAATTTAACACTTGAGTGCAGTAGACTCCCAGGCTTTTACTGCTTTCTAACATCTAGTTGTTTGGCTTTCTGCAGTGTGGCAATTTTTTTGCTCTTTGCTTTTTCCAGTGACATAGGAATTCCTGACAAGAGCCTGGGAGCCTGGCTCTCTCACTAGTGTGTGCCTATCTCTTAATTGTTTCCTGCCCTCCAAATGAGGCCAGAGACTTGGAGCTGGGGGAAGGGAAATTGGAAAAAAAATAGAAGCCTCACACTACTAAGGTCTCATTATTGGGGCAAGAAAAAAACCCTGATTCTTCCCTTAAGAATTTGTGGATGTTTTTTAATTTACTTGTAAAGAGCTACAACTTCACATTTTTTCTTGTGAGAGCTGGGATTCTCATGTAATTTTAGGAATTCTGGATCTGAATTGTCAGGAATAACACTGAATATGGAAAAATTTAAACCAGTAGTGTTACGAGCTCCTGAGACCCTCAGTGTTCCCCTTACTGCTCTTAAAAACAAGATGTGGTAATATCAGAATTTAATCTCTCAAGTTGTCCTTCACCCAAAGAAATTTTTCTAGTTGCAGACAGAGGTTGAAAAAACATAACCTGAGTACATACGAAGTTCTTAATTTCCGAAGGAGAGATTTGACAGACCAGCTATGTTACTTTATAGCTAATCATTTTGGGGCCGAACTTACGTTTTCTGAATGTCCACAATGGACAATATAGAAGCTCTTGAAAGCTGGTAGTTCTCTAATATATGCCAATGTTAGGATCCTAAAAGGAAGACTTCCCTGGAGTTACAATGAGTATCCTAGAAAACTGCTTCTGAAGCCCAACTGATGGCATAGTTACTGCTGTATTTGTATTATCTGTACTTACAAGATTTGCAAGTTACTGCTGAGCATGGTACTGCTGAGCATCTTATGAGAGCCAGGCAGATGGAAGATCCATGTTGTGTGCTCTGTTAAAGAGTGAAGTGCAGTGAAGGGCCTCCAGGGGGTCTGGTGACCCCTGGGGACAACTTTGGAGGAGCCAGCAGTGTCCTGGGTGTGGCAGCCAGCACAGCAAGCAGCAGCATGTGCCAAAAAAACGGGGCAACACACCAAAACCAAACCCAAAAAGTGATGTGTAAAAGCATCATTCCCTTCCCTGAATTGTGAGTTCTGCTCTGACCTCTTCATGTAGCATCTGTCCTTACAGGAAGTGGCATATTGCAGTGCTGCGATAAAGACCTGGGGGGTGGTAAGTCTGTAGTGGAGGTGCAGCGCTGCAGTACTCACCGTGGCTCAGGCATGTTACAGTCATTTTAGCATTGCTGTCCCCAGGCCACCCGGCCCTAGCACTGGCAAGGTGGGGTGCTGTGCCAGTACGGCTGGGCTCCCTTGGGGCTCAGGCAGATGCCTACAGCACCAGCATGGGGGCTTTGCTTAACCTATAGAGGGCTAGGCGTGTATAGCGTGGGAGTTTAAACCACCAGCAATGCTATTCCCAGGATGGTGTTTTCACAGAATCACAGAATCATTTAGGTTGGAAAAGACGTCTGAGATCATTCAGTCCAACCTTTGATCGAACACCACCTTGCCAACTAGACCATGACACCTCCCTGGGCAGTCCATTCCAGTGTCTAATCACCTTTTCTGTGAAGAAATTCTTAAATCTCCAACCTAAACCTCCCCTGGTGTAACTTAAGGCTATATCCTCTCATCCTCCTGTAAGTTGCCTGGGAGAAGAGGCTGACCCCCACCTGGCTACAACCTTCTTTCAGGTAGTTGAAGAGAGTGATAAAATCACTCCTGAGCCTCCTCTTCTCCAGGCTAACCAACCCCAGCTTCCTTAGCCACTCCTCATCAGACTTGTGCTCCAGACACTTCACCAGCGTCATTGCCCTTCTCTGGACTTCTTCCCATGTTTCTTGTCATGCTCTGGCTATTCCTCTTAAGTAAGTCAGAGACATAAACATGGCACCTGAGCCTGCTAAAGGCTATGGCCAAGCTTGCACGCGCCACAGAAAGAGCAGAAGGAAGATACGAACCTGTCACAATGTTACTGTCATTCTCCCTCAGTCTGTACTTTGTACCCATAGAATTGGCAGGCAGGAGTGAAGCATCTCCAAACCAAATGTGTTGACTGCAGTGAGTTGACGTTGCACTTCTCTTTACTGATTCTTCACAAGCTGTTCTTACCGGGGTCTGTAAGTTTCCTGCAGCAGGGTTTGTGTGCGTGCACTACCTGGCACCTGGAGATCNCGGCAGCGGGGCCAGCGCGGAGTCTCGGCGGGGCTGCGCACAGCCCTGTGGTCTCCCGGCGGCCTGCTTCGGAGGGGTTCGCGCTGATTTTCAGGAGGTTTTCCTCTATAACAGGGACGTATTTGCGTGCGTGTGATGCTGCTCACGGGCTGCCCGCTCCGCAGTGCCCACCCGNTTGTGCTCCAGACACTTCACCAGCGTCATTGCCCTTCTCTGGACTTCTTCCCATGTTTCTTGTCATGCTCTGGCTATTCCTCTTAAGTAAGTCAGAGACATAAACATGGCACCTGAGCCTGCTAAAGGCTATGGCCAAGCTTGCACGCGCCACAGAAAGAGCAGAAGGAAGATACGAACCTGTCACAATGTTACTGTCATTCTCCCTCAGTCTGTACTTTGTACCCATAGAATTGGCAGGCAGGAGTGAAGCATCTCCAAACCAAATGTGTTGACTGCAGTGAGTTGACGTTGCACTTCTCTTTACTGATTCTTCACAAGCTGTTCTTACCGGGGTCTGTAAGTTTCCTGCAGCAGGGTTTGTGTGCGTGCACTACCTGGCACCTGGAGATCCCCTCCCACTGGAACTACTGGGCATCGCTGTAATGTACGGAGTAAATAAAATAGCAATCAGAGCATCAGAAACAAAAGAATAAAATAGATTAACTGCAATAAAGTACTTTCATGGATGCTCAGTGATATTTTATTGGGCTTTCAGGACTTGTATATCCTCTGAGTCTTTATGAATACATGAGAGTAAATAATAACATTTTGGTGAACACTGAAATACTTGACATTTTCAAGAGGCTGGGATCTATTTTCTAATCCTCGGGAATTTCAAATAATTTCCTTTAAGCTGTTTACCCTTGAAGGAGAGAGGGAGGAGGAGGAGGCAGAGGAGGGCAGGGAGGCGNCGGCAGCGGGGCCAGCGCGGAGTCTCGGCGGGGCTGCGCACAGCCCTGTGGTCTCCCGGCGGCCTGCTTCGGAGGGGTTCGCGCTGATTTTCAGGAGGTTTTCCTCTATAACAGGGACGTATTTGCGTGCGTGTGATGCTGCTCACGGGCTGCCCGCTCCGCAGTGCCCACCCGGCCCACCCAGTGCCCACCCAGTGCCCCGCCGTCGCGAGGAAGTGCCGGGGGTCTCGCAGCGAGTTTGGTTTGGGTACGACCGAGTTGAGGCGTGTGGATGCGGGCAGGTTTCTGTCAGATGCCAGACCGGTTTGGTAATGGGTACGGCTGGGAGCTGGGTCTTTGTTAATAGTCNNGAGGGAGGAGGAGGAGGCAGAGGAGGGCAGGGAGGCGGCGTTTGGTCTGGGCTGTCGGTGCAGCACCTCGCAGGCGTGCGCTGGACAGCGGCCGCCAGGCGGCGCTACTCGCGCTGGCCGCTGCGGGCTGCCCGCCAGCAGGGGGCGCTCGATGCCGCCGNACCTTTAAAGGCCACCTAATCCAAACCCCAGCAATGGGCAGGGACAACGTCAGCTACATCTGGTTGCTCAGAGTCCCGTCCGGCCTGACACTGAATGCTGTCAGGGATGGGGCGTCTGCACCTGCATGGGGTGTTCTACAAGTGTCCTTCCTCTCAGAGTCTTGTTCTTCAGGACGAGACCGTGGTCAGTTTGCCCCCCGATGGGATAGCCCCTGCTGTGGGCCATGGCAGGACGCTGCCTCCCGAGGCTCCTGGGCTGCCACAGACGAAGGGAGTGGGCCTGAAAGGAAGCTGGGAGACTTACCCTGGTGCTGCACAGCCACTTGGGGCCTGATCCTGCTTCCACGAGAGTCCCAGAGAGTTTCTGTACCGACTTTGATTGGAGATTGGCTCCAGTCCTGCATCACGTAATCTTCTGAAGTGATCTGTGACTGTGCATGGCTGGGCTATAAGGCAGCTGCATTTCCTCTTTCCCAATGAGGGGTGAATGGAACAATTAGTATTTGTGCATTAAACCCTTTTGAAATAAAATCTCATGACTGCCATCTCTCTGATTGCTATATTTGAACTGGCTGGAAGATTGTTTAGATATATCTCATGGACAGTTTACAACATGAATTATTTCCTGCCCTTGAAAAGCCATGGTTTTACGATATCTGGCAAGTTTATTACAATGAAATGTCACATTCCTCAAACAAATCATCAAAAGAACAATTTTTAGCAATGACTGGTTTCCAGCATTCACCATTCAGAAATGTTGCGGAGCGTGATTTTGGTTTAAATAAAATAAATAGAAAAAGCCTGCATGTTTGATCTGCCCAGCATTCCTGGGTGTTCCAAGCAGGATTCCTACTATCTAGCTGAGGTTCTAAGATTTTTTTTCTTAGTACCTCTGCACTTGTGACTAGGCTGCTACCCCAAGTTGCTCTCAGTTGGATATCTAAAGCAGCTGGTGTGAATGCTGCCTATAAAAATGTCCAGTCCCTCTCACTTTGTAGCATATAAAATGGTTTCACTGAATACTGTGTAATACGTATCAAAATGTTGGGGGGTGAGATAGCAGAAACTGGTTAAACGCACTAAGAAAAGTGCATTTAGAATTGTGCTCCCATGTTGTGGTCTTACAAAATTTTAAGTATTGTTTTTTTCTGTGAATGTATCTTAACATTTTTGATGTTTTAATTTGTTCTCATATTTTTTTCTTTTTTTTTTTTTCTTCCCTACTCAGCCCCTGTTCTTTGCCTCTGGTTTTGTTGGTGAGGATATCACAGTGATGTCTGCATTCAACCTGCTGCATTTGGTGACAAAGAGCCAGCCAGTGGCCCTGCGAGCCTGTGGGCTTCCCTCAGGTTGAATGGGTGCTGCTTGTTGTGTCATGCATAATAAAGGCCCTTGTAGGAATGGGTGTCTCTGCTGCAGGAAACAATGTGCTATGGGTTGATGTGTTTAAATTTTCCTTTGAAGCAGAAGTTTATTTGTACTCTTTTTTTTTTTTTTTTGGTAAAAGTCACTGGCTTGAGTGAGCGATTTAATATCTGAGATTTTAGGAAGCTTGGAAATGCTGTCTGACTTCCATGTCCAAAATTTAGTCTCTTAAATTTTATATTATTTTCCTCATTCTTGGCAAACACTGTGTAATTAAACTGAAAATATTTTATTAAATGCCATTCCTAATTTTGAAAGAGGATATCTAAAAGAATTTCACATGTTGATTGCTATTAAATCATAGGACTTAAAAATCTTTTCCAAAATCTTTAGCAGTATACTATAGTTATACTCCATGTGTTTCTTTCCACATTTTTATTATAAATCAAATACGTTATACTGAAAATTATGTACAAAAAGTGTACAGAATTTAAAACTTAATTCTTTTATTCCTCTGACAGCATATTCCTTAGTTACATGACACTTCACTATATAACTAAATGGAAACATGCAATTTAATGCCCACATGCAGCTGCACTTTTCATGTAAGGTCCAGATTTGTCTGTCAGGTCTGGGAAGGGTGCCATAAGACCCCATCTCCATGAATTGATTGTATCATGAAAACCTTGAACCTAAGTATTTTGTGTTTCACTTAAGCGGCAACAGTCTTTAATGTCAGCATAATAACGTCAGTGTACAGGGTTGTGTGGGAGAAAATATAAGCTGTTCTGAGTTAATTTTGAACATTACTAGGAATTTTCTTGACACCCAAATAAAAAAGATACAGTCCTGGCTGATCCGTGTTTGAAGCCTCAAAAATGAGCCAGCTTCGCTGTTTGTGCTACACTCACAACTGGTTCATAAGAGTGCAGAATGTTACAAGCCATTTCTCCCAGACCTAGACTTAGCAAGCATATGGAGGTGATGTTTTAAAGACTTTCTTTGAGTGATAAGACATCAGTTTTCAAGCTGATGGATTTTCCTAAGGTTTATTAGACTTTATTTGAACTAAATCTGAGTCCAATTTTTGCAGCATTTACGTTCCATTTCCCCCACATGTGCACAAAACTCCCATTTACCTTGATAGGAGCTGCAAACACATATTGAGGAAGAGAGAGAATAACCCACATTGTGTCAGCTTGACCTCAGTTTCCTGTTATATTTGCTGCTGAGCCAGATTTAAAATCCTAAAAATATAGGGTAAGCAAATTTCCTTAGCCTTCATTATGCACCTTTTGATGTGTGCTCATATTGCTAGTGTCTGCCTTAAAATGGAGACACTCAGTCTTCTGGCCATGTTGTTCCCACTCTGAAAAGAAGATCTCCAAGCTGATTAGCTAGAAACACACACAGTGCATGGAAGGTTTTGCTGTTCTGTACCTGTTGGCAAAGCACTGCATTAGCTGTTTTGTCAAGTTCTTTATCTGTCATAATCCAGTAGTCACATTTTGGAATAAAAAGTTAACACTACTCTTTATTCCCATCCATTACATCCCCAGCTATGGGACCATTAATAGACTGAGTTCCACTGACTGACTACTATATAGAGAGAGATATTTATATATAATAAGCCCAAATTAATCTGCTAACAGTGGAATAATACACAATCACATATCTCACATATTTTAAGAGTAATCTAAATTCCCCAGATGCTTAAAAATTAACATAGGCTTGCTTTGCCTTTGGTTTGTTTTTTTGTGTGTGGTGTATTTAGGAGGTTGCAAGTAAATGGCGTAGCATGTATCAAATAAAACACAGGAGGGAGATGTAAAGCCAACATCTGCTTAAATGCCGCAATGCCCTGTGACTTTGGCTTCTGAATATACAGAAAACACCCCAAGTTCTCATGAGTTTTTTATAATAAAACACTTTGAGCTAGTACTTTTCCCACCATCCAGTTCTGTGTGAATGGCAGTCCTGTAACCATACCACCATGCCGTGTGTCCACTGAGTCTGGGATGGTGTGGAGCTTGGTCACCTTCTAATTCAGTGGCAAATTCCATGTGGAATGAGACTTTTTAACCTGGAACCTGTGGTCAGAGTAAGGGAGCAAAGTGCTGTCAGAGCAGTAAACGGGGCTTTCAAACAGTATTTTAAATGCTATGCAGTTAAATATTTGCAGGACAAGGACTTGAATGAAAGTATTGTATTTTTATGCTTGGAATGGTACCTCTGTCCTTCCTGTGAGGAGTGAAGTAACACAATGCAATATATAATATATATTTAATAGATAGTTGTAGATCAGAAATAAGTAATGTTTTTTCTCTTCCCCTCCCCCGGCCGCCACTCTTCTTTTTTNNNNCCTTCTTTGAACCGCTATTTTGTAAGCACTTGTGAGTTTCACTTGTGCTGGTGAAGTGTTTTTACTTGTTCTTTTTTTGTTTGTATATTGTCACCTGGAGTGCTGATCTGTTCTTCCAAATTGTATTTTTAAAATATTTTTTGTCTGAAGTTAGGACTAAACGTTTCAATGTGTGCAAACCCAGTGCACTGTTTGCCCATAACATTTTTTACAGACAAGATGGCAAGTCTGAGCAGGAGCAGACGCTCCCAGTAGATGGCACTAGGCATTTGCTGTTCTGCACACCCAGGGCTATACGAAAAGCTTCCCGTCTAGGACGCATTCATACAGAAAGTACACCCTGAGACCTTAGGAACAAGTATTTTAAGAAAAGCGAGAGCACTGGGAAGAAAGCACAATCTTTGCCCGTATGCAAACTACCATCACATTGGTTCAAGGTTTCTTCACTGCCAGTAATGACTACAACTCCGTCGTGTCTGTTGTGTGACAAAGAAGTGTTGCTCCTTGAGCCTGGTTTATTAGAGTTGAATGCTCTGAATTTCTTTGGAAATGTAGGATGCACTCAGCATCTGCCAGGATTTAGTTCACAGAAATTAAGTCTTTAAAAAAAAACACTTCACAACAATCCCCACCAAATTTTTAGTATAAAAACTACTTCAGCTGCTTTATGCATACCAAGAAGCAACTGATACAAGTCATGAATATGCAGATTCCATGTACATATGTTTTCTGAAGCAGACCACCAAGCTGTAAAGTAAAAAGATAGCTTATAGTGCTTTGCTGTGTCTTTTAATTATTATGAGTTCTCATTTCTTAAAAAGACCCTTTATTTCTTTAACACTTTGAATGTTGTGCTGCTTACATCACATTTTTTGCATGTGATAATTTGGCTTTTCTTCTCCTCTAGATCAAAGAAAACTGTGGTGCTTGTAAAATTAAGTAAAAGTAATGATGAAGAAATTACAGGGGTAAACTTAGGGCTGGGGTTTTTCTTCTGTATGGTAAAGTCCTAGGTAATATTAAATTGTTGTGTAGTGTTCCATTATTAAAATAACTACTAATAGGAAACTATACTTTTCTAGCATTAGATTAAACTACAATGCATCTGTATGAAGATGGTGCTGGGCATATGGTGTAAGTCTTTATTAAGTAAATATCTATAGTATAGTTTCTCATAGTTTCATTAAATCTTTTTTAATTCTAAGTTTCAATATAATGTCTTTTCATAAAATTGAAATTAATATTGAACAGAAAATTACTGGGTCTCAAAATTGGATTTTTAGCAGTAATCTGTTAACATAAAGGATTACTTTTAGGAACAGATCTTGAAAACATTTGCATACATGAATTATTTGTATGCATTTGTTCCTCTGAACTCTCAAACTGCTCATGTCAATGAAATATCTGTGTGCATACTATTTGCCAAATCTGGCTTTAACAACAGAAGGTCTAGAAAAGACTTTACTCTTGTGAGTTCGAAGTGTGGTAGTTGCTGTCAACCGTCATGTGACTTGAGTATGACTAAACATTTCATATTGTCTGTAACTATGTTCAGAGATATAATTTCTGTAATATATGTTATAACTTCCCCATAGTTTTCCATAATATGTATCACCAGAGATTACTACTACAGATGTCTGTTCGCATGGTCCAAAAGAAAATAAAAGTAAGACTAATATTGTAAAGCATAAACCATCCATACAGCTGTGGTTAAATGCCTATCAATGTTTTCATTATAAATTCATATTTTCTAGGTTTTATATCTTGAACGTAAAAATTTGCTCTGGGTTTAAGTTTGCCATACAAGGTCTCAGATGAATGTACTTGTTCCTTAGAACTGGCTGGGGGGCAAAAATTAAAACTCATTTGTATCCAGCTAAATTTTTAAAAAATGCAAATATCAATTTGGATCAAAAATAGATTTTTAAATTTGAAATGCAGTCTTACAAATACATAGTTTGCTGCCTCCCAGCAGTTATGAGGAAGACTCTTGAAAAGAGTCTGGAAAACATGCACTATGTGATCACAATAGTAAATAGCGTATGAAACCATTAATGTGTCATTATTATATAAATGTATGTGTATATGTTTGCCTTTTAGTCATATGATGGTAGAACACTGTATTATTGTAATAGTGCTTAACATTATCATTCTTTTGGAATGGCTTTAAAATTAATTTTAAAAATCATATATAGCTGTCTTAATGGAAGTATATTTGATGTAGTACTCTATTTACAAATGTTTCTCTTGTACAATAGTATTCAGTCTAGAATGCCTTACTTATTGCAGTTTTAAGATGAAATTTTTTAGTAGATATCTCTTTGGGAGTAATACTCTTACGAGTGCCTGATATTTGACAAACTTGGGATCATAAAGAAGACTAGAAGCCTTCTGTTGCATTCCCTAGAGTTTGTACTCTGTTTTTTTGCTCTTTTTAAATCTTTGCTTTTATGGACTTTTGTACTGTCCCTCATCTGCTCAGGAGAGAGATGGTGCTCATCGCTGCCTCACCTGTGTGGATTGTGCCTCACTCCTCAGTGATTCTTGCACTGAGAAGCACTGGGATGATGAGACATTTCTTGTGCTCCCAGATCAAGCACAAAGACAGTCCCTTAATGTGTTCCCTGATGGATCTTTTAAGGTTGTTTTCATTCCCTTCCTGCTCCCATAAAAGATCCACCACAAACCACTTCCACCCTTCTTGCAGGAATGTTTTTTTTCTGGGACTTCATAAATTTTCTGTGTTCATTCCTGAGCCTTCTGCAGCTCAGGCTTAGTGTGTTTTCTGCTTAGTTGGGTATGGAAAAGATGAAGTTTCAGCAGGGTGTTTCTGGGTTTTAAAGCTTCTCATGAAAACTTACTTTTTTTTAGTTATTGGAGTGTCTAACAGAAGGACTATGAAGTCCTTTAAGGACTGCCTTCACTTTTTTCCCTTCAATTAAAAGCAACTCCTGGCTTTGTCTTCTTCTCTGAGGAGTATGTGATGAAGGTTTCAGAGAAGAATGTGATGTAAAGGAGAGATGACAGCACATAGAAAGGAAGGAGATTTTCTATATTGCTCAGCTGAGGGAGGACAAGCAAGAAAATGTGCAAGAAGCGAATGTGAACCCTAAAGTCAATAAGAGTATGTTGGGAAACAATGGAGGAGATGATCACTTAGGGAATGTATGAGCTTGGAATTTGATGGAACATTGAATGGGTCTAGAGTGTGGACTGGGAGTCAGGCACTAGAGGCTCGAACATTGCCTTATGTTAGTTGCTACTTTAACCATAGGTTGCTACAGCACAGATCATGATCTGGGGGCAAATGAGTAGAGAGGAGTTGTATCCCAGATAATGCTAAGAAGGGGAAAATGTTCTTAGTTACAAGCTAAACATGTATCTCAGTTTGTGATTTCCTTCAGAAGAAGCTGTGTTGGAAAGGGATGCATGACTAGGGTATGAAGGTGCTCTCTGCTCTGTCTGGAGAAGAGGTTCTTGTGGGACGGTAGTTGCTGGCGGCCCACATCTGGTGCTGGCAGCTTTGTGCACCATGGGTAAGAACTCCCTCATCAATGCTCTGGCCCAGGTCAGGGAGTCCTGAGGAGAGCAGAGCAGGGAAAGGTTTGACCAACTCCTCTTAAAGCCCTTTTACAGAGCTTGACCCCATCTTCTTGACCCATAAGGCATGGCTGAATTTTAACGAAACATAAGGAATTCCAGAAGGACCATTAGGCAATGAAGTTGTCTGTTAACAAACCTTTTTGACTGTTCCTCTACCTTTTGTCTTGAAGCAGATTGAGAGGGCAGGGGGCTACAGTGTTTTCTGTTGTGGTCATAGCAGAGCATGAACTGGAGCACATTGTCCCAGCAGTTCCTGTCTCCATCCTGGGTATGTCCCTCAGGGCTTGGAGAAGTGGGATGAAAGGCCACAGAGCAGGTGGTGCCTGCTTGTGTTTGCAAAGGGTTCCTTACCCTCCACAGTTGGAGACAGATCAAGTTTTACGGGGGGTTAGATCTGGGCTGTTGTGGAGAATTGGAGGAGAGGAAAGACCTTCCCGCGGCCCTCTCCTTTCCTCCACCCCCATCCCAAGTACAGATTGCGGAACCTGAGTTTTGAAATCCAGTGCTCATTTCACAGGCCACACATCACTATTGTGGAGGAAGCAGCAGGAGGATTTAGCAACAGCCTGAATGCCAAAATAAGCTACACACCACTGCTGGCAAATGCTGACTTTTTAATTGTTTCTGCTGCAAGGTTAAACCTTTATTAAAGCTGTGTGAATAAACTTATTTTGATGGCTTACTGAAATATTTTAAATGCAAAAGGGATCGTAAAGCACTCTTACTGAATTCATCTTAATTCCACTATTAATAAAATGCCTTTCCATATGTTCTGCCTGCTTTTATTGATTCTGACAGAAATCTACTGACCAGATAAAGAGTGCTCAGTGTCTCTGTCTTTCTTGTTTTTAATTTAAACAAATGTAGTGCCTGTGAAAGGTGCTAGGATAATATCAGCAAAACAAAAGTCTCTTTATCTGTTAGGGGAGAGTGGAAGATAAATACATAATTATAAATATTCCCCCCTCCACTGCTATACCAATAGATCTTGATCTTGTCTTTCCTGGTTTGCATCCAAGAGTAAGGCAAATAGGTCAGCTGCCCTGTGCACTCTGTCTTTGGCCATCTCAGCAGAAACGATAACAACTGTGGCAGTTTATAACATAATGAGCTTTTGCTCCACTTAATTGAAGGTTCTTCTATTCACCAACCTCTGCTGAGGAACCACATGCTGTTGTCGCTGCAGTACTAGTGAAGATTGCAGCTCAAAAAGCTCCAGAGGAAGCTGCCTTCCTCTCCACCATCTAGTGCAGTGGTAGTGGTGGACTCCTCAGTCGTTATGATTTGGAAAGGTTGTGAGACCAAGATTGTGTCTGGTAGTGACATTTATTTCATTAATGTCAGATAAGGAAGTAAAGTAGACATGCCTGGAGAGGACAAAAGGAGCTGGTTTTCTTTCCTCTTTCCCACTAGGCAAAACATTTCAGTCTTTCGTTAAATGTTTTTTACATTCATAGGGAGGGGAGACAGTCTCAGATTTCTTTTCCAGGGAATGTCTCTTTGGCTTGCATGGCTGCCTTAGCCATGTAACTTGCCGCAAGCATGTTTGCAGACCTGTGGAAACAACAGATGCTGCCTGTATGGGCCTGCTGGGGTCCCAGTACCACTTTCTGTGGAGAGAAAACAAGTGCATAAAGGAGATGCATTAGCTGGCAGTTTGGGGAATTGTTTTGGGTTTTTGGTTTTGTTTTTTTTTTCTTTTTTCTTTTTGGTGCTTGAGAAATTTGCTGTCTTACATTCGAATCATCATCAGATTTCTGAAATCTGAAATATATGTGTTTGTATTAAACAAGAGCTGTGCTGATGACCAGGTGGAAAAAATAAATGTGACAGCTCTGTATGGGAAGTTTGCAAGTTTGCAAAGAAGGGGCTTGCCCTTCCCTTGTGGCCAGCTGACCCTCCTGGGTGTTAAGTAAATAATTTTTTTTAAAGACAGTTAGTTTTTGGGTGGTGTTCTTTTCAGATAGAATCTGGCATTTGACCCAAAATTCAAACTGCTGTCCTGGTACCTGGCTTTTGGATTTTCAACGCACAATATAGTGGAAATGGTCTTCGGTCCATTACTTCTAATGCTTGCATGAAACTGCAAATGGTATTTCAACAGCAGGTGGGAGTTAGCTACCTACAGCAAGAAAGCAAAGGAACCACAGATCTGTTTTTCAATGTGTAAAACATTTACAGGGGTTTTTTAATGATGAAGTTTGAATTTTACTCAAACCTGACCTCCCAACATTTCAGAGTTTCTTTTGCAACATCTATCCTCGTCACCAGCAGGCTAAGGTAATTTGAAATGGCTCGTGAGGGGATAATAAAAAGAACTATCATGTCAAATACAGGTTTTATAGAACTGTGTTTTCCAGATACAAGCCAGTAGAACTGTTTGCAATGTAGCCAATCTCAAGAGTTGTTCTTTTTTAAACTAGATAGCAGTTCCTGGTTTGTTTGCAGTGAGAGAACACTGCAGCATTCTTCCAAGGCTGAAGACTAGAGGCTTCAGAGAACAAATTAAACAGAAATAAAAATATGTGAGAGAGAGCTCTGAGTGCCTTTTTTTAATCAGACAGCAAGGCAAAACTGTCAACAAGAGGCATAAACTGTGTAAATGAAATTTGAAGTAATAAGAAATGAGAGATTGCACTTTTAATAACACTAAGTGTTAGCAATAGCATATGTAAGGATATTTATTTAAAGAAATGTATGCAAATATTTTTTAACTTTGTGGAATTCCTCTTAATATCAGTTTGAAGTAATTTACCATTGATCTACAAAGGTCTGACCCACTCATGAAGGGACAGACTTTGGGAAGTAGAGATGCATACTTACAGCCTGATCCTGTAATCTTATGTACATTCATAGACCCTTAAGTAGCTATGCATATTCCCAAGGATCTGCCTATGCAGGTCACATTTCAGGATTGGCGCTGGGGTGGTATATGAAAAATAAAATGTACTGGAAGGCCCCTAAAAAACTGCTTGAGTATATTAAAAGAAATAGTACTGAAAACTAGAAGCCCAATTTATTATATGGCTGTGCTCTGCTGGAACATTTGATCCTTGCTGTATTTGGTTCAGGAAGTCTAAGTGGTATGCACTCAGTGCATGACTGTAATGTCCATTAATGCTAGTGGAATATAAGCATACCTAGAAGAGGAAAAATGTATGTTGTGTCTTCCATGCAGTTGAAATATTGAGTTAATTTCAGTGATAGGAAGCAACAAAGTATAAGAGAAAATTGTTAGAATGGTTCAAAAGACTGTTTGATATAGGAAAGCCATCAGGCAAAATGCCTTCATACTTCAGGGCATGTCAGACACTAATCACCACCCTCTGGTGTGTTGGAACAGGGGAAGGGCTGAGTGGTGAAGAGTAATGGTCTGCTAACTTGTGTCCATCTGTCTGAACATATCTTGTTGCTGATTTTCTTGTGATTGCTTATAGGGAAGGAATGTTATGAACCACAGGTTTGAAAAGGTCAGCTGGAACTTATATGTGAGGTGAGATGCTTAATGTCTTCATTATCAGGCCAACACCCAGAGAATACTTTCTGTTCACTTAATTTGTACAGCAGACTTCAGAGCTGAACTCTGAAATGCCCATAGTCTGCAAGTGAATAGTGAATGGCAGCATGCACTGCCTTGCTTTTCAAAAAAACCCCATTCCTAAACATGAGAATACTGTGAAGGCTCTAAGAAGGGTTTCTGTGAATGTTTGTTTCACCTTCCTCAGCTTTTTTTTTTTTTTTTATATTTATGCATTAAGATTTGTGAGCCTGGTCTTTTCCTCACAAAGCCTTACATCGTGCTCCAGGATCTTAAGTGCCTTTAGCACTGCTGTAACTGTTGGCAGAGGGCTGAAGGCAAGTGCCTGTTGGTGACACCTGCCTGCACACTGCTCTTCTTAGGAGTGCCAGCCCCAAAGAAGACACCATGGGGTGCTGATTAGAGAGATGTAATCTGGCCTTCAGTCTTGCAGTGGAATGTAAAGGCAATTTTGTCTGCCTTTGCAGGCCAGTGTTCACCTCTTTCAACAGCTGCATCTAACTGGAGTTCAGAACATAGCTCTCCTGGGCTTTTCTAAAAGTCATTGCTGAGAACACCACCTCCAAAGAACAAAAGTGCTAATATAGATTCTATGAATCCAGACTCTCTTATTCTCATACTGTATTTAATTTAGTCTCACCTTTAATCAGTAACCACATTAATATCATGCTGTTTGTAGAACTGATGACCTTTTTCCTCGTTTGCCTCAAACAGTATGATTTGCCAGTGAACTGTGAACCTGCCTTTATGGCTGAGTTGCTGAAGCATTTTTTTGCCTGTATGGAACCCTTTCCACAGCCCAAACCTCGTGCCATCTATGGGGAACCAGATTGAGGAAGGTGGTCAGCCTGCCCATTTATTCTCTGGTTTAATAATGAATTCGATAACAGCTCCATTACTAGTGGCAGTTTGTCTCATTTTGGGCATATCTTGGTGTAGCTTTATGTTGTCCCCTCCCAGGATACAAACAGTTGGCTTGAACATGACAGTTATCTCATGTCATAAAGGAACAGTGCAAAACCAGAAGCAGCCACTCTTTTACTGAAAACTGTGCACTTTTGTCCCTCTTGCATGTGATTTTTTTTTCCTAGCTGAAGGAGTGTATTCCTAGAATCTCATCCAGTAGTTTCTAGGATTCATTGCATTTTTATAGAAGCTTGTAGGCTATCCCTGCTTCAGATAACATACCCTTACATCTTCTGCAGTCAGAGATGAGTCTTGCTTTACCTTCTTGCCTCTATGGCAATAGGGAAATACCGTGATCCATTTACTGAGCTGTTTGTTGCTAGCAGTTAAATAATAAATGCAATTAATTGAATAGGGCCATTCTTGAATGCTGAGGGCTGGACCAAGAGATTTCCATTATAATTTGTAATGTAACTTTTTGTTGATCAATACTCAAATTACAAACTTGAAGAATCCTTTGTTGGGGTCAGTTGTATTTTACCCAATGCAGTTTGGCAAAATTCCCCTGTAGACATAAATAATTGTTTGTATTATAAAACATACGGTTAATTATTAAAACAAGGGGTGCAAAAGATCTTTCTTTAACTTGCTTCCTACTTCTGATCTTTGTTGTGGATCATGCGGCATCTAGAAATTTTCTTATGGATATAGTGAACCCATAGATTGGAAAACATGAAGTTTGTAAAAGAGATGAAAAATTATTTAAGGAGAGTAAAGGGGGCATACTGACCATTTTTTGAAACACTCAGTATTTCCTCCTTTTTCAAAGTGAAGTTATGCTTAGTTTGCTTTTTTTTTGCAGCAGTTAAGGTGCAAATAAATTTTTTTTTTAATTATGGGTAGATATTTTAAAAAGTGAAGAGGTGTGGGTTTGTAAGATTCTTTGTTGCTCTCTAGTCTACTTTTAAAAACTGAAATTATAGATAAAAGACTGTCTCTCAAACAGTTTCTTTCTGCATAATGCAAGATAACAATAGCTATTTATATAATGCATATGCTTCCTTTCCCTGTTAGCTATACTTTAAAAGACTTATTAGTCCTAGAGTCCTGCACGTTTGGAGAATAAAAACCTCCAAAGCTTGACATCTTTAAATAAGCAACCAAATGTTATAAAGAACAAACCTCACTTACAGTTAGGAAACAATATTTACATTTAAGGTTGAAAAGCCAGGATGTAGGAAAATTTTGCTAATTTGGAAGGTGACCTTTAAGTGCACCAAAACCAAATAATTTGTAAGCTATGGCACAGGGCACATTCCTGCAAAATTTGTGTGAATACTGCTTTAGTGGTTCTTGAAAGACAAACAAAGAGACCTGGAATGAAATCTTTATCCTTCTCTCAAATAAGATTGAAGCTAACAAAGGCATACAGCAGCGCTCTTTCAAAGCTTGCCATTAAAACGAAGGCTCTGCAGCACAGCTAATGAGATGGGTCAGAGTGGAAAACAATCTGTTTTTAAGAATGTTTAGATCAAAAGTAATTTCTAATCTATGAAATAAAGTCGCTTTTCAATACTTTTCTTTCACTAGTAAAGCTTTTTATGTTTGCACTATTTACTTCAATCAGATGTTTTCAATTTTACTTTTTTCTTCCTGAAAATACTTCCTAGGGTTAGTCGGTAGTGACCAATAGCATTATTCTTTTTCTCTCTCCCCTATTCACCAACCCCCACACATTAAAAAATTGAGAAAAGAAGAGGGGGAGGAAGAAAGAAACATCTTTTCTTAAATGATTTGCAAGCATCTGTGCTTTAAGCTACTTTTTATGAACGCTCCTTAGTAATGACTCAAGGTAAAAAAGCAGAAAAGCATCCAATGTTAGGAAATTGCAATCCAATACCATGTAATTTAAACCTGCCATTGCCTCTCCTGTACTAAATGACATACAGATGGGTAGCTCTGTTGCCTCTACTTTGGGAACACAATTGGTCTTTTTGTGAGTGTATATACATTACTAGCAAAAAATATTTTTTGTCAGGACTGTTTACTTCTTATTGTACCATATTTTAATTACTGTCATAATTAGAGTGCTTTTTCCCTCCTGTATTTTGTCAGCTGAGTTTTGCCAATGGTTATCAAAGTTACCTGAATATTTTGCAATTTATGTTACTATTTCGGGAGTTTTCATTCCCAAAAGCAACCTTATTGTTGTTTTTTACTTTTCTTATGTGAATTTTTGCACTATACAAATGTGGATTTTTTTTTACAGCAGTCCTTGTGTATTCCTTGGATTTTCTGTCTGAACTAAGCCAAGTGTTAAGATTAGATTTTCAAAGGAGGGTAATTTCAATAGCAACCCTAAATTTTACAGCAAATTTATTGTTGAACCTTGTACAGCTTTGTGCGTGAAGAAATTACTTGCTCCTTAGGACTCCTATTCTAGTGCTTCAACAGTGAAAAATGAAAATGGCTGATGTTATAAAGAATGAGGATGCAACTAGAAGTTAAATCAACCTTACTGTAATTCTGAAGATTAGAATTGTTTTTCAGCTACTTTAAAGGGTACTGAAATTGCTAGGTGTTGTGGCTAAACATCATATGCCCATTACCGTAAGTCTCCAATATAGATGTCTTGTAAAGAATGTTTCAGCTGTAGTTGGGATTTTTGCAGATTTTTTTTTAAATGGTCGGAAAAATGGTACTTTCTTGTGAATGATTCTGTGTGCAACAGTTTAGTATATAACACACCAAAGGGCTTTGGCTGTAGCACATTGTCACTGCTCCAGTGGAATCACCTGGCTCTCTATAAAAATTCTTTTCTAAACTTGGATTTGAAGAAATAATCAGCTGCAGTTCAGCTGAGCCATTCTTTGTGCATTAGGGACCAGTCTGGTCATTGACAAGTGAATGCAGAAGCTATGCTGTGGCTGTCTGCCAAAGCAATTATTCAGGATTTAAGCTAAAAAGGCTCCTTCTCCCATATCCTCTCCTTTTGCAGGGTCATGTAGGGATAAAAAGGACTGTAAGGTGGTCTTTTCCCAGGAGGAGCTGAGGAAGCGGCTGACACCCTTGCAGTACCATGTCACTCAGGAGAAGGGGACTGAAAGGTAAGGCAGGATGAAGGAAACTCAGATCTCAAAACACAGGCATCTTTCTTTTCCACTCCTCCTCTTACTGCTGTTTTCTCACCTTCCCTACCAAGTTTTGTTGGTTGTTTTTTTTTTTCCTCCCAGGATTTCTGCACTTGTTTACTAACCCCTACAAATTAACACTACTGCAAAGACAAGCATCTGCAACAGGGGGGCCAGGGCCAAGGGTCTTGTGTGACTTTTTCTTTTAATGAACACTGCATGTCTTATAAAGTCACCAGGCTCATGTTTAGAGTCTGTTTTTAGTTTACTACAAAACGTGTGGAAGTAATAGTGGTTTAGGTACACTTTTTTTGGAAGACATCGCAGTAAGCAGAACCACGAGGGAAATGGCCCTGTGCCAGGAGGCTGGAGTTTTGAAGGTGGCCATTGTAAGTATAGACATTTTGGCTGCAGAAAGAAGGTAGCATAATTTAGTTCTTTTCCACCCCACTCCAATTTCTTTTTGAAGCACATGTGGAGAAGGTATTTATTGGCTCATTTGTGGTTGGAATGTCAAAAATTTTCAATAACTGCCCTCACATGGCTTTAGTCGCTGGAAGCCAGCCTCAAGTCTGGGAGGGAAAAAAAAGGACTGGCTTCCAAAATTGTTTTTAGTGAATAAAGTCTCTCTCTCAGCTGATTCCAGCCAAAGGTAACTTGCCAAGGCCCAGCCATTTTTTGTTGTCTAATTTATACCACTGAGCTTGGCGTAAGGCCCTGGCTTTACCTCTGCTCTAAACGTACTAATGATGTAACTGCTTGTTTTCATTCATGAGCTGGAAGGGCTCCCCGCTGCACATGGGGTCCTGGTTAATAGGCAAGCTTCTTCCTGACAGTGCTGAATTTGGTGGCTGAATGTGCCAGAGAGGCTGGTGGGGACGGTCCCCCTCCCCGCCCCAGCCCTCTCCGTCCTGCCGCAGCCCTGGCAGGGCATGGGGACAGTGGCCTTTGCTGGGAGGCCCGTCTTGCCTTCCCCCCGGCCCTCCACGCTCTTGTGTACGGGACCAACAACGTGATTTAATGCACACAAACAATCGGAGATTAGGTCATTCTTAAAAATCCTGTTTATAAAAAAAAATTGGACCTCATAAAAAGGGTGAAAGGATAATAAAAACAAGCTGCTGAGCACATAGGCTTTTTGTTGGGCTAGCGCAGCTGATTCGTATTAGGTGAATGACCTCCTAGCCTTTTAGATTGTTAACTTAGAAAAATATTCCCTTAAAGCTGGAATATTGCTTTTCAACTGAAAATATAAGGCGTGCACAGCTTGAAATCGTGGACCAATTATTTCATTTTCAGCTACAATGTCTCTGCTGCCCGGGCAGCCTGTGTTGGCCTGACCCAGCACCATGGCTCTGCAGTGCCCGGGCGGCCTCACACCTCACTCCACTGCAGCCGCTGAGCCCTGCACACAGCCCAGACATGGACACAGCGAGGTGCGGCAGGTTGAGCTACGTGCCAAACAATCCTTTTTACAAAAACTTGCCATTTCACTTGCCAGATAGGGGAAGACTCCAGTTTTACCCCTTTTTGTTTTTGTTGTTGTTCTGGCCTTTGAACTGTGGGACAATTTGCTTCCTTTTGCATGATGCATAACATCTGAGGCACACTAATGAGGACATTCCCCTTTTCCTGTGCCTGCTTTATTTACTACCTTTAATAAAAAACAACTGCCAACTTTGAAATCATGGGGTTTTCCTATAACATTTTTCTAAAGACTCAGCTACTTTAATAATTAAAAAAACCCCAAATTCCTTTATTTCATTTTAAAATGTAGTGTTGTTGTTTTCCCAGTGCCTTTGAGGGGGAGTACACACACCATAAAGCTAAAGGAATATACAAATGTGTTGTTTGTGGAACTCCTTTATTCAAGTGAGTATGCTAAATATAGTTTTGAGATTTCTGTCTCTTAGGTTATGTGTAATCTTGTATATATTTCATACATAACTGTATAAGGTCATTTCATAGAATCACAGAATGGTGAAGTCATTCAACCTTTTAAGGGATACAAGAGAAGAAATGTAAATAATAATGCTGTAGTAAAATTAGTCTTGTGGTAAAATTTGTCTTATAGTAAATATAAAAAATTAGGATAAATAAATAAGATAGGAAACATTCAGGTAAAACAGGAAATATGACAGGAAAAAATTAGTAATTTTAATTTTTTTTTCTATATGCAGCTATGCCACGTGACTGTAACAGTCTCTCACTGTGTCAACAGATACTGAAGTGTGACTTAGAATTACTTACAGGTAGCTTTAAGAGATATGCTGATGGTGATGCTGAATTTTATATACAGCATTTTAGCTGATGATGGAGAAAATAGTAGATACTTTTTTTTTTTTAATTCAAGCAGTTAAGAACACAAAAACGAGGAAAATTGCATTACTTACTGAATTTCCGTCTGTCCCAATTAGCACACATGGAGAGCTGGTTTAAAAATACTCTTTAGAAGTACTGTGGGAATTACGGCCCTAAATTTGATGCTAGAAGCAGTGCTGATTTGATTCCCTTGATCACTGCATTGTTCTGCACAGATTCAGTTGTTATGTGCTTTTTCTTATTTATGGCTGCTTATGTTCATTCTGATGAAGAATTTAATTTTTTTCTTGCTTTTTTTTCCCCCTCAGTTCACCCTAACTCAGTCCCTGTCACTTGAAGAGGTACCTTTACAAGAGCATGAAGCAGGATGGTCAGGATAGCGCTAATAGTATAGAACGTTGTGCCAGTAATAGGTTAAAGGAAAATACAATTGATGTAGCTCTAGAATTACCAGATGTGGTAGTGATTGTTGTCCTCAAGAGACTGTCTGTAAAATGAAAGAAACACCTCATCTCTGATGTTTGATTCCTCTGTTAGAAGGATTACCTGCAGAAACTGAGTAATAATGTGAATCTTTTGGGTTGAAAATCTGAGGGTTACAGACACAGCCAAGACAATAGTCTCATGTCTGTTACTATGGTCCTTGGCTTGAGGGTGCAAAGTGGGGATCCAAAGTTTCCATAACCTGTTTTTCTACTCTGCCACTTAGACATTCCACTGCTTACTACAGCTAAATTTTTTTGGGGGATATCCTGGCCCTGTTGAAGTAAATTCATATTTAGCAAATGAATACAATGGAGTCAGCATTTCACCTTCTACCTTCAAGACTGGCTTCCTCTCTATCATCTGATGGAGAAAGAGTAGGATTTTTTTGCAGGGTGAGTTTTGGACAGCAGTAGTACACATAAATGAATGTGAACTAGTTTCCAGTTGCCTTCACAATAGTTTTAAGATGGGAAAAAACTGCAATATGAGACTTACCTGTGATTATCTCAAGTGCACAGTATGCTTTCGCATAGTCTTGAGTTAATGAGTTGCATTTCTCTTTGTGAAGTGAGCTATATGGAAATGTCTCTGTTTTCAGATTCTCTTTGAGACCCCTGTGGATTTTTCTGGGAGGAGAGAGGGAAAGAGGGAAGGGTTTTTTTAATTTTAATAATTCCCAAGCCAGTGGGCACCTGAAGAAAACACCTGACTGATTGTGTCCTAAGACTAGGCTGGCCTTTACTCAATCTCCCCAAATCAAAGTTGCCTTGTGAGCTCTTGCCACCTCTGGCCTACATCAAATTCAGCCAGTTCTGAACTGGCTAGCAACAGTGGGAAAAAATGCAGAAGCCAGTAGAAGTCTATGTTCTTTTGTTTACTGACCTCAAAATATCAGTATATGTGTTCTTCAACCAGGGAAGATAGATTTCTGAATCTTGGTCACTGATTCAGCCCAGACAGCTAAAAAAAAGTGAGAAGGAAACATAGATAAGAGATTGCAAAATGTATGCTATTTACTACATTTTCTCCACAGAGTGTAAATCACTGAAGTATTTCTTTAGGAGTAAGATGGGAGTACAAAACAAAGAAAGTCCACTACCCCATTAAAAATGCAAGTAGTTTTTGTGGTAACATGGGGGTTTTTTTGGTGTTTTTTGTTTTGTAATTTCCATATAGTCATCTGAAACTTGCATTTACATTTGTTTCTCATTGATGTCCATTAATTTTTTTGTCTTTATGTCGTTGTAATCTGTAAACATATATATTTGGACTATGGACCTGTCAGTTTAACTAGGAAACAGACTGGAGCTTCAGCAGTAATATTAACAAACTTCAACTTTTAACATTTCTGATTTACGTTGTTTCATTACCATGTGACACACGAGGTCAGGGAACACATGAATTTTGCACTCCAGATGAAAGACCTGTTTTTTGGTAAGTCTTTAAAACAGAACTTTGTCTCTATCACAGGAAAGATAAAAGAAACAATTAGGAATTTAATATCTCTTCATCTACCTACTTGTGCTAGTGTTATGAGAAACCTCCCAAGCTTTATGGAGGACATGCTTTAACTTTTTCCACAATCAAAGGTGCCTCACACATAAAATCCATAATCATGCTCTTGAATCTTATTATTCCATCTCTGAACTTTCACGGCAGGCAGTCTCCTGCATCCCAGTACAGCTGCCTAAAGAAAGCAATAGATGAGAGACACAATAAACTAATCTCAAGGACCAACTTTTCTGCAAGCCAGTCCTTAGGCAGTTTTGTATTACACTTACTCCAATCTAGCTGTAGGCTTATGCTAAAGGAAGGAGCCCTGCTGTCCCCCACCTTTCTCTAGGGTGTTTTTTCATGGCTTTCTCTTCACTGGACCTCACCTGGTGTGGCTGGAACATGTCTCAATGCAGAACATGCATCTGATAGAAAACTTAATAAGCAAAGAAAAAGTCCTTATACTTATCAACCATACCTGCTTGTGTTAATTTTTTATCAGCCCCATTTATCATGACTGGATGGCCTCTGCAGCAAGGTTGTGTTTTTCTGCATCAGTTCACAAAGACCCACCTATGCCACCCAAATTCTCAGTGTTTTCTGAGGGACAACTGTATTTGCAAGGTTGTGCCTACCTGCATTTTTCAAGGCATTTTCTTATACATTATGAAGAAATACCATTCTGTCTACAGCCATGGAAAGAGGAGGTTAAAATGGACCTGAGCAAAATCCACAACTCAGGCTACTGCCATAGGAGAGAATCTATTCCATATTTAATAAACCATGGTCATATCCTTTACCATATGCAGGACTGTGAGAAAGATGTGGTATAGATGGGAACTGAGAAGCCTGGGAGAACGATTTCCTTTTAAAAAAGAAATATTATTGTTTTGTCAGTTTCCAATTTTTAGGGCCAAAGACTAAATTACCAAGTCTTCATAAATCACCCACTGCTGCCTTTATTGCTTCCTGGAAAGAATTCTTGGTAATGGTGTTGGCTCTTCTGAACATGTACTAGCAGACATAGCAACAGCCTTATCCATGTTATGTTTTCATTTGATTTTTGTTGAGCTGTGTCAGGTCTTCTCAACATCTCTCAGACATCCAACCAAGAGAAAATGAAAGAGTGGCTGGCAATATAATTGTACCGTTAACACTGTACCACTCTTGCCTTCACAAGACAAGGGAGGATTTCAGTCACCAGGCTAGATCTTTATAAGGAATTTCCATGCACCAGTGCTGCATGCTTAATTAATGGCCTTTAAGCTTTCTTATTGGTCTTTACATTCTTTGAGCAAGCCAAATGAAAAATCAGCACTGGTTGTCTGTCTAGGAGAGCCCATATGACATCATTTATGTGGTTTCTCTAATAAGATCTAGTAGAACTACTTGAGCAACTTCATCTGTCTTCACTGACTCTTAGTTTCCTTAAAAGACTGGTCAAACCCAGAAGCTTTTACCTAATAACATTTGTTTGAAGTAAGTTGGTTCTCACCAGTGTAGGAATCAATAAATTGTCTAGGCTGGAAAAGACTTTTGAGATCATTGGGTCCAACTGTTAACCCAGCACTGCCAAACGCACCACTAAACTATGTTTCTAAGTGCCACATCTACAAGTCTTTTAAATACTTTCAGGCATGGTGACCCAACCACTTCCCAGGTAGTCTGTTCCAGTGTTGACAGCGCTTTCCGTGAAGAAATTTTACTAATGCCCAATCTAAACCTCCTCTGGTGCAACTTGAAGCCATTTCCTCTCATTCTGTTGCTTGTTACTTGGGAGAAGAGCTCAACACCCGCCTGGCTACACCCTTATTTCAGGTAGAGTGTGATAGGGTCTTCCCTGAGCCTCCTTTTTATGTTCAAGATCCTTTACCAGCATCCTTACCCTTCTCTGGACACACTCCAGATCAGTGACTGCTTTCCGGGTAATGGTTTGCATTTTCAGAAGGGTTATGTCTAAACTTCCAAATAAAATGAACAAAAACCTCTTCTCTGGCCCTAAAGGCAAGTGACAAGACATGGCTTGTGTTTTTAGCCTAAATTCCTCTACTCTGAAACAGTGGCCTGGTTCATCCTGCTTTTGGGGAATGGTCCCTGTCCTGAGCCTCCCCTGCAGTTTGCCTAGGTCCTGTCTAGGGTTCTCATCAGCATGATAAGGTCCAACACAGCATCCAGGGATATGTTCACAACTGAACATTAGTATTCTGGGCTTCTTTAGCTTGCTAGCAATGCTGTACCAGGAACACTGATACTCCAACTAGGTATTTTCTGTACCCCTAGGGGGCAAACACGAAAGCGAGATGATTGATTGTGTTCTGCTCAGTCACCTGGACTAGGACATGGGTTGGCTTGGATTGCATCAGGAGCCTGCTAGACCATTATCTCTTCAGCAAATTGCCCATGCCAATATGGAATAAAATTCTTTGAAAACGAAGACATACCGAAGATGCATCAATCATCTTTATGAATGTAACAGGTCTTTATTCTATCAAAGTCCTTTTCAGAGAGTAGTAGTATTTTGAATGTCTGCCCCTAGCAATGTTGTGTTTAACATCCTTGAAGCAAAACCTTGCAGAGGAACAGCCTGGTATAAACTGCTAATGCAAAGGCCTAAGAAAGCCAAGAGGAATAAATGACTCCTTCCATAATAAAATGCAAGGATCAGAACTGCAGAGTACTTTCTGAGAGAGTTGTGGGGCTTCCAAAGACTGTTCCCCATTGTTGGGGTTTTAAGAGTTCTCTTTTTATTTTCTTTTTCTTTTGAAAGAATTTTTCCCCACACATGTACATTGCTGAGGGGGAGTCATTGCCAAGGTACTTGAGGGAGACAAAGGACTTCGCTGGGGAGGAGCTCCGGCCAACTGGCCTCCTTTTACCTAGGAAGAGGGGGTTGGGTGGGGCCGCTACTTCCACTTGTGATCTGGCGTTCAGAGGGGAAGGAGGCTGCATCGCTGTGGAGAGAATTCACCATCACCGCAGGCTTCTACCTTCTGCTGCTTTTCCTCCAACCGTGAGTGGAGCTTGCTCGCTGGAGCGGCTCTTGCACAGGGACCCTATTTTTTCACTCTACCTCACAAAAGGAGACACCTTTCCACCATCTGCTGGGGTGCCTCAGGGAGACCCCTCCCCACCCCGGATCCTANAAAAGTAAAGAACTGTTATTCCTATTCCTCATACATTTGCCTGAAAGCCCCTTAATTTCAAAATTATAGTAATCTGAAGGGAAGGGGGTTGCATTTTCCATTCCAAGGGGGGTTCCTGCCTTCCTTACAGACACCTGTCTTTTAAAACCAAGACACCCATGTTCCCTCAACAAAACCTATATAAACCTGTTAAATACTTCATCACAAAAGGTAAAAGGAAAGGCAGTTGTAACATAACAGCAAGAGGTTCTGCAGTAAATCCTCTTTCCTCTCTCTTTGTCAAAGGCCTACTTCCCTGGCAAGTAGCAGATTTGCATTAACTTCAGCTGTAGTGTGTCTGTTGACACTGTAATGTGTGGCATGGAACTACTGCAGTTCAGTCGTACTTAGGAAGGCAGTAGTTTAAAATTCAGACTATAGGAACACATAATGATTATCATCACTCCGTTTCTCTCTCTTTCTTAGTATTTGGCAGTCTGAAGATCTGGTATATGATGTCTTTTAAAATAAACAGGTTGAAACCCTGCACCTCTTTGCAGTACAGATAAAATGATTTTAAAAAATCATCTGTTCTATTGTTTTTGTTTGACTTAATTATTCCTGGGATCTTTAAAAGTATTACAGCACCTTGTGCTTAGCTAAATCTTTCCAGTAGCTCACTGTTTCCTTGCATATGGTGTGTTGGTAGCTAAGCCTACTTGACGTTTGTACTGACATGTGTTGTGTGTATTTGAGCCATATTGAAGTTGGAAATGAAAAGCACTTTATAAAATACTCTCTTACTCCCTTTATGCATATAGACTCATTTCCAAAGATATTTATGAAGGCTTACCTGACTTTCAGAATACTCCTATGAGACAGAAGTAGAGAAAATGTGCAGAAAGCTATTATCCATTCATTGAGGGGGTGGGGTTGGTGTTGGAGTGTTCCCCTCTTGTTGTGATAAATGATAAAAGACAATTTGTGTGGTCAGGAACTGGCAGTGTAAGGTGCATCTTGTCTGGTAGGATGCTTAGGTTGGATATCAGAGTATGTACTATGATAAAAACAATGTACTGAGGAGGTTTTTTCCTTCTACTTAATGTAGTTTTAAAATTATAAAGGAGTCAGAGTGAATATTTTTGTGTGTAGCAGAACATCCCCTTGGAATGTACTTTCAGTATTTAATTTTATCCATTTTAATGGTCATATTTTAGTTGCACATTTTAAACACATATATGCAATTAGTTTCTGATACTTTTGTCTAATATGCTGTTGAGAAGCAGATATAAATACTGGAAGAGGGGAAAAGTGCTGCTTCCATTAAAATTGCTGTAAGCTTTGTCATTCCTTCAAGTTGTCAAGGTGACTTTGTGTTCTTTCTTCTCTCATATCTGCCACCTGTTTATTTACAATGCCAAAGATGCTTCATTATTCTCCTCCACTTTTTCTGTGCCTTACTAAGATCTCTAGCAGTTTCTGTAATACTGTGTCCTAAATTTTACATCATTTTCTGACGGGGAAACGGTGACCATAACATAGGTGACCGTCCTGCTTTTGATGGCTCCTAGTACTACCTCCCATGTTGTGTTTTCTTTCATAGCTATTCTGCTGTTGCCAGACAAAGTTTATTTATCACCCCCATATCAGTTTTCTGATGTGTTGTCCAGTAATTTATGACTGTTTGGAGCTTTGGTACTTGTTACAGTGCCCAGTGACCCTTGTGACCCTCCTCCCTATGCAGTCTCTGCCACCTTGGCCCCTGGGCCAGTTTGTTGATGCCGCAAGTTGCAGTGCATATGTCCATAACAAGCCATTCAGGCTGAGATGCAAGAACTCTGTTTGACCAACTAATAGTGAGAATGTAGAATTTAGGCAATGAGAAGTTGATTGTGCAGATAAACAGACACTGAGGGTAAGATTCGTACATTCTGTGTGACTATGTAGGTAGTGAGGTGTTGCTAATACCATGATGAACGAGAGAGTAGTGTAGGCAGATATACAGCAGCTTGAAGAGAATATTTTAAATAAAACACTGACTAAATGGCTTTACTTGTAACTCAGTGGAATTTCCTCCAGGTTACCACTTTTCCCAGGGTGGGGACTTCATCCTGCTGGTGTAAATACCAATTGAATTATACTGCCAAAGTGAGCATGGGCTGATGCCCTGGGTAGTTACCGGTGCTGATATTTGTGAAGGCATGTCAGCAACATGCTTTCTTTGTTCGGTGCTTTTGGTGGTACTTTAAAAATATTAATTATGAAGATACGTATTTTCCCTTTCATCTTTTCATCTCCTGAGAGTATATTTAAGACATAATATTGTGAGCACTGGCAGAAGGTGCAGAATGAGCAGGATGGGAGAAGAAAGTTGTTTCCTTTCTGATGTCTTTAATAGCATGAACCTGTTAATTTTTAAAATTATGACTGATTTTATATTTATTTGCTGTAGCATAGTTATTTGGTATAGAATTACAGTGTCAGTTATATAAAAGTGTAGAGTGTATGTAAAAGACATCTACATGTAACAGCATGTACAAGCTTATAAAATAAAAGTTGAAAATAAATCTGCAATTAATTTTTGAGCTTCAGTCATTCATTTCTGAAAAAAGAAGGACTGTAACTTCCCTTCCTTGATGCAATGTAAAAGGATCCAATATTGTACTTCCTCCTTAGAACTTCTGGGGAAATGCATTTTGCTGCCGACGTAACATGCTTTAACAGGTCTCCTGCTGGTCAGACCTTGTGTCCTGCTGTGACAGCCATGACCATGTGTACAACTGATTGTTAGTGGGCGATATAAATCTGATTGGAACATGCCTGTTAATTGGTTTGAGAGCTCAATGTAGACAATGCTGTCTTGTAGCAGATTGTGTAGATAGCCCTAGTCATAGGGTTAATTCTGCTTGACAGCACATCAGCAGCATCTTGAGTAATTACCCAACTTAAGTTTTCCCACAGTTGAATTGAGACCTTCAAAGGCTTCTACATTTACAAGTATTATTAACCGATATCTGAAACATGATGTTCCCACAAGGGCTAATTTTTTCTTCCTTTTATTAAATATACAGGTTATAGGGTTCATTTGCTAAGTGCTAAGCTCTTAGAAGAAAACACTACTTGTTAGAGAGAGAAAAATCCACAGTGCACAACCAAAGCTAATGGTGCATAATGCACACAACATTGTCTTTTTGCAAAGACTTTTAAAACAAGTTAAAATTTAGGTCTGCCTCCCTTCCTCTTTCCCACCCCCCACTTTCCACTTTTAAGAAAATCAAACCACTTACTCCTATGTGCAGAATGAGTAAATTGAAGACATGCACAAACAAAAACCTCCTAGGATGTTGCACAATTAAGTACAGATCATTGGATACAATACATATGACATTAATGAAACGGTGTCTGCTTCAAAAATAGATTGGAAACATTCATGAATAAATTAAATCCTCTTAATGACTTTATAAAATGAAAATGAATGATAACTATTTATTTCATACAAACAACTGTATGCTATGATTCATGGTATATAATTTAATCCTAGTTTATATTTTATTTTCTTCATTCACTTTGGGATTTGCCTTTTAAAATATCTTCTTTGTAACTCTACAGTGTAGAAAACAGTAAAATGTTAAAGATAATAGTTACTATTTGGGTTCAAATGCCTTTGAATGCATTAAATGTTAATGCACAGAGTTAGACAGTCTTGTTAAAGATGGTTTTTGTTGGGAGGATAAGTCTGACAAATGGCTTTTATGGCATAAAGCAGTTCTTGTAACTTACGATCTTTTTATTTTCTTTTTCAGGTCAGAAACAAAGTTTGACTCCAATTCAGGTATGTTTAGATTTACAGTGTTTTACTGAATGTACACTGTTCAGGTTAATCTCAAAAAAGTAGTTTATCAGTTCAAGTTCAGTTTAGTTTTAAACAAACTGGGGTAGGTCAGTCTTAAAAAGGATCTTCATTTCTCACCCTCTGAAAACAGCATTGTTACTGTGAAACATTTTGCTTTCTTTCCTTTCATTAGTTCCAGTCTCCTTACATTTTCCCAAAAGATGATCAGGAGGATGTATCTTGCAACAGGCTTTAATTGATCCAGAAAAAATATAATACAAATAAATGATAATACAGACTAAAGCAAATGGAGGATTGAAGTTTGAGAATGATCACTGCTATAGAGGAGAATGTTTTTCTTCCTGGTGGACAAAAACATTTCATGGGAATTTGAAGTCAGTGCAGTCTATCTGTCAGGAAACAGATGATTTGTCATCAAATTTTTGTGACAGATGCATGTACACAATGCATGCCAGACCGGTCTGTAGAGCTCAGTTGAGGAGGATTACCAAAAGGCAGTTTCTTTCAAGAGGTCTTTTTAAAGAATTGTAATATGTTGTAGGGATTGGGAGGGAAGTGAAGGTCAGTTGTAACAGGTTAATGTGTGTCTAACAAGACAAAAACCACAGGACAGCAAACAGGGGAGCAGCTGGAGGAAAAAGCAGATGTCCTAATACCAGACTATTACTTATTCAGTTAACTATTCCTGGGTGTTCCTTAAAGTTCAACAATAATAAATTAAGAGTAGGCTGTTGTCCTGAAGGTAGGTGAAATGTCCATTGCCTGAAAAGGTAATTCAAAATACATTTTTTGATAAGACGAAAAAGTCTGGTTTAAACAGGAAACCTGATATTATTATGGCAATTTTGGGTTTAGGCCAATGCTATCTTCTATATAATTTGCTTAATGCAGTGATTATAATTGCTTATAATGTTACGAATTTTATAATATATATTAATCAGGGTGTTATGGAATAGCACGTTTTCTTTTATCCCAGTTACAGCATGATTTGGGTTTGAAATGTGAGGCATTACATTGCTTTTTCTTTCCACATTAGATTTTATCTTTGTAACTATATGAGAGTGAAATCTACAGCAGGAAGCATTTAAATAGCAAATGCCTACATCTCGTATGCTTGCGTCATCTTGCTTCTATTATGATTTTAGTCTGTGAGTTTGAGGTTACTTGCTTTAAATATTACTTGAATAAACTCTATGCTAAGATTGATTCTTGGATCTTGACAAAACATGGAGGGATTGCATGGGGGATAGCTTCACACATTATCTGCCATTACCCCCTTTATTTTAGTGCAGTCACCAAAACTAGGGTGTGGAGCAGAATGTCACATGTCTGCTTTTCTGCTGAAGGGAGAGTGCTCCATGCAGAGCTTCAATTTGCTTGGTGGATTAAGCTACAAGTAGTTTTCTGACTCTCTCTTTTGAAGCAGTTCTCCTGTTAGGTGCACTATGCTGCCTGCCACTCCCCTTGGCACTGAAGGCAGGGGCATGGCTTTTCCTAGGGTAGCAGTAAAAGTTTGGCACTACTGCAGCTGTGGTATGTGCCTGCTCACTACATGTCACCACGCCTTTCTGCCCCGGGCTCCTGGTCCCACTTCAATGTTTTCCCCAAACGCTGTACTTGGAACTGAGAATTACTGAGGTTTAATGCCTCAGTCTCATCAATGCTGTGTCTTTCGGCACAGGTTTCAGCTAACAGCCAAGGGTAGATGTTAAAACCAAGCAACATCAAGACTGAAAACCCCCTTATTTTTTTGAGAAGTACAGCAGCCTTCCCTTTATAGGGAGAGCACTCAGTTCTTCCACCGAGAAGCTGTTCAATGACAGTCAGATGGCACAAGGACTCAGTTTCTCTTTTGTGTAAGAGCAGAGGAGAAGTGAATATACTGGCAACATCACCTCAACATCTACCACCCAAATAGAATATCATTGGTTTTGTTTCCCCACCAAAGAATTTGCTATCACTTTCCCAATAATAATAGACAGACAATAAACCCAGACCTCCTGCTGCCTGTGAGTGAACAGGATGCATTCACTCAAGATGCATGGGCAATGGCATCCTCGTAAAAAAAACCCTTTCTTTTTTATGGAGGGGTGCAGTGCCCTATGTAGCACCATGTTCTGCATTACATAGGCCTTTGAAGAGTGTCAATGTAGTGTTGGTTTAAAAAGGGCTGCTGGCATCTGAGTCTGTATTTGTGCAACCTCAAGTTTCTTGGAGACACCTTAAGGTGTTTTCACATCCCTCATTTCATTTTGAATTCCCTAGACTGTCATTCCTAAGTAAAGTAATGATCCCACAAACTGCGACAAACATGCTTTGTTCTCATTTATCTTATGTTACTCAAAACCGTTCAAGTGTTGAATGTGAGAATGAGGTAATTTTCTTATAGAACACATATTTTTTCCCAGGGAGTTGTTCTATGACTATTGCTTGCTCTAAATTAACCCCACTATTAATTCCAGTTAACTTGCAAGTCTAGATGTGCCCTTAAGAAACATTTATCAATGCTTATTATACTTCTCTTTCCTAAAAATATTTGTGAAGCATTGAAGAATTAAAAGAAGTCTTTCTGAAGCAAGTACAAAGTCAGAAATACAGCTTTTAAAGTACTCAGTAGACTCACTGCAAATGTAACCCTGGAAATGTTGACAACACTGAAATATTAGACAAACATTGTCAAAAGAAGATTAATTGGAACATGAGCATTAACTTAAAAGAAGGCTGCAAAATTCCTACAGTGATGATCAGGATTTATCATACAAATAGCTATAACATCTGTAGGGGACACACATTCTTCAGCTCATGACTAACAGTTCCATCTGAGAAACTTCTTTTTCTCTGCTTATTCTTTTTAAGTCTATAGCTGGCAGAATTTCTGTCTCAGAGACCATGGGGTTAGCTTCACGCTGTTAGAAGATCTTACAAATGAAACAATTTTGCTTTCCTGTCATAATGTGATGAATTTTACTGGTACTTATAATAGATTTTTTTCTAACAAAGTACTTGAAAGCAAAAAAGATTGTAGGAAAAGTATTTTTTTTCTCACAGTTTGTTAGAGAACAAAGTAAACCACAAAAAAACCCACAGGTGAAACAATTTTTTTTTCTAATTATCAGTATTTTGTTAGTGTCTAAAATTGTGCTATGTGCTTGGTTAGAAAATTCTGGAATTTAAGAATATAAGAATTATATCAGAATAATTAATGGAATTAATTTGATGATTTACAAATAGATTTTTGCTTTTTTAATTTAGAGTAATATAGGTCTTCAGAGTGCTGTTCCGTAACAGGAAGAAATTGTAGGTCTCAAAAGCTGTTGCCGAACACTTTAAATCCCACCTTAGTAACAGCAAAGATAAGCACAGAAAATGCAAACAACTGTCTCAGCATGCCCCCTAATCACCAGGGAATGGTAATGGTGAATTTCCTGCTGCCTACTGGGAGGGCTGGAGTTTTCTTGAGGCATCTCCTGTAATACTTGCTGCATCCTGCATGTCACTGTGGAGGTGAGACGTGATATTCAGTTTAGAGTATTCGCAGTGAAATCACGAAGGGCAAAAATTTCAGTTTTGTTCTATGTTAAAAAGAAAGAACAAATTCATGGACAATGTACAAGGACTCCAGTGGAGTCTTTTTTGCATATCTGTGACTCAGACCATGGAATGTAGAAAGTTGGAGAGTGCAGGGGGCAAAAGGGACAGTCGGGGTCCCATGCTGTAAAAACATATCTGTGCACTGAAGGAAGAGGAGTGCCCAAGGACACACGGTGCCTTCAGCTGTGTCCATCATCTGCTGTGCCAGCTTCACACTTCTCTCTAAAAAAGAGACGTATCTCCCAAAACCTGTTCTTCTGTCTCCCTGCTTCTACATATCAAATGAAATGTAGAGATAATGTATGTGATTTTATGTCACTGTTTGTGTCGATACTTTGGGAACATTCCAATTAGTATCAGGAATTAAGCCATAATAGCTGCCCATGTAGCTAGAGGCTGTCCTGAGGGACAATTACACACGAGCTTTTGTTGGATTCCTGCTGCCCCAGCAGTGAAATACAAAGCAAGTCAAGGAAACCCCACCAGTTCCTGAAATTTCCTTTGCCTGCCTTGTCTGGACTCATAGTGTCAGTCAGTGACTCTGAAGGTCCTTTCTCCTCTCTGCATGTTGCATTTTCCACCAGAATGAGTGTATCCCCATGTCTTCAGCACTGCACAATGCTGCCACCTGTATATCCCCGTCAAGGTTCCCATCCTTTCCTTTCTCACCTCTTGTGTTTGCTGGTATCTTTCCTTTAATGTGGCCCTTACAATGTACTAACTTGCAAGACTACATGATTCAGCACAGGTGCTAGAGAACAGATGAAGAAAATTATAAGGTTGGGGGTGATCAGATGTTTTCCTCTTGCAAATTCCTCTTGGCAACATTTCCAGATGTTCTGCAATAGGCTTTCCAAACTCTCTGCATCAGCCCTGATTTCCCCTAGCCTGTCATCAGTCCCAATGTATGAAAGTCATCAGTACAACTATTAAGAGCATAAGGAACTCTCTGCCCAAGTAAGAGAGAAATGAATACCAAAAGGCATTTTGAAAGTGAGTAACTTTTACTGACCTTTGCTACCAGGGGAGCACAAAAGAAATGTAACTTGCCTGAAACCTTAGGTTGATAAAGCAGCAAGGTACTGAGTAATAGCATCCATTGATCTAACTCATCAAAGATCTAAATACAGATTAAGAAGTAAGTTCCTAAATTTTATTGATGTCAGCTTCTCCATCCAGGTTGTGTTAGAGCAGTTCTTAATTTCTTCTTAGGAAGGCTAAGTAGTTTCAGAAACAGGGAGGAGAAGTGATATTTGGTGTTTGTAACAAAACCATGTTGCCAAGTTAAACAGTCACCCTACAATCAGAGTATTTGATTAAAAAGTATTGAAAGAAAAGATCACTTGCAGAATCTCTAACAGGGAAAAGTGGCAAAATAAACTGAGATACTGAAGAACAGGAATGCTCCAGAGGTTTTTCGATGCGGTAAATGACCTCTTCAGGTTCTCTTTCAGCTATGAGGAATTACTTCCTTCTATCTGGCCATCACCAGCTTGGATGCTTGAAAACACATGTGAGCTGGAACAGAGAGTTAGTGGGAGACAGTCACTGCAAAAACAGAACAGCAGCTCAGATTATCTTGTCGTTACTTGTCAGTGCTATTTTGTTCTTGGCATTAACAAATCTTCACGCAGATTGCTGGGGATGCAATGGCTGGCGAGCATGGCCTGTTATATTTGTTCAGCAGCAAGATGAGCATTTAAGAGTCAGACGCAAGCTGAACCATCTGAGGAACATTTCAGGGCCATGCTGTGGTGTGTTTGGAGTATTAGATAGCTGGGACATCTCACTGGTACATTCCAGGGAACTATGTGCTGATGCGTGGTAACTGATTATTGCCTGTTGTTGTATCACTTGTAAGGCTTGGAAAAAGTCACATTATTTCAACATATTAGCAAAATATTTTACTTCATGAAGGACTGATGAAAAATATTGTAAACATGCAGGCAATCTTGCTTTTCTAGGATTTTTAAAGAAGGCAGTCAAGTTCCAGAGGACTCCAAATGTATAACTTCCCAAATTCTAATACTGGCTTTGCAGTTGCAGTTGTCTTTTCTTCCCACTTCCTCTGTTCATCTTTTTTGTATCTAACCTGTGCTATTCCTTGCTATCATTGGCAGGATTCTCAGTTCTCAAAGTATTTTAATAGGAAGCCTGATCACCTCTATAAGCTAGATCTGTGAATCTAACAATGGAGAGCAACAGCCTTAAATCTTCCTCTGTGAATAATTTGCATGATTTCTATTTTTTCTGAGGTTTTTTGTCAATATGTTCCTCCCTTCTTTGTGCACTTATTAGGGCAGCTTCTTAAAGAGGCTCTGCCCCTGTGCACTAGCACACAGGCTCACAGTGCCACTCTGGCATGAAACACTGCTTGTCAGGATGTGGTAGAAGCTCTGTGTTAAAGGGCCTTGCTCATGGAGCCAGGAATGTAATATCAACAAAGGCAAATACAATTTTCTATTTTTTTGTCATATGTATACTTTAATAGTCGTTGCTGCTTCTTTCTTGCTTTGCTGTGAGGATCTTGCTGAGAAGGATTTTGCAATGTGTTTAAATTGGTCCTGTAATGAAAATATTTTTACTTAGGTTTTCCATTTTATTATTATTAACATAAGGAAATTCATCAGACTTATTTAGAATTTTTTACCCTTCTTTCTAACTGCTGAAGACAATACTTACTTTTTAAATTATTATTATAAATAGCTAAAAAAGGCTGTCTTTAAGAAACAGTTTGGCAAAGTAGTCTGAGAAGACATGAATAATGTATAAATCATGGGTTTATTACATGGAATTGGAAACTGGTACTGAGATTATAAACTTTAAAGTAGATTGGCTGAGGATTTTTTACTCATCATAATAAAGCTGCTTCAGATAGGTTTGGTCTATTAGGGAGTTAGTCTATTGTTAATCAGCAAATTGCTCTTTCCAGTTAGCAACACTGAGCACTATAACATCTTTACTGTTCTGGATGGCTGAATTTTATAAATATAAATGTCTTGCTAAGGCTTCTTAACAACTGTGCATTTTTTTACTGAACAAGGCTACCTAATTACTTTTGAAGAGCTGCTTGCATTGCAGTCTCGTTCAATGAACAAACTAGAAGATCTATGGTGCCGCTGTTGAATCATCCTACACTTACAAACTTCATAAAGAATTTTCCCGGTCCTTTTAAATGAAAATTCATTTAGTCAAATTAACCCTATTTCAGACTAACTGTGACAATTAACTTTGCCATAGTCCCATTGAATTAGCCGAAAATGGAGTATGTGCAAGAGAAGTCGCAAGAATGGACAAGGAGGGATGTTTCTGGTCCCACCTGTGGCTCATCAAGATGGTTACATAGCTCTAATGCAACTTAACTACACCACGTACGGCACAAGCCAGCTGTATTGCTACCTTCCTTTATTAGTACTCTATTCATTTAAAACATGAAACTGGGCATAAAACTAACTGCCTGTCTGCTTTGTAATTTGAAAGCTGAATTATAATTCATTTCTAAGTGGAGTGTTAAGGCATTGTGCATTATGTACATACTTCTGCAGAAGTTTTGAAGAACAGCAACACAGGGTATTGTTTAGCTCACTGCATGGTGCCAGGAAACAAGAATTTGGTAGGAAACAAGAACACATCTTAACTACCTTATGAAGCAGAAACTACTGTCATCTACTTGGGTATATATAGGTAGCTGGGATGTGCGGGTTTGGCCATAATTTGGGTGGGTGGTTCCTATTTTTAGTGTTGTATGGGCATCTGCTGATCCTGTATCATCTTCCAGCATATCTGACAGCTCTGTGCTCTGGGCAAAGTACTTTTTCCCTATGCCTTTTTGTTCCTGCACATTGTCTGTCACGTTTGTTTACTTTTTAAGAATTTTCAGGGGAAGAGCTGTCCCCTGCTATTGAGCATGTCCAAGACCTAGAGCAGTGGAAACACTTTCTCAGTTAAGATCACCTCATAGATCCACCATAAATTGCATCATTGGCCTTTAGAAAGGGTCTCCTTTTAGGCTGAAGCTCTGTTGTTAGAAAGAATCTCTGGAAAGCAATAGAAAAGGCAGCATGGTGTCTGTGTACAACTGAATTAAGAGTATTTCACTCAGCCTGCACAGTCACCGACGCCACAAAATTTGTGACAAGGAGATCTCAGTTTTCTACAAAAGAAATACAGTGGTCTAAAAATGGTCTTCCTAGGTCCAGAATTTCTCACCTAATGGAACTTGTTCACCTAATTGAACATTTCTGCAGCAGAATGCATGACTGTGGCTATAGATAAAGACCTGAAATTCGTTAAAATCCAGCATGTAATAATAGTAGACTTTAAATGACATGTAAATACTATTTGAGGACTCAGGCATATAAGACAGAAAATACTTATGGAATGTAAAATTTCCAAAAGCTCTTGAAGAGTAATATTCCCATCAGTGAGATGGGAAGCAGTTTCAACCTGTTTATCATAGGATCATTCCTGTATGCATCAATATCTGAAAAAAACCCCACTTGTATTTGCAAATGTGAATGATACTTGACATAGTCAGAGCTGGAGGTTGTTAAATGTCCTGAATGTATGCCAGTTCATTAAATCACTTTGAATCTTGCAAGATTCTGAGCAGGTCTAGTTGCTTCTGCAGGCCCTGAGAGTTGAAGGTGCTCTAGACTTGTCATGGATCAATTCTATGGTGCTTTCCATTATGGTGGAAATAGTACTGATTTTGAAAGGAAAAGGAGATGAAATCAGAAATACTGAAGAGATCCTAATAATATGTTTTTTAATATAGACTGTATTTGGTATAATCCAATGCACACTCAAGACAAATTGTTTCTTCCTCCTTAAAAAGTACTCATTTTAAGCTATATCTCCCTCTGAATATGCTTGTAAATTCCTTGCTTATTCTGGAAGTTCACGTTGAGTCTCCACTGCACCCTTTAGCAAAGTTCACAAGAAGTTCTTAAGTACTTTCACTCCCTTTTCATTCATTCATTCCCACACACTTGAAAATTCTTCTTGTTCTCTTTTCTGGTGACTAATAAAAATTTTCATCTTTTATTTGGCTGGCAAAAAACAAGCTGAGGAGGTTGGGTTGGGGCCCTTTCTTCATTTGGGTAGTGACTAAGGCTGTGCTGGGAAATCAACTGCTGACTCAGTAGCTCCTAAACTCTTCTTTGGGTAGACCACTACATCAGTTGTCCTATGAAAAGGCATCCCTTGTTCCTCATAGCACTGTTTTATTCTGCCTTCTTGACAACAGACAAGGTGAAAGGAGGACAGAGCAGAGTGCAAGGTGGCAAGGTTAGTGGTCTCCATGAGATATTAAAATCCAGAGGTACTACAAATTCTTACTTGTCTTCTTGTGGAGGAGGGAAGTTCTTCTGCTCATGTGATGTCCTATTAAATCAGAGGAAGATTATGAAAAATGTGGCTTCTCAGCTGAGGAGTTGTCCCACTTTTTCATCCACAGAGTCTAGCAGCTGCTTCATGTCAGCTTTCCGGTTTCATGGTAAAACCAAATCAAACCAAACCAAACATAGCCTAAGCCAACACAACTCCCTGGGTTTGGCTGAGGGAGAAGAATACCTTAAGATGCCTTCCTTCACTCATCCTGGCTTCTCTTCCTACTCTGGGAGGAGTCTGTAGCTTCAGTAAGGACAGCAACAACTTACAACAGCAATAGCATAATTTCACTTGTGACAATCTTGGCCCTGCTGTGACCACAACTGAGCTCAAAGGAAATCTAGAGCTGTGTAAAGCCACTGGGACAAAGGCACCACACTGCTGGCCTTATCAGCCTCTGGGATAAAGGAGGGGGCGAGACCATGGCATTCAGTGGGTGCCCCACTGGAGCCCCCATACACTGTGTTTCAGATGCTCTTTGGACTTCAGCAGCTTATCTACAGGACAGGCTGCAGCCATACACCAGGCAAAGCAGTATGAGGGTGTTTTTTGCCTGTAATTTAAGAGGACAGGATGGTTACAGTCAATATGTCCACTCTTGTTCTCATTATTTTTTCACTACCATAAAGTGCATTTTCATGTTTTGGTTTTAGGCAATGTTTCATTAAGCACAGTATCTTTTGTGGCTGCATGCATGTTGTCCAAAATAGCACATCTTCTGTTTTGATGAGCATGGTTTATGGGATTATGAATTTGAATAAGAAAGAGATGCAAGGTATTTTTATTTCTTCCCGCTGGATTTGTTTGAGAAAAAAAAAAATCTTGTTTGTACAAGATGATGAGAATGATATCACACAGTATTACTTGAAACTGGAATAAATCTGTTATTTGAAAAAAATTGGACTGTACAAACTAGCTATAATTATTAACGACAGAATATTCAATAAAGATTAAAATATTTAATGTTTTTCTTTCATTGATGTAGTGCTGTAAATTTATGACCATTAAGAAACCATATGAAAGATCTGTCACCTTTTCCTATTTGACATTTTAATCTCTTATCAAAACTGATTTCAGGTTTTGTAGTACTAATAGTAAAGGGAAAAATGCAAGCTGCTTTTAATCAAACTGGAATGATCACCATCACAATCTTTACAGTGTTGATCTGAGTATGAAGCAAAGAAGATTAACTTGTCTTTTGTTGACTTAATTTAGAGGCAACCACAGCCTTTAAGATGTAAAGGTAGACAAGTTTGTGTCATACCAATGCAACTGCCACTGTACATGTGAGCAGCCATCTGCTTACAATTAAGTCCTAAGTCAAAACACCAGTGAGGTCTAATGCTGCCAGTTTAAGTTAGACACAATTTGCAATGAGTTTTATGTGAGTAAGGGCATCACAATCAGGTCAAATGCCAGACAACAGTGAATTTAGTTACAAGGACTGAAAGCCTTTCTGAAAGGAAAAAATTGTATGCCTGTTGATTGGATCAGGAGTCTTAGCATCCTTGCTTTCCACTGGGGGTGAATTAACATTTATTGTTTTGTATACAGTTGTCTTGCCTGCTTACTGTTCTTTACAAAGTGGTCCCAACCTTTTCATTAGCCGTGGTCCAGGTGTCTGAACAATCTTTCACTGTATGCTCCAATCCAAACACTGTGCCTGTAGAGATCACAGAATCAATATTCAGAGTGATTGTTGTGAATAAAACTGAAGCACCTAATTTAGCACTAATCTTTTCTCTTCTTTACTAGCTGGAGGTGCTTCCATTATCTGTATAATATCCCTTTCAGGTTCTGTCTGCGTCTGGCTTTCACACAATCCCTGGGTGTCTGTGGAGAAATGGAAACATTTCATTTGGAGGGATATTTTATGCAAGCTATTACTATATTGGGGGAGTGGGATCATCTTAACTGACTGTGACTATCTACCTTAACAAAGCCCTCTGAGCTTCATCTTGAGTCAGTTGGAAGAGATTAACATCCTCAGATGAGCTCATCCCTTCTGCTGGAGAAGTCTGTCTCAGGTACACTGAATCACTCTCTTGAGTGCCTAATTTTAAAGTTGGGCACGTAACTTTGATGGTTCATGTAGTAATAGATTATCCCTGGAATGGATGTACCAAGAGTTGGGGATGAGTGGATGTGATCCCCAAGTTGTTTTCTATGGCTAATGCTGGGGAGGCGTAGTAGGATAAAAATCATAAATTTAATAGAAGAATTACACAACTGCTCCCAAGTTCTTCTGCTGGGTGTCAGTAAACCTCTTGTGCACAGAGCTTGTGTGGGGTGTATTTATGGGAAAGATGAGTTTAGCTGTGATTATTTTAGTTGCTTCTCTTTGTATACATTTTCACTTCCCTTTTTTTATCTTACCTTTCCTAAACAAACCCAAATCTGCTCATGTGTCTCCAGTAACAGTTACCCCAGAGAACTACTGCATTTTTATCACTTTTTCTTGAATGATGAGTAAGAACTGTCAGATGTGAAAAAGCTGATAAAATATGTTTTGAAAATTGATCATTCACCACCATTCATCTGTTCACAGGCAGGAAGAGAAATATATAACTCAAGGAGATATGGTCTAAGGATAATAAGAGTGAATCAAAAATGTTGTGTTGTATTGTATTCAATTCAGCTTCAGTCAGGGCCCAAATATTAAACTGGTCCTTGGCATGTTTCAGAAAGCATGTGAAATTTTTAAGAAGCTTAGTAGGAAGAGATTTTGCTGATCTTAAGTCACTGTTGAGAAACTTTTAGAAAGTCAAAGTCTTTTATTCTGTTAACTGCTCTGACCAGTCAAGGAAGGCTGACACAATAAATGCAGATATGAAAACTGAAGGGTGTATTTTTGAAGCATTAACATTTAAAAGCAGAAGCATTCTATTTCTGCCTCTTACTTTTCAAGGAGGTGATCATGAGAACAGAATTCCCGTGTTTATATTCTCATTTAAAAAGTGTTTTCCTTAAGATTTATGGATTTTGAAAGTACTCATATACTCACTTCCATACTATTATCTCCCCTTCAGTCAGTGATTTTTTTTCCCGTCACACACACTAGAAGGAATTTAAACGGAGTCCCAGGAATATTGCATCAAAGAGGAGTGGCATTTGAAATGTCAACTCTCAACACGAATAGAATATCTGGAAACCAATTAAGACATATTTAGGTTGAAGAGTGGCAAAAAAAGTACTTGTGAATAAAAAAATCTGCTGCATAAAGTACTGTGCTGAGAGCATTAGGGTTCTTGAAACAACTTTAAAAGGCAAGAGAGGAAGATACAGTGTTTCACTGGAATGAAAGCACTCCCTGCTTTCAAGTATAGTAAGAAAACCCTGATTGAAAGACTATCAGAACTGTACTTTAGGCCATGATAGTATTAGACTGTGGCAAACTGAATTTATATTGGTCATCACTTACCCTGTTAACTGGCTTTGTTGGAGAGGAGAATTACAGGAGCGCTCTTTTTAAATCATTCTATTTTCCTTACTATCTGCATCTATGACTCTTCCCCGGCCCCACAATGACAGCATATCTCAGGCGTACCTGCATGTGTATCATTGTGGCAGTACGATTAAACAAGGCAGCATTTTGCTGTTGAAGATCAGCACAATGCTGAAATCTATGCCAGCAGCTGCTTTCACTCCTTTGGTTCTAAGCATCACAGTATAGACCATACAAAAAGTAAGCCTCACTCCTAAAAAAGCAAGGAAATATACATAGCAGAAGTGTAATCTTAATTCCCTTGCTCTAGCCTCTGTAAAAGTAATTTATTTAATGATACAGTAACATAAGTTTTCATGTTCCCCTTGCCTTCTCACACCAGGAAGGTCTCTTCCCAAAGGACGTACTCCTGGCCAGGACATGTAACACACCAGTTAAGACTGCCTGGTGGGACATGCCCCTTCCTGGGCTCCTGTTTCTGGGAGGAGGGAGAGGGTACCTGACCACCTCCCCACCTCCTGTGAAGACTATACACAAGTCCAAGTCTGGGACCTATGTCGTCACTTACTTGGGTGCCTGTTAGTGTGGCACCCAGAGTGGCAATGCAACTTGACTGTATTTGGGTGGGAGTGAGGACACGGACCTTCATCCAAATGCCCATGGCCTTAAGATGATCAAGACAGGGATGGACCCTACAGAGACTCTCCATCCCTGCACCCTCTACCCTCCTTCCCACAGCAAAAAGGGTTATTGGGAAACTTCAGAAGCTGAAACTCATGAGATTTCTCCTGGCACTTTGCCTCTGAGAATGTTTCTACTTATCCACAAAATGATTGAGCTTTAATGAGTTTCTCATAATTTGTGCAAGCACTAACAGAGTATCTCTTTCACGCCTCTGCCAATAGTTCCTGCATGTTTTTTTTAGTTTTCATAAACTGTCTTGTCCAGTGCCAGGGTTAAGCCTCACACAGATGGAGATGGACAGTAATACTAAAATACCTAAGTAATCAAATGTATTACAGCCTGCAGTTCTGCTTTAACATTTGGATGGGACTGTATTACTTCAAATTTAGTAACGTAAAGGTGCTCTGTTAAGAAGCTGAAAGAATAAAGCAGAGTGTTCATTCAATTCATGAAGATTAATAGATGAAGGGCATGCAGTGTCATCTTTACTGCAGTGTAAAGAATAAGATTATCTAAGTTATGCAGACATTCTGCCTTTAATTCAGTCTGTATTTACAGAAACTTACCACCCATATCTCATTAGTTCAATGATATGGTTTATTTGTGCAGGTCTGTTTTAAAATTAATGAATGATGGGGAATTAGAGTTACAGCAGTGATAGCAGGTATTTAAAAAACATTCAAAGCAAGAGTGAAGAATGTTACCCTCTCAGGAAACAATCTGATACTTACTGAAGCCTATGCAAATATTTAAATGATCTAATAAAGATCAGTGAAGAAAAAAATAAGAAAAATGGTCACATGGAATGAGCGCAGGAGAGTAGATTGTTAAACACGGGGAGAGTAGAAAGATATGCTAGTACAAAGCTACATATAAATTATTGCTCTGCTTGCCCAGTTTACATATTTGGATGGATGCGAAGTCTTTGCTATACGTTCTTACTGTAGAAAGAGGTAAAATGTTCAAACAGAGGATGCTAAGGTTTGTCCCAGAGGGTGGGGCAACCAGAGCTAGAACTGTGAGATTTTTTATTTGGGGACTAAACTTGTATATGCAAACAAGGTTGGGGACTTGTATATCCAGGCAAATTCGTTTTAAGTTGGCAAGCTGAAGGAAAAGATTTTGGTTTTTTTCTATGTATTGAACTGGGGCAGGGTGTGTACCACTCAGATTATTTAACATACATTGATATTGGAAAGGAAACATTTCAAAGACTTGCACTATATGCTTGCAAAATGAAGAGTGGGAAACAGTTGAACTGTTTAATTTCATCAAAATTCTCTAACTTTTCCAGTCAAAATATTTTACAAAATTTAAGAATTTTTCAGAAAGTTTTCTAGACACCTAGAGACTATGGTTTAAGGCACTATTATTATGTAGAAAGAAACTAAAACCAAATTCGCAAACGTGCCATCAACTTAAAACTCAGGCCCCATTTAATTGGATGCTTAATAACTGGCACCCACAGGTTGGTTTCCTAGATTGCACAATCATCCAGCTGTGGCAGCCTTTCTTTTGGGTTCTGCCCTGGTACAATGCAACTAAACCCCTCAGTGACCCTTGGGAATGCTAACAATAGAGATGATCAGTCATTGCACAAACAGCTCTCCGAAGGGTGATCACTTTGTTTCAGGCCTTTCTAGAAAACAATTCATAGTTTCGCAAGTATTTTAGACTTAACATTTCTTCGGGTGTAGATTTAAAAATGTGTTAGAGTAGCAGTGTGAAACAAATACACCTAGTGATAGTAGTGCTGAACGCTGAAAAATAAAGGTTGAACATTGGAAGTTTTGCTACTGCAGCTTCTGCCTCCTCCCCACTCCACCTCCTCCCTCAAAAATACACCAATGGGATGGTGCCTTGTGCAAATGAAGCACTGTCATGTTTCATGCCAAAAAGTTTTAATCAGGGTGAAGGTGAGGCTCTGAAGCTGATGTCAGATATGGCCCTGTACAGGTCATTAAGCTGCCTGCAAGGGAGGAAAGTACATTTCTAAAGTCCATTTTGGAACGTGGGTCAGAGGTCCTCAAGGTCTTCTGGTTCTTGCTCTAACGCCGGAAGCTGCAAGGCTTGTTTGGGTTTTCAGTGAGCTGCTTTATGGGCTGTTGCTTGTGGCATGGGAACCAAGTCATTTGTCAGCCACTGACAGTGCTGCTGGCTCCATTCTCTTCCTGCAGAGATTTGGACAGTATTTTACTTCTTTAGTTGCTTTACAGGAAAGAATCCTATTGAGAACACCTGAAGTGATACAATTACAGCATGAGCATTTAAAACCATGGATATGCCTCAGTTTCCTGGGGAGCTAGGAAGAAGTTACAGAGCACATAAAAAATTTTTGATATGACTGCAAACTAATCAGGATACTTGACACCCTTTACATTTCAGTGGAGGTTTGGGCTTAGAACAGTCCCTTCTGGGCAACTGAAAGCAGATACTTTTTCTAAGGCTAAGAGTACTTTGCAGCCAGAATGTGTGTTATTTTGGTTGCAATCTCACGAACATTTGAAAGGTACAGAGGGAAGACCCAGCAACCTCTGGCATTCCAGTCCTTCCCTGTCCCTGCAACTTCCATTGTTGCGATGCTGCTAAATCCGCTTTGACCACTCAGAACTTAAGTGAACAGAGGTTGTACTTGTGGGGTGTTACGTAGTATTTTAAAAAAAGTCTGAGTTTGCTGAATAGGGTTGGATCAGTACTGGAGTAGCTTGGTGTAAAAGGTTAGATTTTGTTATACCTATGATAGGGTTGGGAACTGACATACTGCAGCTTTTGAGTTTTTCTTACCTGTTTTTTAAGTGCTCACAGCATGCTCAGGGAATGAAAAGCACAGTGTATTTCAGTCCCTTTCCAGAAAAGTGCATCCTCTGCTACCTGCTTGCTGTGAAAAGATATAGCCCAGGTAATTTAAGTTCTTAATTCACATACCTTGCCTTTTGTAATGCTGAGACAGGGGAGATCTTTGGGACTGAAGGATTACAGGTTTATTTGAATTATAAAGGCACTGACCTCAAGCAGCCTTTTAGTCAAATCTGTTGTTTTTGTGGGCAGCTTATAATCATGTTTCTGTGATACTAGTGCACAGATGTAGTTCAAAGCTGACTTCAGAAGTTTAGTTTATTCTAACAGTAGAGTTTTTATCAGTCAGGGATATCACAGTAAGACATCCTTGCACTCCTTGCCCTGTATTCTCATCTTCCACCTTGTGTTGCCTCCAGTGCTTGTTTGATCTCTTAGTTAACTGATTGAGCTTGTTAGCTCAGAAAAAAAGTTGAATAATTTTCTTCTGGTTCAGTGAATTAAACTTTCTCCCCACAAATGGATAAGCACCTGAGCTGGTAAACAGTGAGGAAACAGCAGGACTAAGACAACTGAGGGCAGGGGAAAGAGAAGGGCAAGAAGCTGATGGATTGTTTCAGCCATCTTATGACACCTTCAAGTCTCCCCCATAAAGCTTCTCCACTTTGGATAGAGAATATTTGAAGTTCTTTAGAACAGAAGCCTCCCATATATCTCCATGGGACCTCCTGAGTAGCAGGTCACTGACTGTTCTGCCTTGAGTGCGTTTTTGGTGAAAGACAGCCCTATGAAAAAGTTTGCTTCCAGCAAGTAAGTGTTTCATGTTCCTTTTGTTTAAAAATCAGGGGTTTTTAATGGAAGATTTCCTACTGAGCCCTTGTCAAGATTTTGTATTTTGCCTTCTCTGGTGAGAGTGTTTGTACAATTTTCCTTCAAGAAGGAACCACAAACTCATCTCTCAAACCTAAACAAAGTGTCTGTACAGCTCCTTCCAAGGGCACATCACGGCTTCACAGTTCCTTGACTTCACATTCCCAAGCACACACTGCCTGAAAGGAAGCTCAAACACCCAGTTTGCTGCCTTTTAAAGTGAAAAAGGAAAGAAGTAGTGTAAGAAAAAGCTAATGAATAGAAGAAACAAAGTGGAAGGGCTGACAATGAGAAGTGGTACACACAGGGTGTAAAAAGCATTAAATCAAATTAAAATATTAAAATCTCTACCTCCAGCTACTTTTTCAACTTAGCTATTCTCACTTACTGTCTTGGTGTGGATGATGTTTCTGCTGCCTAACTGCTGTTTTGTTAAGAATTCTTTCAGTCAAGCCTGCTCTACATGTATCTCCTCTCTCGCTTCATGTCAGTGTTCTCTTGGCAGAAGTTTTGGTAGTAGGGAACCAAATAAACAATTGTCTGTATGAGGTGTTAATCAACTTTGCTTTGGTAAGTTGAAAATACCTTGCAAACTCATTTGGTGCTATTTATGCAAGGTTTCAGCAGAGTTTACTTTTGGAGTAAACATTAAAGTGAAAAGGCTACAGTGCTGGTTTTCAATGTAGAGCATTATTTTACACCTCGTTAGGTCTATTTTTCCTACTCATACAGCCGTGGCAATTGGACAAGCGAAAGACCGATGGGATGAACAAAAGCAGTGTTCCTTTCCCGAGCGTGCCAAATCCATTCTGTAAATGTGACACTAAAAAAAAAAAAAAAAAGACCCCAAACCACATGGCAGAAGTCAGGCCTGAAAAACCAGGAAAACCTGCACTACAGCAGCTTGCACAAGCTCCTCCATCTCTTTATCTAAATGTTTTCAGACACTAGAAGGATCATTTTTCCACGTGCACCTAATTTGCTGTTTTACTTAGAAGGTTTTCTCAAGGAAATTCACAAAATAGTATAAATGTGGTTGGATGCTTTTCTGCTTTTGAAAATTTGAAGTTTTTATAAATGTTAAAACAAGTTGATCCTAATACTTAGCAAGGCCTTTATTACTCTCTCTTAAATAACAACTTTTATGCTTGTTTTGGGCTCCACTGGTCCGAGCACAACCTTATGCTGCAACAGTTATTTTGGGGGAACTGTCCCAAGCATGTGTCTGAGATGCCCTGTGAGAATAAACTGTGCAGGGGTGGAAACTTACTCTTACTCACAGATTCACACAAGCCGATGACCCCATGTCCAGAAGATTTAAGAGTATTTTTTTGAGAGTATCACATAGCAAATAGTTCAAGTGGTATCTCCCATCACTACCTGCATCATGTCTCTGGCATTAGCTAAGTGTGAGTAAACCAGCACAAGAAACAAGCCATGACATGTGAACTGTTCCACACAAAAATGTGCACAGCTTTCACAGATGCATCAATACTATTGTAGATATAGTCATACTCTATTTTGATGTAATAATGACAACGTTACGGTTTTTGAATGCCCTTTTGGTTTTTTTCCCCTACAGAATAAGCTTTGCAGTACTACCACCCCTTCATACCCTGTTTTCTTTGCCTGCAAGACTAAGATATAGCTGCTGATACAGGATTCTAAAAGGCTTGGGGGTAACGGAGTGAATTAAACATTCCTCTTCCAGCTGCTGCTGTTCACAACACTTTTGACAGTTAAAATACATCACACATTCTCTTGTCTGTTTAATATAAACAACTAGTATTTTAAGTGGAGTCCAGAATCAACTCCAAATAGGAGGATCCAGACAGGCAGTTCAGATAGAAAACTAAGAAGTGTTCTAAATTTATATAAAAGCAGTTTGCAGACAGTTCAACCTATGCCTAACATTGTCTACTGCAGCGCATCAGACTGTGGAAGCTGAGAGACCAGTGGCTAGTCTTTTGAGGAAGAAGGTTTCATTTTTCATCTCAAAATTATTTCAGCAGAACTTTTTATCTCCAATTTTTAGTATGAAATATAAAATGAAGAGGAAAAATCAGAATTGAAATACAGTCTTTTTGTTCTCATATAATGAACTCTTTGTATAATGAAACATTTTAGTCAACCCAAGACCCATTTTGGAGGAAAGCTTGTGTAGAGAGAATTTTCCTTTTTGTCTCTTCTGGAATGAAAACATTTGAAATCAAGCAAAAATATCTGGCTTCTCTGTAAGTTTACTTCCTTGAAGCTGAGGCAAACCTGTGATAACAAAAGGTTATTTAATGCAAACTCAATTTTAGTATAGAAGCAACATCATGAGAATAGTATCAATCTTTGTAATTTTAGGAATTCTGACATGATTGTTGCAAATGCAATTTGCTAAAATTTATTTCATTTCCTAAATGAGATAATTTTTAAAAAAATGTTATAAACTGAAAAAGCTCTTCACTCCTGACAAAAGGCATGTGGGATGCAATACTATTCAGTTGTAAACCCCTTCTTTTTTGAGTCTAGACAACGTATAGCTCTGTAGCACAGAGGAGGTAACATTCTGTACAATATTGTTTCACACAGATGGTCTCAAAATTCCATTTACCTAAAGTTTATGCCTTTGTGGGCATGAGGATCTCTCTGGAAACCTCTCTGTCAACTTTTATATGTCAAAATCTAAGCATGCACCTCAATATTAAGTGGACCAGGTGTAGCTATCATTTAGGAATAAGCCCTCTAGTTACTAGCATGGGTAAAATATCTGATAGGAAGCATTTAGCTTCACTTCTGCTTGCCAGGGAAAAAGCTAAATGTTAGGTTATAAACTTTACATCAATGATTTTCCCTTCATTCCTTTTCAATGGTCAGTGGCCAACTGCACTTGGCCCTGAAGGGTCTACAATAGTGCAAATAATAAATCACAAATAAACAAATTACCACCTTTTCGAAAGGAAGCCAGGTAATTAATTTCTTTTAAATTGAGACTTCCTCTAAAAAGTCCCCTCAGCTTCTGCAGCCATCAACTCGGTTTGCACCTTAGGAAAAAAAAAAAAAAAAGAAGCAGGGCACAGGGAGGAAAAATGAAAACAGCTTCAGGTTGTTCAATTTCCTGTTTGTTTAAATTTGTCCTTCCTGACATGTAGATTCATCACACTCCTTTCCTGGTGACTACTTCATTAGATTAGTTTAGTTAGGTATTCAGAGGGATTTTTATCTTCTGACTCATAAAATTCTTGAATTGCCCCAAGAATTTCCTGTGTCTGACTGGAATTTTATGTCTTTGTAGTTTTAGCTGGACTCCTTGAAGAAGCTGCTGTCTAAATTGCTCTGCTTTTGAGGTTTTCAAACAGCAGATCAGGAGCCAGCTCTGAGCCCGATCCCTGCTTTTCAGGAAAACTGATCCGTGCCAGCACTTCACCTCTTAAAATTGTAGTCAGAAAGTTTTCTTAATATTTTTAAACTCTTCCTTTCCTGACAGTATTTCCCCTTGCTGCCCATGCCCTTCCCAGGTGTCCACTTCAGAATATTTGTCCAATTCTAAAAATGCACCCCACTGGCTCGCAGTGCAGCCTGCATGCTGTCCCATCAGGTTTTCATCTCTCTCTTGCTATAAAGCAGAGAAGCTGAGGTTTCAGGTGTATCAGGCCATTTAGCAGTTGATGAGAAATGCCTTTGTATATCCCTTTCCTATCTTTTTTTTTTAGTCCTTTCTGAGGAGAGTGAGAGTCAGGTTAGGCTGGAGCCCTGGTGTGTGCTTCTTTTGAAGGGTTCAGTGAATTGAAGGTGATGCTTTTTGACATGTGAACTCCAGAAATGCACCGAATGATTGTAGTGCCAACTCGGCTGCTTGCACAGGGGCTTGCCTGCCTTCGCTGCCCTCTCGGCGCGGAACGACGGCCCTTCTGTGCTCTGGGTCACCGGGGTTCGGCGGCACCCAGGAATGGCTTTGACGAGGAGGAAACAGTCGGCAGAATGGCAACCTGCCTGTCTTCCAAAGTCTGAGGGGGGAAAGTGGAAAATAAGCCGGTCACCCCTTGCGGTGTCGGTGTCTTGTCTCCTCGCCCGGGTCACGGTGTTTGACTGCGCAGGAACAGCCCTGAAACACGGCTGTATGACCACCGACCCGTGTCTGTCTGTCTGTCTGTCTAGCCGTGAGGTTGCTTCCCCCGGGTACATTCGCTCCTGGGATCGGCAGGTGGAGACAAGAACAAGGCCATGCGCTGTGCCGTGCCTCTCGGGCTCCCCCCGCGCGGAGGTGGCAGCTGCTGCTGAGGAGCGGCCGGCCGGG
>VZTH01008290.1:561565-672783 GCA_013397815.1 Aleadryas rufinucha | reverse complement strand
ATATGAGAATAAAATAAATTTTAAAAACACAATAAAAAAAAAAAGTAACTACTATTTTAATTTAAATAACATAACTCTAGGTCAATGCCATAACATTTCCAGTGCATAGTAATTTTGTGCTTTGAAAATATGCATTTGGCATCATAACACTACTGGTTGCAGACTTGTATTTTAAAGAAATCCCCACAAAACAAACCCCCATAGTCCAATATTGAGTATTGTTTTGTCTTATTGTTGGATAGTGCTGTGACTGATGTCATTTATTCCTAACTTTATGTCTGAATAGGTGTCTGTTTTCAGAACATGCTTTTGAGAATTATGAAAGCTATTCTAGAGGATTTGTGTCTATATAGTCGTCTAAAAGTCACTGAAAACTTCAATGAAAAGTGAAGGATGCAGAGAACAGTAAAAGTGAATGCAGGATCCTAAAACTAAAAGCAATTGTGAGAACAAGTAGGACAAAGAATGTTTTCTGTTTCCTCCACATGTATGAAAAAAACCTGTCTTTATTAAGTACAGTGAGTACATGATAGAAATATTTTGCTTATTTTTTTCTGACTTCATTGGGAAGGTTTCTGTGAGATCTGAAGCTCTAGAAGAAAACCTTAAAGAAGGAAACCTCTTCTGCTTTAGCTTAGTGTCACCCTTCTCTGACTGCTGTTTGATTGGCACCAGTCACATTCTGGGACAAGAAACATCGTGGCTGAGCTGCAACCAAGCCATCAGTCTTTAATTCCAAACTGTTAAAATCCTCTGCAAGCCTTAGGCAATTTTTAAGGAATTAATCCCTTGTCAGCCTCATGGTTTAACAGCTTGGGGTTTTGTAATGATATTCTCTATCCCCATGATTCGTAGTAGGCAGATTGTTTACTAAACAGATTAAAAACCAAGACAGAGAAAATTGAGCCAAACCTCTAGTCTTTGTGATTACACATAATTTTCTAAAAAGTCATGCTAAATGTTTTCATGGATTCAAAAAGAACCTGGACAAATCTGGGTGAAAAAAAATCAAATTAAGCATGCTAAGTACAAAGGGGCCACCTTAGCATTGGAAATCCTTTGTGGTGTAGGAGGTTGTAAGAGTATCCTGGAAAATTATTGCTCTGGTTTGGGCTTTGTATTTTGGAGGGATCCACTGCTGTAGAGAGAAATCTGGGCAGGACAGTCTGTTTCTCTTTATTCCTATAATTTCTCTTATATATGTTCTCACACAAATTCTAGTATGATTCACAGTAATCTCTCCAATTCCACACCAGCTTCAGGTCAGAAACTTTATGTCAGTACATAGATTTTTAATTGCTTTAATGTGAGAATTTTGAACATTCTGACTTCCAGTAATAATGTTGCTCTCAAAAGAAAATGACATTGGTGCTGAATTGAAAGATTCAGTTCTTTAAATAATCTCAATGTTTAAACTCATTAGTAGGCTTAGATTTTCAAAAACTTTGAACAACAGTAAAAGAAAAAAAAAAAAAAAAGATGCTGTAAATTGGTGTAGTTGGTGTGAAGAGAAAGACATCTCCTGTGTTAATATCGTTAAAAGTGTTTGATTAGTCTATGTTGATGATACCAGATAATATTAATGTGAGAAAAACTGAGAATATACTAATTCATTAAGCTGTTGCACTTCTTAGCAAGTTTTAGGAAGAAGTTCAGGCATAGGGAAAGAGTTATTGCCCATCTAAAATTTGGTGGCTGAAGGCAGAATGCATCATTCAATACATTCTGAAAAATCACTGTGATGAACTTCCAAATCCAGTGTTGACTATTTATATTTTTAAAGATGACTTCACAAAAGAATGTGATACTAGGAATATCTTTGGTAAAGAATAGCTTTGAGATTTGGAGGTTCTAAAATTTTTATGACTCTAAAAGCCACCTGAACAATCTGGAAAAGCAAACAAAATCTTTAAAAAGACACTTTGCACACAGTACTGTGCAGGGTGGCATTCATATATTGAGTCAAACAAATAATCTGTTAAATCTTTTATGTAATCTGAAGAGAACACCTGTAAATAACATAATGTCTAGTTCTAGTTTTGCCCTTACATTGAAATGAAACAGTTTTATGTTGCAAAGCGTGCTGTAAAACTTTATCAAAATCAGTAATGTGAACAGGTATATCTGGGCACTTTACTTTAAATGTCTTTGATCTGGAATTCCCATCTGTACTTCACTGCACCCTGTGCTCAGCCATTAGACCACCAAACTGCAGATGAGGAGTGTTGAGCATTGGTGAGCAGCTGAAAAAAATTTGGGTAGCTCAGTACAAGGTTGCTCAGCACAGGTGTTTGTGTAATTATGATGTATTAGAAAACCTCTCTGTTCAATAGCCTTCAAGCTGCCTAGAGAGTAAATTCCAGAACTAGCAGAACGTTTAGCAGAGATGAACACCTCTGAAAAAGAGCGCAGCAATCACCTTTTAGAGGGAATATGGACATCTTCCTTTCACAGGTCAAGGCACCACTCCCTTGAAAGTGGTGCTTTCATGCCAAGTAATAGACACGATGGCTTCTTTCTCCACCTCCTTCATTAGCAGGCATGTCAGAAAAGAACTCACCAGGCAGATATTTGAGCAATTGCTGCAAAAAGAGGCAGTGGGAAATGCTCCAGTTGTTCCAGCAGCAGAGAGTGTGTCATCAGCAACCATTACCTCTGTGCTAAGGATGGGGGAAACAGGAGCCTGAAAAACGCTTGAGTTAAAGTGTCCTGGGAATAGCAGCATGCTTGCCATTTATTTATACTAAAATGCAGTTTAATTGTGATTTTATAGATTTCTGCATATGTAGGCAGAGGCTGGCCCGAAGAGAGCATTAACAGCCCTCACCTCAATAAGCACAAATGATGGAGTGTAGAATGAGCATGCCAATACAACTTCTACTCAAAGTCATTTCTCCTTAGAAGTCACTGTAACTAGATGAAGCTGTCTCCAAGCTATTTAGAAGATGTTTAAAATAGTTTAATCATAAGCAAATGTCAGAGTATTTTTGCAATCAAACAAAACCCTCCACTTCTGTACCTTACTCACCTTTAAGGGCATTACAGGAAATCTCAAATCTTAACATGCTAAAGTAAGAGTAGTATGTATTTTTAGCCCCATTTCACAGATGAGAAGCAGAAGTGCTGTAACTAGGAAGAAACCACACAAGATAATAAAACCACTTTGACTGAAACTTTCATCTAGCCAATCTTTTTGCTTCTGATGCATGAGAAAGGACAGAGTGGCAGCTCTCTAGTTATTTCTTTTGCCTTTCCTCACCCTGCATTCGAGCTGGAGGCTGTAATTTAGCATTCTAAGAGTAGCCTGTCAGAGACCCTTTTCCATGATGCAGGCTAGTCTGATTTCAAGCCCATTGCAGATCCAAAGCATTGCAAAAAATGGCAACAAACTCCACAATTATACTGAAAAAGTATGTATTTTGGTATTAATACTTCTGTCTACTAACTTTGGGTTTCTTAATTTTGATGTGAAAAAAATATAAATAATCATTCTTTGTTCTCTGTTCATGATTTTAAATATCTAAGAGTTCACTTTACTAAGTCAGTATGTCAGGGTTTGTTTAGTACTGAGAGCAATCCATACTTTTGGGGCTTTTTAGCCCTGCCTTTTCTGAGAGTCTTGTTTTTTAGCTGAAGAGACTGAAATGAATCTGTAATTCAGGATGTGACTGTGCCATGACTGCACATGATGCCATAATGATGCTCTCTTTTACTCTCTGATCTTTCCCTTAGCTGTTTTTTTTTTATTCTACTTAGCCTTTGCCTGTCACTGAGTGTTGGGCTAGTGATGCTTTCCTAGGATTATGGGCAGTGACAATTAAATATCTCTTCTGAAGGGTAACACCTTGGTTAGTGACCACCACTCTGTATTTATAATGAAGAGATTTTCCCCCCTTTCACGTACATTATCTTACTCCTATCAACAATGATGTTCATTTGCTCCTTGTCCCACAGCTGACTGATACCTTGAAACCCACTGCAACTCTTGGCAGGCAGTTTTCCTCACTATTATTTTAAAGAATTTTATATCCTCAGAATACTTAGTCACCTCATTATTCCCTTCTTTTTCTAGATCATTTATGTTGAGCAGTAGATATCCCAGCAGAGCTCCCTGAGGGACTCTGCTGTTAAACCTCTACTTTTGTTGAGGCTGATCACTTAATCCTACTATTTAAGCTATTTATTAATTCATGAGAAGATCTCCCCTCTTGTCCCATGACAGCTGAATTTCCCATGAGTTGAGATATTATCCTAGGCCATAGTGTTTTTAAATTCTTTACAGCAACTCTAACAAAACAATTTAGTACTTAATTTCAAAATTCTCAGTCTATATATTACAATATAATGTAAAATAAAATTCAACTACCTCTCCCCCCAAAACTCCAGCTGATAACACCAGAAACACATTTACAATGTAAACCTTGAAAGACTTAGTATTTTAAATTATGTAATAAAGGTTCAATTTAAGTTAGTTACCTATACCATGAAGAGTCTTCTTGGATGTAATCCTTGGCTATTTCTGGTTTACCAATGGGATATTTTTCTGTAAATTAAATATGAAATAAAGTAAGACAGGAAGTTACCAGGCTGCAATATTAATGGTTGGTTCTGTGGAACTAAGTTCATTTTGGAAAACATAATTTACAGTTCTTAAAAGCCAGGTAGTAATGAGATAATTGATGCAAAGCTGTAATACCATTTGGTCCCACTTGAGAGAGAAAACTTAATATTAAAATATTTTTGACTGACAACATTGCCATTTATCTTCCTAGCAGGAGTCAAGTGAGAACAATAAAGTGAGAAAAGCTCTCTGTGCTCCATCCGCATCAGCTGCCATCATACTTAAAACAAGTATGTGTGTGATGTGTCACAAGTGATGTGAACGACCCCAATAAGATTTTGTTGTCTCAGATTTTTTGGATTTCAATACCCGTAGTGGAACTTCAATACACTGATAGGATTTGAGAAGTTCTCTGAGTATGACACTTTGTGGGCTAGAGAGAAAAAACCAAAAGCTTAGACATCCCAGGTGTCATCAATTCAATCACCAAAATTAGACGGCTGTTATGTAAATTATGCAAATATGAGACTCAACCTCTTCGTTCATATTTGAGAAATGAAATATTTAATGATGTTGACATTTTTAATTATCATCAGGCCTCTGAGTTAACTCCTAAGTGGGATCAGTGTTATTACAGGATCTCTGCAGACTCTGGTGGACATTTCTGCATCACATCAGACTTTATTGAACATGTATGTGTTAGCTGTGCTTGAAAATCTGAAACAATGGAAAATAAAGAAAGAAATTTTCAAAATCACCAAACAGATAAATTAATAGGGCCCTTTAAAACCGGTCTGTTCTTTTACAGTGGTCAGAATCTGACCATACTGTGATGAATATTTTCCCATATCTTTTCCAATACCCCAACATTACTTTTGATGTAAGTTTCAAAAAAATATCATGAAACTACACTATTGGGATGGAAATGTTATGAGAAAAGAAATATCATAACTGTGAACTTTTTAATTTGAATTTATTTATCTGCCTCACATCACTAAATTATATTGTTCCTTAGATTTACTGAGCAGGCAGAAAATAAGAGTCAAAAGATAGGCCATTCCAAAAATTTAATTTCAGCTCTCTCATTGACATGCCTCACAGAAATTTCCTGATAGCTAAACCTCAGCTTTTCCATCAGCAAGAGGGATAACAGTGCTTAACTAAATCACAAAGCCAGTGATATTATTGCTGTTGTTTGTCCTATTTTGTAAGTAGATGTAATCATCTGTGTCACACAGAACTTTCTGAGAGGAATCTACCTATCTAAATAGAGATCTTAAAATCCTGAGGATTAATTAATTTATGTTTGCATAGTTCTTTGAAGCTGTGTAACACTATATAAATTTTAAGTATTATCTACTCCTAACCATTGACTATGACTTTTGGTAGGTACTGCATATCTCAGTGCACGCTATTCCTACAGCCCAAGTCCTGTAAAACTCATAAAATTATTCGTTTTCCTGTTAATAGTCTTTCTGTCCTCTTCTCTAACCTTCAGACTCTTAGCCTAGCCCACTAAAAAGAAAACTGCCAGGTAAATACTCATAAAGCCATTTCAGCCATTTTAGTGTGTTACTTCTACTGCATAGAAACTCTCCATCTGACTTCAAAGTAAATAAAAAAACCCCAAAAAAACAAACCGGCAGAGAATGATGCAAGACACCTGCTGAAGGTCTGTTATAAAAGTCCTCACTTTCTCTCCTTGAAACAAAGCTTCTCCAATCCCTTTCTTCCAGCATGTGGCTGCCTGTGATGATCAGTACCTTCAGACTCTTGCTGTTGGAGCATGTCAGTGACACATTCTGCGGGCCTTTAGGGCACTGGGAGGTGGCCACTGCAGCGAGTTCAAGGGTTGGGAGCTTCCACTGAGGATGTCCTCCACTTGGACTTCTCCTACATGTGCAGCTGGGATCAGTTAGTGAAAGGGCTCTCTGCTGACTCGAAGTTCAGGCAGGCAATCGAGACCTCATCAGAGAACTACCGAAAATCACAGCTGGCCTCTCCAAGGGCTGCAATTCCTGCGTGCTGGCTAGTGGGGAAGGGACACAGCATGTGGCAGTGAGCTCCCCTGGGGAGCAAGTGGTAATTCATATGGGACAGAATGATTGTCAACTGCATGACAGTGACAGAAGAAGCCAAGCCATCACTTAGTAGCCTTGAAACAAGGACTATCTGGAAATGATCCTGTCACACACAGAAAGCTCAGGGTGGGATTGAAAAATTTCTTTGCACAATTTCCAAGGAAAGTAGAATGAAAGAGCCCTTTTTATTTCCAATGGAAAGATGATGCACCCAAGTGTACTTACATTTGCTGCAACTTGAGCAATTCTCAGAATCTCTGCTGCTAATTGCGACAGGAATTTTCCACTCGGGTTTCTTCACAGGGACATGAATTTGTCCTCTAGCAATGCTACTTGTATATATCTAAGAAACTAAGGCAAAGCTCCTTTTTCTGCTAATACTTCTCCCCCTTGGGATCATCCTCTGACACATTGCAGAGACAGATTTCTTGGTTCATCATTTCCTTCCTCTGACAGGGAAAAAATGTCAGTTTAAAGATTTACTCTATATAAGTCTAAAATACCAGTGCCTTGTACCCTGGCTGTACAGTGTGTTTCTATCACATCCTTTCAGAAATATACTAAAGTGTGGTTTAATCTTGTGAAAACAGGTAATTTGGCCATGGGTGATACAGTGTGAAGGGTATCCTGAAAATTTTGATTGCTCCCCATTTTATTTATCTTGGTGGGGCAGATTAGAGGTTTTATAGATGGCAATCATTCTTCCCATTAGCTGTCTAGCAAGGAAGGAATGAAATCTGCTCTATAAACTTGAAGGCCTCCTTATCTGTTGCTGTAACTCAACTTCCTTCTCTCTCTACAAAGTTAAGGGGACCCTACTGAAATTCCTGAAAACCAAGTAAAAGAGGAAGGACCTCTTTGTGTTCTGTAATAATCCTCAGGGAAATACTTATCACAAATATTATGCAACTCCACTAATATTTTCAGCACTAGGATTTAGCTTAACAACATAAAACTCTTGAATGATGCAGTTTAAGTAATTACTGATAAACACAGACCCAGGCTGAAAAAACATAACCATTTTCTGAAATATACTGCCCTTATTTAAAAGCAGAAAATACTTTTTTTTTTAATTAGAGATTACATTACTTGCTAAATTTAGTAATTTAGTTAATGGATGCATAAAGGAATATTAATGAACAATAACTAGGAAAAAATATTAATGTATTTTGTATTTTTCTAGTAAACTGGAGGGAGAGTGTGACAAATCAGTAAAAGGCAAGTAGATGTCTGTTCCTTCGTTGATATTTGTCCTCATATAGCCATAACTAAAGAAACTATCCAGTTGTTTCTTGAAATTAATGACAGATTTTATACAATTGGGATTTTCATCATGGTGGTTTGTGGGTTTTTTCCCTACGTATCCTTATTTGTGCACCTTTTTCAAAATAACCAACACCCACATTTACCAAATCTGCTGTCACTTCATACAAATCTAGCTAGTAAATCCTGGTAGTAATGCCAATAAATACCAATGTAATAAAAAATGTGGTCCATAGATTTCTTCTCTATTTAAATCCCTTTGACACTTTCTTGGTTATCTGTTTTTGCAAGTGAAAGCCTTATCTACCTTTCTTGTTTTCCTAATATCAATTATTGTGAAAGTGAACACTTGCAAATTCCAGTTTTGAACAGAAATTTTAACACAGCTTTTATCTGTCCTTCTGAAATTTTTCCTTTCATTTCTTTTTGAATCTGTATTGCACTGTTAAAAAAAAAAAAATTGTTCAGAAAGAACAGTACTGAGTTGATATATCTGCATTCTTATAACATTCATAGCTTGTAAAATACTGGCCTTGTGATTACTAACTCCTTGAATAACCACATTCAAGTCCAAAGCATTGGAAAGAAACATGAATCATACATCTGACTACAGCATTTCAGTGAGTCAGTGAAAGGCTGACTGGTTTATGCCCTGAAGCCCATGGATTCAATAGATGTCTTTCATTTAAATGAGTTTTAGGTCAGATCTGCTATGGCTGCACAAACACTGAAAAATCAACAACATTCTTTAACTGGAGTGAGTAGCCTGCTTAAGATGATGAAGTATTATATATTATGTAACTAAATCTGTAAGAAATGCCTTGGTTCTGTTGCCTGTTTAAACAAAATCAAAGGTACCTTGAAAGAACTCAAATGGCCAGAAAGCTGTCTGAAACTGAGTATGTGAACAGGAAAACTGAAAACATCAGTGTCACTTTTATCACTGAAGCAGAAATTACGGGGTTTGGGAAGAGATTTTTAACACTTTATCTATACCTCAAGAACATGAACCTTATTGAAAGACTTTTCTGCTTGGTCACAGATATTTTTTATGAAAGATTCACATGTATTTTGTTAATACATTCTATTTTTCAGCATTAAAGAAAAGCGTGGGTGGGATGTGTGGGTATGAGATCTTTCAAAAAATATCCCTTCTTTAACTTCACTCCCTGCTTTATCTGCAGGCCTTGACTATTTTGGACATAATTTTTTCCCAGGAATTCCTTTCTCCTTGTTCCTTAGCAATGCCTCTGTCCTTGACTGCATTTCTGTCTTGGGATCTGTACTTTTTTATTTTCTGTGGACTAAATGTCTTCTTTGTTCATACTACTTGCTGTTTTAGAATTTTTCTGGGTCAGCAAACCTAGAAGAAATGATAAAACTTTGTCTTTGGGGAAAACTCTGAGTTCTTAGACCTGACCCTACAATGAGAATATCAAAGTCAGTGACAGACCAAAGGAGTAAAGAAGATATTGTGAAATTGACTTGCTTTGATGGTATAATATAAAAAAGAAAATAGGAGTTGAACCAAGCACAAAACACTTGCCAAAAACTTAGAAAAATCCAAAACTCAATTCTCTGGAACATTACTGAACTCATCTTTCACATTACTTTACAGTTTTATAAAACTTTCCAATGATTCTATTTTTGCTGCTAATTTTCAAGAATGACGTGGTCTGGAATATTCCTCTATAACGCTACGTGACATTGTCCCGTGGGAAATCAGCTGAATTTTATGACTGCTGGTGTTATTTTTTACACTTAAAATTTTTAAGTCTGTGGACAATACTGAACAAAATCTGGGGTTAAAGGGACTCTACAATCAAGCTTTTGAGTGTTCTAGAAAGACGACATCAGAGGCAGCTGAGTAGCTTGAAGAGCAATACCTCACAATTCCTTTGCAAAAATTCCCATGAAAAGCCTATCTCTGCAAGGTGAGAAAGATGGGATAAGTGCACTCAGGATAAAAGGGAGGACTAAAGAACAATCTGTCAGGAAGAGAAACCTGTTTTCCTAACAGAGTGGCCGTCCTCAATTCCTTTCAGAAGCAGCAGGGCCATCTCTCTCCCCTCAGCCAGCAGCAGCAAGGCTCTAGTTCAGCTTGCAGAGGCAGAAATGAAGGCAAACAATGGTCAAATCATTAAAGAAACGAACTTGGCAGCACAGAAGTGAGACAACGGTGCTGTCTTTTCCACAGGAGTGGAATCCAGCACACCAAGACCGTATAACAACCTCAGATCTCGACACGACCCATGGAAACCGCAGCTAGAACGAGCTCGCTGCAAAAGCAAAGCACTTACCAGCAAAAGGGAAGGATCAAGAGAAAAGATGTTCAGATCAAATGCACACTTTTGCTGGAGCAAAGGTAACCAGGACTGACATGATTTCCCCATCAGTGATGCTTGACTGGCTGGGAAAAGAAGCACCTCCAAGCCCTGCTGTGAGAGAAAAGGAGCTCGCAAAGTCCTGCAGCCAGAACTGCCAGTCAGATCAGGTGTATTGCTCACAAATTGTTGAGTTAGAGTAGGGAATAACAGATTGAGGGACTGTACAAACATTGTAATTGCTAATGGGAAAACAGAGCAGCTCAGTGTTTCAACTCATGGCATGAGAAGTGGGAAAACTTCTCCAGGTTGACTCCAGCCTCTTTCACCAATTTCTTGCATACCCTACTTTAAACCTCCTTGCTATCTAGGAAATGGAGATGGGTAATAACTTACCACATGTGAGTAAATATGTCCTTTAGGTATTATAAACTCATCAGAAAATAGGACAGTGATAAAAGTCATGAACTATATTTCATGAGATTTTTTGTAATACGACATGAAACATTCATATCCAAATTCTAAAGAGTGAACACTGTGGTTTTTTTCTGAAAAAAAGGAGTTTTTCTTGACCTCAGAATTTAAACTTTTCCCTCTAGTATATCTGGGATCATGCACAGAATCCTTTAGGGAATGAACATACCATAATGGGTATAAAAATCCCCAGAACATTATCCTGAGTCGTCTGTCTATTATTTTCTTCTCTTAAGTCTGTGCAAGGGAGATATACTTAGGATTGTGTGCCTTTTACATCCCATCTATATTTTTCCAATAAAAGGAAAGCAAATCTGCTTTTTAAGCTATCACAGGGAAAATAATTTCCCTCCACAAGATGGCTCCCACAGTGAGAAACTCTGGGCTCTGAAGATTTCTTTTTTTAATTCTTCAGAAAGTAATCTCAAATCATATGGTTTAATCTGTCTACTTTTAGCTCCTGAGGCTTGATGTTTATTAAAAAAAAAAAAAAAGTTTTGTTTTCTTTTATGCTGCAATTATTCTGTGGTGCAGGATAGACAACCTTGTTATTGCGATTGCTCACAATGTGGGGCAAATTTCTTGATGCCTGCTTTGATTATTTTTGTCAACTGTGTATTTTTTTTCTAAAAAAAAATCTGATACAAGTGGCCATTTCATGCCAGGGATACCTAATAAGAACTCCCCACTGAAATCAATGAAAAACTATGACTAAAAATCAATGGTTACATATGATCCAAGTTGTTTTATTCTAGAATATTCTATGACAGTCTTTGGGGATACAATGGCAAAAAACAGTTCTGGGTATTAGCTTCACAGACACACCGTGTTCACGATTTATCAGTGACAGAGTTTCATGGAGCTCGCTAGATTAAAAGGAAAAGAAAAATCTAAGAAAAGATATAAAACCAGATCTGTAGAATTAAAGGGTCTTATGACTATAAGAGTGCTTACAAGCACCTTAACTGGAGTGTTAATACACCTTGCTTCTGATGCTCCACAATAGTGATGTGTATATTCACATTAAAACATTATATACGGGCTTGAAACTGTGAGGGAAGATTGAGCCACGTTGTTTTTTCCTGTTTTGCTGTTGGTATAGAACACACACAAAGGAGGCAGAAATGTACCTTGACATAAGTGAGCCCTAACATTCTGGTTTTGAGCCTTGAGCAGCACAAACAGATACAACCAAATTCTGTGTACTTGTGGCTAATTACTTTTTTTTGCATGCCAGCAGTACCTGGGGCTTTCTGTCACTGGTAGATCTGTACACAGGAATTGCACTTGCAATTGTGTCAACATCTGTCTCAAAAGGAGCTGAGAGGCTGAGGATGAAATGCTTGCTTTGTTTACCTGCATCTCACATAGACTAAAAGTACATTGAAGTGTCCAATGCTGGTGCTTTTTCACGTGTCAGCCAGTGAACTACATGGTAAGCAGTTATTTTGATTTTAATCTCAGGAGAATATTTGCTTTTTCCTTCTCATTCTTTATGAATCGTAACTGTGAAAAATGATTTTTTTTGAGCTTACTGACAGTCATAACATTGGATTTTGGAAAAGGAAGTCGCACCTAAAATAAAAATAAAAAGATTTTTTTGTTTTGGTTTTGAAAAAAAATGAAGATGCTGTTGTACTGTTCAACAGGCAGTTACTGAAAGTGGTTGAAGGTCATTTATAAGTTCAGGAGTATTTATTATAAAATGGGTGCTGATGTTTCCTCTGACTCAAGTTACCTTCTATTTAACTGGCATATAAATGAGCTTTAATTAACCTGTTTGAAAATGATAGAGAAATAGAGAAAGACCCAGTGCCAATTTAATAACTAATGTCCCTATTATCCATGCCTGCAGGAAAGCCTGTGGGAGAAAGAAAAAATCACTGGGCATTTTGTAATGTTCACCTTGCAAAGCTTTGTTCCCCCAAGACTTATGTATTCAAAAATCTGTCATGCAAAAATGATGCAAATCTGTAGTTTACATAGGATGTATAACCATGGTGTTTGGTAGAGCTTGGGGAACTTCCAGCAAAACACAGTTTAATTGCAAAATGACATTTCATTGAACCTACAATCTTTTGCTCCAGATTTCTACAGCTGAGCAAATATCCAGCGCTCTTAACAATGAATCTGACAAGGACATCAGTTTTACTGAAAACTGTATGGCTTGGGAAGGTCTGTGAAAAATCATCAACTTTTTAATTTATTTTGTATTTTTATTTTTTCTGTGAGTAGGAAATGCTGCATTTTCTCAGTCTGCACATTGGCAGAGGGATCATCTCTCACCTGCCTTTCCTGGCCTTTCATGGGCCCATATTTGTAAGTACTGTGTTCCCCACACAAAGGAGGGGAAAGTCACAATAACCCAAGTAGCTGGATGGAGTGGAGGAAACGACACATTCTGTTCTTTCACCTTTTCATATGTCACAGACATATCAGCTTTTTTAGTATCCTAAAAGCTGAGGCTGTACAGGGCGACAAAGAAATGGACTCAGTGTCCTGAATCAGACTCTGGTTATCAGAAATGCTGAATATATGGCGCAAGTAAAGAAAATAAACTATTAGTAAGATGTTGTTCAAGGAGTCTCATTGAAGAAAACCTTACATAAAGTTTGTTTCCTAATACCTAATGATGCTGTCAATAAGAAACCTTTACAAACCTTAATCTGAAAGGTGCGCAAAATTTGCTTTCTGTACCAATAGGTCTGTCCAGCCATTGGATTCAAATCTAGAGGGAAATTATATGAGGGTTATACTCTGAGTTGAAAGTGCTATGGAGGAATGAGAGGCAAAAGCTAAGGCAAAGAAAAAAAAAAAAGAAGAGGAAATTGCAAGAGTTAAAGTGTACACCTAGTGTCATAATGCACTAGCTTATGCTAAGCAGTTTTAGAGGGTGCAAACACTTTTTCTCTGAATCTGTGATACCTGCATTATTTCAAGCACCATTAAAAAATCTCAGAAAATTAATTTCTGTAAAAAACCTTTTTTTTTTTTAGTTAGAAAACAGTTTCATATTAAAAAAAAGCTAATGGAAATTGTAATTGATTTACAAATAAAGAAAACAGAACATGACAGTTGAGAGAGCTACACCTGAAAAATTAATCTTAGTTTACGTATTTTATACCAACACTTCCGTGGACACCTCAGGTCTCATTACAATCAGACTCCAGTGAAAAGAAGTTCCTGGGTATTCTAGAAAGCACTTAATGAAAAATAGAGGTCTGTTGCATGTGCCTTTGCAGGGTTTTTTAAAAAAATTCCATATCTCAATGATCTGTATGTTTTGCTAGGGAATATGTGTCTGCTGTCTTCTGGCTCCTTTTGAATCACTGTCATCTCAAATACCTAACCCTCCCAAAAAAGAAAATTTAATAATATGTAGGAGTGGTTAATTGAACTGCAGTTTCATACATTTCTAAATCAAACAGTAGACCTCCTTAAGCCTTTTGGGCAACTCCATCCTTGTGCACGTTAATGAGAGTTTTGTTCACTCCATTGGGATTATAATTCTTCTACTAATATTTTTAGAGTTAGGTTAAACACTTGCATGGGATATTTTGTTGGTTTTGGGTGGGTAGAGTTAATTTTCTTTGCGGTAGCTGATAAGTGGCTGTCTTTTGGGTTTGTGCTGGAAACAATATTGATAATTCAAGGATGTTTTCATCACTGCTGAGCAGTGATTGCACATTGCTGAGACCTTTTCTTCTTCTCATCTCATCAGCAAATGGGCTCAGGGAGGGCACAAGGAGTTGGGAGAGAACACAGCCAGGATGGGTGACCTCAAGGGATATCCCAGACCATGTGACACCTTGCTCAGCATATAAAGCTGGGGGAAGAAGAAGGATCAGGGTGACTTTCAGAGTGATTTGTCTTTCTAAGTCACCACTAGACATGAAGGAACCCTGCTCTCCTTGGGATGGCTGAACACCTGCCTGCCCAAGGGAAGTGGGGAGTGAATTCCTTGCTTTGCTTTGATTTGGTCCACACCTTTTGCTTTCCCTATTAAACTGTATTTATCCCAACCCATGAGCTTTCCAGCTTTTACCCTTTTGATTCTCTCCCCCACCCTGCTTGTGGGGGAGTGAGCAAGAGGCTGGGTGAGACTGAGCTGTGGACTGGGGTTAAACTATGAGAGCCTTTTTGGGCACCCAGCATGGGACAAAGGGTTTAAGGCAATGAGAGATCTGACTGGAACGTGCTGGATAGAATCTATAGCTATTATTACTGTTCAGCTCTTATTGGACAGCTCCTGTGCTTGCTCTGGGGATCCTTTGCCTGACTGTGAGGGTCTGGTGCTTTTTAGGGGCTGATTTTCGCTTTTTGCTGCTTGCTGCAGGGCTGTGCTGCTGATCACCCCACTCTGCTGGGCCTGGCAGCATTTTGGTGACAGCAATGGCAACGCACCTGGGCTGGCCAGTGCTGCTGTAGTGGGCAGGCTGCAACCCCAGTGTGAGCTCCACACGTGTGTGCTTTAATAGGAGTTTTATGGAGTACTGTTGAATTGGTGAGCTACACAGAGTGCAGGAGGTGCCAGCAGTATCTGTTGCAGATTGAGTTCATTAATTATTTGAGACACGTCTATATCTGTACAAACAGGTTTGGATGGTGCCCTGAGAAGAGTGAACTGTTGGAGAGATTCAAAGATCCTTTATCTGTGGTGGTGGCCCTTTGAGACAAATAGCAGAGTGCGAGAGAGGAAAAGTGTTTTCTCTCAATTTATGCTCAATTAGAATGAGTTGAAATATATGGAAAGTATAAAACAATTTACTCTGTATTCTCCAGAGATCAATTAGCTAGAAATCTTGAAAACTTTTATTAAAAAGAGGTATAACAAAGATATCCTCTCACACCACTCTTTCCTTTTCTTGTCAATCTTCTGTGCCAAAGATTTAACATCTCTATAATTCCTTCATGAATTTAATGATCTTTTTCATCACACAAAATGTCACTGCATCATACTTTGTTGTTATTGACCCACTGTGTGCAGCTATATTTATATAGCTATACACATACGTGTATGCCTATTCACATTTATATATTTATATATTTACACATACACACAAATGACCTCTTTCTTCAGAATACCTCCCAAAGTGCATTTTTTATAGCTGGATTTCTCTGGAGGGAAAAAGAATCACCACTGATTTAAAATACCTTGATTTTGACCTGTAAGTCTCAGCTAGATCTAGACAGAGAAAAGACTCCTATTTACCTGAAAATATTCTGCTTACTGTGTGTTTAACCTTGTCAATGTTCTTATGGAATGCATGAAAGTATTTGAGAGATATTAAGGCTAAACTCTTACAAAACTCTTTATATATTTGGTTGCTTCCATTTTGAGCATAATTATTCAAAATACATCAAGCTTGCAGACAAATAATTCAACACCCAAAATTAGAAAATAAGTTAGGGGATTCATCAGTGAACATTTATAAAAAGATCAAATTATTTTTCTGTTTCTTTTCAGCTAGCACCTTTTTAGTTGCATGTAATAAACATTCATAGTTAACAGCTGACAAAGATAATAATAAAAATATACTGTTCCAATTTATCAATTTTTCTATTTCTTTCTCTTTTATTGTGTATTTTTTTAGGAATGAAGTTTAAAAAAATGGAAAACATTTTGAAAACTGTTTCAGAAAAAAATAGCAATTTCCTGTTATTCGACTTCTTAATTTCAAATTTCGATGTACAGCAGAGAAGCTAATAGAAGACAATTGTTGACAAAGGCATTGTCTAGGTAAATAGATTTCAGAGCTTCAATAATTTGCCAAAGCCACTCCCTGTTCTATTCTCTACACAGAAAGAAATTTACATCTGAAGACAACTGGGAAGTAGACAATTGAAATTGGTTTTGATTTTATTTTCTTTTCTTTATATTTATTTATTTATTTACAGCAACCTAAGACAATACAAATTTTCTTTCATAGGATAAGAGATCCTTAGGGATCTCTTGTCCAACCTTGTGCTTATGCCAGACCAACTTTGTGGTCAGTTTATGTTGCTCAGGGTTTGGTCCAGATGGATCTTGAAAACCTCCACAGAAAGTGCCTCCAGTATCTCAGAATAGTGTGCTCCAATGCTTTATTGTCCTAAGTGGGAGGAAGAAAAAAATTCTCCTTATATCTGGTTGGATATAAATTTTTTAAATTTTTATACACTTTTCCTTGTTTCGGAACTCATTGCTATTTTTCACTGATTGATCACAAAAGCAGTGAACATGCAGCTGGTTCTGTAGCAGAACACTTATTTTGGCTAGATAAATTTTTAATTGGTTGTTTGTGATTGTGCCTGTGTATCCAGAATTCTATACTTTGTGTCTTAATTTTTGAGAAAGCACATCTAGAAATGGCTACAAAAACATATTTTTGTTACTCCATATAAATTTAAATTGAAGTACAGAAGGAAGTAGATAAGTCCTGAGGTCACCTTTTCTTGGAGTACAGCTTAAGACCATAGAGTATCAGGAGTACAAAGATATGTATCCTGAGAAATGGATTGGAGCAATAAAAAGCTCCTCCAGTCTTGGAACTCCTAATTAAGGAAGGCAACCTGGGCAAGTTCAAGCAGTTTTTCTCTCAAAGAATTTGCTGTTAATGGGAAGTTTAACATTCAGAGGGCTGTTACTTTTGACATAGTCTGTTTTTGAAGAATTTGAATTTTTCATGAATTTGAGGAATTTTTCAGGGAAGCCAGACAGAGATGACGTCTGATGAAATAGTTGCAAAGGAGCACTGGGAATGTTGAATTGTGCTATATTCTATATAAGGATGGAACATACGAGCAATTAGGCATTAATTTCAAATGTTACATGTGGAAACTGAAAAAGATTTCTATCCATCTCAGGAAAAAAAGCCAGGATCTAACATTTTTTTGTGGGGAAGGAGAGGCTGGCAACACCTCTGTTGGGTTATTCCATACAAGGAGTTCATATGACTTTGTTTAAGACCAAATGTCAAGGGAATAGAACAAGACACCCCTATAGCATCAAACCTAAGAACTTTTTCTCAGCCTCCAAAAATTTTTGACTCTGGGACTTTCTCAGCCACACGTGTTTTAAGTATCCTGATTGGATTTTTCTTCTTTTAATTTGTTCTAACACCCTTTGAAGGTTTGTTAAGTCCTCAGCATCCAAAACATCACATGCCAAGGGATGTTTCTTCACATATCACGTGAAAACCTGACGTCTAGTTTGACTTTTACTAGTCCATGCAAGGGTAAAAGGGTTTTTACACCGTGGTTCTCCAAAGGAAACATTTAGAACTGGGCCCTGGGTTTGAGAAAATCTCCTTCCAAAAGTCAAATGGGATATCTATCCTTGAAGAAAACACTGCATTTTTTTGTTACATTTTAATGACACTTTTTTAGTTTGGGGTGTAGAATAAATATTTATCTTGCTTGAAAGTGCCATGTAACTGATTACTACGCTGTCATGTTTTTGGCTTTAAAGATCAATTTGCTCTACCATCATCCTAGAAATTGGCCAAAAGACTTTCAATAGGATTTGTATGTGACTTATTTTTATCTGTATCTGATCTTAACAAATTACAAATAAATCCTCTACTTGGAATATATTGTTGTAAAGAGGAGCTGAGATTACCCTGACGTGTTTTCTGTTCAGAAGTGTAAATCAAATCAGCTACTCAGCACTAGGAATTTCAGAAACTGACACACTGTAATCTCCGGGGAAATACATTTTATGGCAGGTTCTCTGACACATGTAAACGTTTTGGCTTAATGCCATTATCTAAATAAAGGCATCTTCTGCTGTATTAGATCCCCTATGATATCTAAGAAATCCACAAGCAGCTGGCAAATATCCGCACTGGAGCTGTGGAGACCCTTCAGGAGAGGAATCTTGAGCCCAGAGAGCACACCAAAGGACACACCAAAGATGCTAAGTCCTTACGCTTAGGCAAGTAAGGATATTCAGTAGGAGATCACAATAAACCACATTTTGGAGTAGCTGTCCTTTAAGCAGTGACATTGGGACTTCCTGTCCTAGGAGACTGCTGAGGCAGACAGTGTCATCAAGTCCAAAAATGAATAGAAAGTTGAAGGATTATATGCCCATAAATGGATGAAATAGGAAATATAAATGAATGTACCCTCCATCTTCCACACAAATTGGTCAGGCTCCCCAACACTCCCTCACATTCATTCGCCTTCTCCTTTGTTAGGGAGTGTGTTTGGGGTTAGGAGGACTGCTGGTCTGACCAAATAATGAATTTCCTATGTTCCTATACCCATAACTGATAGCTGTGCAGGAGAGGAAGAGAGAACTCCTCAGGTAACCAGAATATTATTTGAACATTGTTTTACCTCTAAGAACTTTGATTCACAAATTATTTAAGAGCCAGATTTCCCCTTCTGTTTTTTTCCTGTGCCATAACTTGTCATCTGTGGTCTCTCTGGGCTATTCCATATAATCCTTCATTTTAAAATGGATTACCTACAGTCTTACAGCAAAAAAGAATTTGCTCTTGTTACTAAAGCCCCTCCCTGTTCAGTTAGCTCCTATAGGATATTGACAAATTATTGGCATTTAAGTGAAAAATCTTTTTAATAAAAGTATATTCATTCTGTGATGATCAGTGGCTAAGTTAGCCAAATGATTCCAATTAATTTGCCCCTTAATTTGCAGTGAAATTCTACAAATAAAGAGCTATGCATATAGACAGAAGAAATATTTCCCACTTTCATTCAAAATGAAGAAGAAAAGTATTAAAAATACATGACCAAATTGGTGTTAACTTTAACATGATTATGCAATTTGTGCTGGCAAAATCCTAGCTTTAAAAGAAAGGAATTGCTGAGAATCACCAGTCAGTGGCATAATTGACTTTTGGTGGCTTCAAAAGACCGTGAACACCCCTAATAGTTTTTGGCAGTTCCAAAAGCATTAATCATGATCAATGTGCAATATTAAATAAGTCTCCTTCAAAATGAATATAAATTAAAGCAGTAATTCCATCTCAGCCTTCTGGTGACATGAGGAAACCACTTGATTTTCACCCTCATGGTTTATGACGTCCCTGGAAGGCTTTGATGGAATTATAGCCTTATTAAGTACAGTTGGGGTACATTATTCCTTAAATTATTGCAACTACAAGTCATTATTCCCCCTAGAAATTAGAACTTGCTGTACTTTCATCAACCATGTAATCTTGAAGTAAGTTGGGGGGAATTTCAACGTGGGAGGACATCTGCTTTTTAATTTCTGTCACTACTATATGTTCACAGCTTGGAAGAGTTGTTAGCGTCTAATATTAACAGCCCTCAAACTTCTTTGTTTTGCTTTAAGGAACACTATTCACAACAATTTATTTGAGTCATCACTGATGTTTATATAGATTTTATTGGAGATTTCAAATCAATTATTTAAATTTATTTTTTCTTTTGTAAAATCATCGAACCACCAAAGAAATTAAATAAGATTGAAACACACAGAGGAAGATGGGGGCATACAACAGCACTGCTCCCGTGTAAGATGGGATTGCTGAAGAGACTTCAGCTGGTCTGAGACCCTTATCAGCTCAGGAGGATGGACTGAGCCCCCAGCAGATACTGCCCAGACCAAGTCCTGCCGAGCCTATAATACCAAAATAAATTTTGATATTTATATCATTTTCAGGACTAGTGCATGTAGTGCAAGTTAAATATTTCTGTCATGGGCAGATGTGACTAGGAGGAAGATGGGTGCAATTTCTGTACTATTTTGTAGTTAAAAGGAATGAACTCATCTGGAAAAAAATGCACGGTGTTTATAAAGCACGCTGCTAAGATGGGAATTTTTCCTCTCTATTGATACTTTCAGTCATCACAGCCTTATCAGCTTAGTTAGCTTTGTGTATTTTCTTCTTTCAACAGTTTTCACACTGCTTAGGCTTTTAAATAGTGGAAAATATTATTCAGTGCTGCATACTGAAAAGAAAACATGTTAAAGAAAAGCCCTTAGTGTAGCACATGTATCATTAAGCCTGAAGGAGTTCAGAGCTTTTATTCTGTCTCTCTCTCTTTTTAATTTTTTTTTTTTCTTAATCTATATGCAGTTTCGAGGACTATATCAGGTAAGAAGATTTCTGCACCCTGTTGTCCCAGAACTTTTCATACCGTAAAAAATATCTTGTTATAACTAAGAAAAAATAAAATTTGTCATCACATTGAATAATTCATATAAAATTTTGTGGGATTCTGGAAAAGATGGAGTGAGTCTAATACTCACCCTTTCGAGTGAGTCTTAGAGAAAGAAGAATCCTTGGTTACTCAGAGAAGTAACAAAACACACTTATTTGCATCTCCAACAATGGGTTGGAGAATGTGGCCTTGGACTAAAGAAACGTTTTGAATGACATATTTCAATTCTAAGATGTTATAAGTATTTCAGAGTGGTTATATTTTTATGAATATAACAATCTTGTTATATCCATGTGAATACTTCTGTCTTAAAAACATATTTGCTATCTTTTATTAATCAATGTTACTATTTCCAATGACTTAGGTGATATATTTTGCATTTAAAATTTTAAGAGATGGGTACAAATCTCTGAAGGATTACTGTAAAAATGGTAATATATATCAAAGATGAATTCTGAAAAATATAGCATATTCATTTAGTTTGGCTAGATTAAATATTATTTTAAATTCAAGTGCTTACAAATAATGCAAACTTAGTGTCAGTTTGGGGGTTTTTGAGTTTGAATTATTTTTTAAAATGAAATAATATTTTAATTCACCTTGAGGGCTTGCTCTTAAATTAATGGTGGCATTAAATGTTATGAAGCAATACACACAAATGGGCTGCTGTTTAAAATCCATGAATGGTTTGCAGACATTTCCATGCTGGAGATGGCTGGCTCAATAGAAATTATGTGAATCATATTGAATATCATATTGATACTAGAATCATATTGAAAGACAGATAAGAACAGCACAGAAATTAATGCATCACTATGGTGATGTAAGACTTTGCCTTCCTCTATTAAGGTAAGAAAAATGTGATGAAAATAATTTTTCTAATATGTAGAACTCAAAAATATTTTACATCTAGAAATATGGAGGTAACGCCATAACCATAGCTAATGTGCAAAATCCTGAGAAAGTAATGATCCATATTAAATTCCATGTGCCAGCTATAAATATCAGCAACAACACAGAAAGTAGATGTGTTTTATCAGTTGCATTCTTTAAATCTAATTATGCACTGCTTAGTGTTATGAATGCACATAAATTTGCCTTTCAAGACTTACATGTTTTAGATCTAAAGACCACTACAAAAGCATGCTGAGAGTCATGGGGAAAGATGATAGATAACAGGAAGTATTTAAAAGGAACTTTTCTAGTTATGGTAGCCTTTTTATTTTTATATGCAATTAATATGTTTGAAAAATTAGACATATAAATACCACCAGATGCTCATAATGTATCTTCAATAACAACACACAAATGAATTATATCTGGTCAGGCAGAAAACATCCTGAAAGCAATACTCACAGGACTGTCATGGTGAGAGCTGCAATGGGTAACGTTTTCAGAATAGATTATGACTGTATGTTTTCCACAGCTCTATCTTTCAGTTTAAGTCTAGCCCCCCTGAAATTCCATTTAACTGACTAATAAGGTTGGGTGACATATATTTGTGTCTTAAAAAAAAAAAAAAAGTAATTGGGCCATCCCTTTTTGAAGCTAATTGTGGTAAGTCAGCAAAAAAGAGAGACAAAAGTCACCCTGACATGAATATCACCAGAGATGTCAAGGACCCAAGTTCAAAACCTTTTTTCTGTGACTCAGAACAAGAAATGAAACTTGGTGTTCTGGTCTCAAATATGTGACCAAGCGATGATGTTATTTGCTTTTCAAACTCTTTCTCCTACTCCCTCATGGTTCTTTGAGAACATTTACTTAAAGACATCTTCATTAATAAGTTTTCTGCATATGCCAGACTCTAAACATGGGATTTTTTAGTAAGGTACAGTCTCAGAGAAGTATTTACTTTGCTTGTTGGGGAGCTGTAGTAAGACATCAATTTATTTTTACTGTATTCTGGCAGAATTTATGAGATTATTGCTAAGTAAATTGCTTAGGGAGGGGATTAAAAGGATGGATGGATGGGTGGATGGATGGATGGATAGGTTCTAGTAACAACAATCCCCCCAGGGCTGCCATGCCAACTTTCCCTGTTATCTTAATGTTCAGCTTTCACTAAAACCTATCTCACTCTGTGATTCTGAAAGACAGGTAACCTCTATCATTGGCAATCTCTTTCTTCCAGGCACCAACATGAAAGCTCTTGCAGGCTTTTTAGTTCCTGCCCATGCTCTTGCAGGCTTTTTAGTTCCTTTTGTGCCATTAACAATAAACAGATTTGCTGGATTTTAATTACCGAGAATTGCATATTTTGGCAGTGCAGAGGAAGAGGTCCCTTGGTTTTATGTTCCTGGAATGTTATGGGGTTCCTAAAGAGCTGCAGCTTTCCAGGAGTACTCACAGTAGGATTCATACATTTACAGGGAGAAATTACGTCTTTTCCATTTCCAAGTGCCCCTTTCATCATTAAAGTTTCATCACAGCTCCGTATTCTCCAACCAAACTCATTTTGCAAAGTAAACACACAGAAAAACCCCTCACCTTTGATTCAACACTGTGGTTTGCTTGCTTATGTGGGTAATGCACGGCAAAATTTATCCTATTGCTTTGTGCTTAGGTATAAATGTGAAAATAATGTATTTAAACATTTCAGTACTGAAAATAATGTATTTAAACACTTCATTGCTGATGTACAGGGTATGAGTTTAACATCCTGCACATTAAAAAAGTGAATTTGAAACATTTGGTGAATCTCAGACATAGTGATGCAATTATACATTTTATTTCTTTTTTAGTTTAGCATATGGTTCCATTATGAACACTGTTAGTAGATTTCAGTCTTTTTCACTAAATTAAAATAAAATAAAAACTCCTTAGAAATTGCATACTCAGAGTCGAAATTGCTCCTTGATCAAGGAAAAAAATATATTTTACAGTAGTAAGATTTTAAAAGCTTCTCTGGTGGTCTCCTGTTTCTGCTCCTGGCTGTGTGAGGTGTCCACAGCCAAAGAGAAGCTGTGCAGAAACCCAGCTCTTGTCCACTGTGACCAGGGATGTGCTCAGCCAGACATGAGTTATCCTGTTTGAAGCAAGTACTGAAAGAGTCTGATCTCTCTGGAAATTTATTTCAAGTATTTTCAGTCTGAATACCTATTGATATTCTTAAAAATGTGTACTAATAGTTAGTTTAGACTACTGTATTATTAACAAATAAAATTTCAGAAGGCCCTGCTGTATGATTTTATATAAGTAATACATGTGTATGTGGGCAAATACAGAAGAGTCACTTCACTATTTAGAATTTATTCTTCAGTTGCCAATTTTCAGCCACCTCTGTATCTATTCAGCAGCTTGTGACAATGTTAAAGAAAACTGTGGTGTAGAAATTAAAAATATTTGAAGAAATTTACAGTTTTTTAGAGTCTAGGGATTTTTTCAAGGTGATGGACTAATGTGAATATTGATATGATGTTAACATTTTCATTTAATTTTTTATAAACTCAATTCTGTTTAGTATTTTACTTTATGAGAAACATATTTGAAATAAAGCTCCCCAAAATTACTCTTAACTTTGGTGCATCATCATTTACTTTAAGACTAACTTAGGCTATGTACCCTTAAGTCATAGAAACTTCTGGATTCGTGAGCCAAAGTGTAATTATGAGCATAGAGTGAATACGGGTTCATTTGACATGGGTGTTTTTGTTCTGTGAATATTGACTTCTCGTCAGCTTCACAGAAAATTGAGGATAAAAATCAGGCACAGAGTGGCTTGAATGGAAGCAAGAAGACATACTTAAACAGTGGCTACCTACAAAACCCCTGACAATTTTTATTTTTGAATTACCTGACTTGTTTGTAAACCCCTGTCATTCTGAAAAGAAAGAACAAAAGTGCTAAATCCAAGTTAGCAGGGAAAATATAAAAGATGTTACTGATACCATAGCTAAAGCGGAAATAAAATCTATGAAAAGTATCCATATTAATGAATTAATGTGAAGGACTAGGAGAATAGGAGAAAGCTTTATATGGTTGTGGACCACAAAAGATGTGTTTCCTTCCAAATTTGCAGATCTTGGCAAATTTTCATGGAAGTGAAACTACTTCTGTGATAGGCTGATCTATCTCCTAAAAATCTCTCCATGATATCTTTTTGATTTTAAAAAAGTTACAAGGGCTGTTGTACATATGGCATCACTTTGGTAGCTGACATAATTAAATTAGTTTTGCAGAGAGGGGGGTTTGCTTGTTGGTTGGGTTTTTTTCATGTAAATTCTAATTCTGACCTACTTCCCACAGGTGTTTGGAATCTGTCATCAAGTTTTGTGCTGAGTTAGCGCTGTTAACGTCAGTGAAAATGTAACTCCTAAAAGATCCAGAAATCACAGCTCTGCAGTGCTTTGGAAGGGCATCACAGGCCTCCTTGTGGAAAAGGAATACAAAGGCTAGTCCTGAAAGTAGGATTGTTTTTCAAATGCCATGATAATACATGAACTTCTTTCTTTATTTATGTAAAATAGTGAGGTAAAATAGGTGTTTAAAAAAAAGAAAGAATTGGTAACGGGTTAGAAGACTGCCCTTTCCAGTACTCTGTTTTTCCCCACAGTTGCAATTTTCATGTGCCAAATTAATGCTGAGCTCTTTCTTCCCTTATTAAGCTGAAATTCCTTCATTACAGAGGGAAAAAATCAAGCTGAGCATTCCACTCAGTATATCTTCAAAAAGAGTTGAGATATGGTGTGATTTTTTTGGGATTAAAATAGGAAAAAGTATGAATTTTACATAATGTGAATAATTAGAATAGCTCCAAAAGAGCATGGCTATTTCCTGATATAACATCACGTTACATATCTCATGTTTTGAACATCTAAAGTTCTATTTTATGGATCCTGTCAGCAGGGAATGTAATGTTAAGTAATATGTTTTAATGGAGTTGCTGTTGTGCTTCTCTAATGGGGAGATTATAAAATTATAATTAGTGTAATCCTGCTTCTGTTACATAAAATGACAAAACTGCCATTTACTTCAACGGGAACTATATTAATTATGCTGCTGTAATTAACCTTCTCCATCCCTCTTTTAGACTTGCTACTCTCAAATAACCGTGGAACACTTTACAGCTGGCAACAGAGACTGGGGACAGATTAAACAAAATAAAAGAAGCAGATGTAGTTGATATCAGTTAAGAGAGCAACTCTAGCAGAGGATCCTCAGGAAGGGAGGTTAGAAGATAGGCTAAAATGAAGAGTACAAGAAGGGGGTGTATCCTCTTTCTCACAGCCTTTGCAACATCTCCTAGGAATTGTACTGATGAATCGTGCAAAAATGTGTGTCTTGCTAGAGTCAGCAAAGAATTTTTGTGAAAAATGTAATGGATGGGGAGTGACGATGCTGAATAATAATAATAAAAAGAAAAGAATAAAAAGAAGCGAGACACCATTATTGATCAATATGGCAATGTTACTGACCCTGCTGTTAAAGTTAACTTGTTATTCAGAAAACTCTACTCTGAAGAGGGTAAAAGCAAAGTTGTACCTTGCTTTCTCTGTATGTGCATAGGGAAAAACGGTTTATAAATTCAACACAAAGTTAAGAATTTTTACTTCAGTTTTACTTCCAGTAAAACCATGTTAATTTTCTTGCAATTCACCAAATGAACGGTACACTGTGGAAAATAGATTAAAAGCAAGGTATACGTAGTGACTGTGAACACTCTGATTTGGTCTTCATCTCACAGGAACACATTTCCTCTGATGTGCCTTCTTTTTCTTTATTTGGGTCTCTCTTACGATTTGATCCATACCTTTAAATGCCCAAAGTGCTGCAGGATCAATAGGGTATTGGAAATACAGTATCCTTCTAGGATGGAATAGCTGTAGACGTATTTAGGAAGAGGGTACGCGTAAATCCGTGTGAATTTTCTCTTTTGACAAAGCCCAATTTAAATGAGCAGTGAACTGAAGAGTGGCCAAAGCAGTGACCTCTCCCACCTTGTCACCAGAGAAACCATGAGGTCAAATCACAAATTGACAAGAAAATCGAGCATGGCTTTCACCTGAGCATGAGAACACTCATCTGCAAGGGGAGAGAATCTCAACACCTATGAATATTTATGCATTTTGTACAATTGTTGAATATAGAACATGAACATTCATTAGTGCAGGAACTGAAACCCCACTTTTCCTCATCCTGCTCAAGTCATTGGATTCCAAGGTCACATCCAATCCTCAGTATATGCAATGAATATTTCACTATACCATCCAAAATGCAACAACATCTGCCACAGCAAAAAGGAGCCTGCACTGCTTTGAATCTAAAATCCTTTAAATTAATCTATTTATTGTTTTTTCAGTTGTTTTGTTTTGTTTTTTGTTTTCAAAAACATTTGACCACAACTATGTTATGCTCCTAAATTGATTATTGTAAAATGTATGTCTTTCAATTACCTGCAGCTTTTATATTTTCTTTAATTATCAGTGTCATTTTTTAAATCTGAAAATATATCACCCGTCTATATGAAACATTTATATATAAAGTTTGATTATGTAATATATATATATATGCACAGTATATAGTCTTGGCAACATGACTCCATTAGGACTGTGAATTCATAAGAAAAGTAAATTAGTTGCCTCAGAAGCTGCATTCTTTCTGACTAAAAAGTGCAGGGCCAAATATACTTGTTTTGGAGCCACTGTAGTTGCACAGTGTTTGAATCCATATTCTTCTTGCCTATCTTCAGTATCTTATTTTCACAAAAATTAGCTGTGACCTTCTGCATATTACCACTACTTTTCATTAACCTTGGCTTCCTTTGAAATATTTTATTTCTGTATTTCAAGATGTGAACTTCAGGTTACTTCAGGTACCATATTACACATTTTGGGGGATTTAATTAACATTTCAGCTTTAGTATATTTAAAAGAAGCAATAATCATGCAATATATCCCTTCTATTTTAGTAACCATGTGTTAACCATGGATTAAATAGTGGAAACATAGAGTAAATTTATCTTATAACTTTGTATCTTCATTTTACAAACAGTTGAGTAATCCCTCTTTGTTATTACTTCTTTCCAAAATCAATTGTCCGCATGACTTTTAAGCATTCTAATGATACCCATGAAAAAGTTACCATCAAAAGTACTTTTAAGAAAATATACACACATGGCTCCATTCATGTATGTTTGTGTCAATGCTTCTATTTAGAAATTAATTTAAAGTAGAATAAAATTAATGAATAGATTTCAATTTCCCATCTGCACTCATAAAACTTCATATTAATACTTCTTCTGAGTCACAGCTCAATAAAGGTTATATAGGGATGAAACCTTTTTGATACAAGAATAATTTGAGAAACTTCTAACCATGGTTCCTTTTCTCATTTGAAAGTACCTTAGATAATTTAAAATGCCAAATGCACATGCACCTCCTCTTTTACTTCTATCTGAAATACAGTGAAAAGTTTTTGTTTCACTATTTCTAACCCAGGAGAACTGGAAATTTTTTGTCTTTCATTAAATTAATCTCCTTTCTCTTTTATAACCCAAAGGTTTGCTTTTCAGATGTGGCACCTAATATCATTTATTCCAAAACTGATGAGCGTTGTCCAATTACCTATTCTTCCACTTGAGCAGTAATTGAGTTCTGCTTAAGGATTCTCATGCATTGTTTAAATAAGCCTGATGGAGCTCTAAAACATTTCTCAAGGACAGTAACGAGGCACTGTGTTTGTGAGACTGACTCACAGATAAAAAAGAGAATTATGAACCACATTTTATCCAAGTGCTGGGGCCAGCTGAAAAGTAAGGATTTGATTCTCCTTAAACCTATTTTGCATCAGTGGAGTTACTTGTCATGTAACATATATCTAAAGAGAACCAGGACCTTTGTGTTTGGGAGAGCAAACTCTTCAGAAATTTACAGGTGAAATCAAATCCCTCCACCCGAAACCTGTAGAAAGGTGAGGTAAAGCAGGACACGGTATGGTTCATTATGATACTACATGTTGCTCACATTTATTCTTTTCCCTTCCAGTTGTCCAATGCTCTGACAGCCACAGATTTTCTTCTTGCCTGTCAATAGCTACACTCAAAGCTGCAGGACTAAGCTGTGTACAGAAACCAACCCTGTCCATTTTCTCTGAAAGGGTTATTGTCACAGTTAATTACAAGTGTTATTAGGGGTTATAAATATGTAATGAAATGTTTCAGGTGCCATTTTTCATGAAAGTCGGACTTTCTGAAACTGCTTTATTTTCCACTGGTCTTTTGACACCAGACACGATGTCCAACAGCATCTGTGCTGTCAGTCAGTCTTACACAGAAATTGTCATCTTTCTTCCACAGTGGATCATTGACCTTTCACTGCATGAAGGGGGCTGACATGACAACACACCTTCTATAATTTCTCACAATATATACTTTTTTGCTGCTACAGACATATTGACCTTCTAATCACACAGACTTGAGACTGCTGGCAGTGTAACATGGTCACTGCTGTTGTTTCCTGTTGTCCTTTCTAAAAACATGTTCCTTTTAAGCTTCATATATATGTATATATATATATTTAATCATCTGATTGTTTCATACCTGGCTGTACATTTCTTTCTTAACATATATAATCAGGTTATACATAAATATTAATAACATTAATATTTATTAATTAATACAATTGTGCTTTTTGCCACTCCTCCCAGACTAGGAGGTATCTCTGCAGCTGCCCACATGGCTTATGTGGAAAACTGGTGCTGATGTTGAGATGACCAGGAGAGGTCCTTCAGCCAAGCACAAGGGTAACCTTAAAGATAAGGTGCATGGAAGCAAGAGCTGTGCTCTTTGCACAGAGCTCTCTCCTGAAAATTTTTAATCTGTATCCCACAAAGTTTAACAGGAGAAAAATGTGTCCTCCGTAACATATAACAGGATGATTGAAAAGGAAAACTTCAGAAAGGCTCTCTATCACTTTGAAATTGTATGAGTTTTCAGAGTTCCTATTTTGTTCCTTTTTAAAATCTCCAGACTGTAACCAGAAGAAGTCTTTCTGAGAAAGGGAAGGAGATAATTTGAGCTATTTGGCAAAGACATATTATTAAATTATTCTGCTCTAGCCATTTGCATTATCTCATCTAATATTTGTCAATTTCTTTTAACCTCACACCCAAAATTCACCTAAAATACCCTGCAAATTATGAACCGGTTTTATTGATGTGGGGGAAAAACTGACTAGTCATCTATTTCTGTCATGCATTTCTCTATTTCATGCTATATGATTATTAATCATAATCCATACATGTGGCTCTTTGAGTAGTTGTTGTATATTTGTAACTCCTATTAGTAAACTTTCAGATGATCCCTTCTCTACTAGAATAACCAAACTAGGTATTCAATTACGTGCAACTCTGCTTCTTAGTCATAAATGTTTTCAACAGGAGTGACCTAAACAATTTATTACAAACAACAAATATCTATGATTCTGAAAATACCATTTAGATTCTCCTGACTGACCTATGCCATCTATACACTGCCATTTATCAAATGGTTCAGAATGTCTTTTGTTGAGGTGTCATATGGCACAGGAGAGAATATAAAGAAACTAAATTTGAAGAAATGCTTCAGTTTGCAATGCACAGTTGTATTGGTTTAGGGCTGGGTTAGAGTTAAGTTTCTCCAAAGTAGCCAGTATGGGGCTGTGAATTGGGTTTGTATTGATAATACAGAGATGCTTTCCTTACTGCTGAGCAGGGCTTACACAGAGCCAAGTGTGAGAGCCTTTTCTGCTTCTCACACTATGCCAATAGTGAAGGCACTGGAGGTCCACAAGAAATTGGGCAGGGGCCCAGCCAGGACAGCTGCCCCCATCTATGCCAAGGGATGTCCCAGATTGTGTGTCATCATGCTTAGCACATAAAGCCGTGGGAATAAGGAGGAGGGGCAGGACGTTCGGAGCGATGGTATTTGTTTTCCTAATTCACTGTTACATGTGATGGAGCCCTGCTCTCCTAGGGATGGCTGAACACCTGCCTGCCCATGGGAAGTGGTGAATGAATTCCCTGTTTCGCTTTGCTTGCATGCCTGACTTTTGCTTTACTATTAAAATCCACCCACAAGACTTCTCAGTTTCATCCTCCTGATTCTCTCCAGCATCCCACTGGGGGAGAGTGAGAGAGGGGCTGGGTGGGGCTGAGCTGCCAGCTGGGGTTAGGCCGTGACAAACATAGAGATGCCCCAAAACTTTACCTGGATAATCCTGGTACCTGCTGTTCACTTGCCTGAGGAATTTATTTGTCATCTGCAGCCTTTGAAGCCGTTCATATTCGTGCCAAGTTTTGCTAGAGCCAGCAAAGTTTCCGGATGCTATTGTTTCCATGCAAGCTGCCGCATTTAGAGGATAAACAGGAAATGCACATATGTGTGCTGGAGGATCTGTCATATGTGAGATATAAGCTATGTCCCCTTTTCTGGTGTGTAAACATCCCTCACGAAATATTACACTTCTTCAGGTTTGATTTTGTTTGATTGGGTTTTCAGAGAAGTCGGGGAGGGAAGCATTTTCTCTGCATTTTCTCAGTCATCAGCCTTTTCTTAAAAAGCTTTATCCTTATTAGAACTAAAGCTACTTTATTCCTTCACAGCTCTACAGAGCTTTCTTAACACGAGACAGTCCTATTTTCAATTTATTATTGTTCCTCTACTATCTGCTATTGATTTTTCTCTTATTTTAAACTTTTTTTCTTCCATGCAAGGTAATTTTTCAGCGTCAGGGGAGCAGTTTAGCCAAACATTTTGCTGGTGGGTAATTCCAAGCATAGCATAAGACCTTTTTGCTGAACTTGTACATATAATATTTTTCAAATTCTCCTTTATTTCTTCCACAATCTTCTTACTGTGTTATTTCAGTACACCTTTTGCTTTCTTTCAAGAATAGTTATTTGGCTAATCATGGTTTCTTTCTATTCCTATTTATTATCCTTAGTGAAAGCCTGATTCAGAAGTTCTCATAAATGAATATCAAACTTAAACTAAACTATACTGCCATACCATTTTATTTCACAAACTAGATATTTATGAATAAAGTCTGCAATTTCATAATTTCTCATTTAGAAGATGCCTTTGGTCATTTTAGTTTTCACAGTCTTCTATCCAGCTGCTACTGTGGATATCAAATTTTGTTGCCATTTCTTTATTCTGTGCTTCTTTATACTCCCTTTTCTAAATTAAAGAAAAAAAAATTCTTGGATATATTTAAAAAATATTTTGTATTATTTTATTAGCACTGCACCTAGGATTATGAAGGTTTCAGGATCCATGATGGAATAATGGTGAATACTTATCTTTTTTCAATTTCCTTCAGCTGTGGATATTTGCCCAATAAGATTATTCTGTATCTAACACACTCTGATCTTACTGTATTCTATTTCCCCCCCGCCTCGTTTTAAAAGATGGAGTCTTTGAGCCATATATGATCTATCCACTTCTAGTTGTCTTTAATAGCATAATTATAGACCTATGATTCATCTAGTTTTGGCACATTAATGAAGTGAACTGCCACATTAAGAAGAGTAGATATTGTTGGGCTATGTTCAGTGTAGGTATCCTCCTACTAGAAATAATCTCTATGAGTTTTGTTTTGTAATTAAAAGATGTGATTAAAAGAATTATTAATATTTTTTTGTAACTGTAGAAAAAATATGTTATTACTTCAAATAAATGTATAGAATATTCATAAATATAGATAGTATCTCACAAAATCTGTAAAATATATATGTATGCGTGTGTGTGACACCTGAAATAAATAAGCTGAGTTTTGAATTGCTTGGTTGTTTAGTTCCAACAGATTTCTTTATAGATGCAATATAAAATTTTCTAAATTTAAAAGTAAGCCTGAAAAAGCTCCTCCTTCATGTATAAAATGCTCTATCATTTGGGGCAAAACCAGTAAAATACTTTTTGCGGTGCTGGGGTTTCAGCAGTACTTCCATTACAGACTTCTGAGAGGCAATCCTACATAATTGTCTATGAAGAAACTCAGTAGAAGCTATTAATTCACTAATAATGTCAGTAGTCAGGGTCTTTTAAAATGGATCCCAAACCACCAGAGGAATAAATGCCCATATCCAATACCCCTTCATCCTACACTCATAAATTTTCTGTAACAAAAAGTGGAGGAATATTGAATTACTCTGTGGGTCAAATTCAGACCAGCAAACTAATGCAAATCTGTCATTAAGCACATGACTACCAGCTTCAAGGATTGGGACATTATAATAATTTCATTTGTGTTGGTAGGTTTGAAAAACTTTTTTCAGTTACAAGCTTTTTGTCCTCCAATTCTGTGAATAATTTATTTTCTCCTGCAATAGGGGCTTGGTGATTTTCTAGCTAAATGGGTGTAAAAAACCCAAAAGTAAAAAGATTCATTTTTTGAATACTTCTTATAAGCTCCACAGTGAAAGTAACACTATTTACAAGTTTAAATTATTATCCAGTGACATAAAAACCAGGGCCTCACTATGACCTGTATACAGCTTGGAAAGGTTTAAACTTTTCAGGCAGTTGTGCTACAGTGTAAAAATCTCTGTTACTACAAAAATTTTATGCACTGGCTGCACATAAGTTTACAATAGAAATTAATTTCACAGATCAGATTTTTTTCTACAAGAGGAGCAAAGACTTAAATGATGAATGCATTATTTTATTGATATCTTCAGAATCCTTCAGACTGGTTTAAGATTCTGTTAATTTATGGGCCAATAACTATTTCTAAATAGAAAAGCTTAAAAAAAAGAAACAAAAAAAAAGTCCTGTGAGATGAAAACCAAACAGAGAAATGAAACCATGTGCATTTAGGGGTAAATATTATTATCTCAAGGAGAAAGGGAGAGACAGGGAGAATGTTTCTGCAGGTAAAGAAGATTTCAAAATGAGCGAAATCCTCTGGATGAGATGATAAGGAACCATATGATGGATTATTTAGTATCTAGGGAGACAATTAACCACTCTATCCCGCATAAATGCACATATCAGGGATTGAGGCATAAAGGGTAAAAGGGTCTATTACCCTTCCTCGCACATCAGCTGTCATTATGGGCTGCCATTGCATCCATTTACCCGTATTTCACTTTAATGAGTGCACAAAGATGAATAACACAAACAACTGAACTGAGGCTACAGTGTTCTTGGTAAACAACAAGTGTACTGGGACAGGACAATTCTTGTTTCTGTTTCTAAATAAATATACAGTAGTGGCTCTGAATTGGTTGGTTTGGTTTTTTTTTTTCCTTTTTCAACTCAATCACGATTTCCTCTGCAAAACAGGTGAAGAAACTCTACTTAATAGGTGGGGAAACTGATTCACACTGATAAGTGACTAAGCCAGTGCACTATAATGTGAGCCATGCTGTAGCAAGACACAATCTCAAAGGCAATGCACCAGAGAGTTGCTTTGTCTGGTTGAGATGCTAAAAGGAATTTAAAAACTACTAGGAAAAAGCAGCCCAGGGGTTTTCTATGGCTCTTGCTGCTTCTTTTCCTGTTCATGTGTTTGAAGAGGTACCAGCAGAATGTCTTTTTTTCCCCACTCACACACCTGGAGCCATTTTCAGTCTTGCTTCCCTGCTCTCAGAGCTGCATGTGGAGCAGCTGGGAAGACAGGGAAAAGAAGAAGCACTTTTCCCACCACCAGCTCCCCTCTCAGCTGGGGATTTGCTTACACAACTCTTTTGTGCATCTCAGGGGCTGGACCATGGAAAGGTAAGAGTAATACAGAGTTGCTTGATTTTGCAAAATATTGGCCATGAATGTTTATAAAGACTCAATTCTACATTCATAATTACTTCAATTCTGAAATGATTGTATTTTTAGTGTGTCCCTCTATTGCTTCAGACCCAGAGCAGATTCATTATTTGAGGTTAAAATAGCCTAGAAGCAGATAGGATTTGCAATATACCATTGGAACAGATTCCTTAGCCATTCAGTACTGAGAGGCTGAAGCACTGATGTTGTTACTTGTTTTCTGAGCTAGGAGCTCTTCTTTCTATCCAATGTCTCTTAGAGCTTTTGTACCACCTCCTGCACTAGTTTTGAGCACAATAGCTGCAGCTGAAACAAAATTATTTGGAAAACAAAAAAGGAAGCACCAGAGTTGAAATAAATGGGACAGAAGATTTTTATTCCACTGTAGGTGTTATATATTTAAACTTGTGAAATGTACTTAAAGAAGGATTTATAGAGACTCATCACTTCCCCTGAAATTGTAAAATATATACATCTCAGAAATACTCAGGTACTGAACAAGGAGAACCACCAGCTACCTTGAATGGACTGCAAATACCTGCCTAAACACAGCCAATATGAAAATATTCCCATTTGTTAGCAGGAGAAAATGGAGACACCTGCTTATATGACATCTACTAATGTTTGAGAATTTCATTTCTAGTTCTTGGTCTCTCAGGCTGCAAGTTAAAAACAACCCAGCAAACAAGAAGGACGTGGCAAAATAGGAGCATTCAGGCTGTGTGGTGCAGAATAATGAAAGCAATTTAGATACATCTGGGATAATACCACATTAACTACATTAGTGAAGCATTTCCTCCCATAACATAATCTGTCAGTGGTCTTCCATATCTGACAGAATAAAATTTCTTGTCAATTTTATTTGTGCACATACACGTTTTCTCTAAAATGCCTTTTCTTCTTCGTGAATTTATGTGTTACATTCCAACCTGCACTCTTACTGCTTCCTTATGAAACCTCAGACCATTCACATACATTTCATCTGTATTCTTCCACCATGCATGTGCAGAGAGCTCTTCCATACATGCCTCTGCAACCTGCTTTGAGATGGAGAGAATCCTCTGGCAGGAGAAGACTTGAGCTTTGTAGATGTAAATATATGAGGATATCTGACGACTGGAAGGAGATAAAAAAGGTACCACACCATGGCTTTGCCTTCCTTGTACCCAGGTTGGCTGAAAGGCCAGGAACAACACATATCATGTCCCTTGTGTTAAACCTCTGGCTAGACTCTAAAGCAATGGCTGGAAACAGTTAACATAAATCTGCTTGGAATCAGGGAGTCAAGATCTCCTGACTTGAAGCAAATAACTGTCTTTGCAGTAAAGAAAGACTGGGAGAAAAGTCAATCTGGGAACAGGCTGAGGGGTGCTACCTCTTCACAAGCACTGAAGTCCTGCCCTCAAGGTCCTCAAATACTATGACTTCTTTGACAGAAATCACTGAAGACCAGCTCCTGACATTCCCCTCTATACTTCATCTTATCGCTTTGGAAAAGTCTCACAGATGACTGTAAATATAACAGGCTGGGTAATTCTTAAAAGCTCTTCTGCCCCTATCAATGATGCTTCACTGTAAAGGCAGTATTGGCAATTCCAGCTGATCACTTAGACAGAAATTATCTATAATATCTTTCTCATGCCTCTTCTTGACCCTTAGGACATGTATGCCCATTGTAATAAATAAAAAAGAGTGATGTAACTGGCAAAGACCTATAGGAACACTGGCTAAAACTGGGATGTGCCAATTAGTTCTTCCAAAAACATATTTGCAACACAACTGGTGTGAGGCATGCCCTGAAAAAGAGCCTAAGATGCATCAAGAAAATGCCTTTGGGAAAGATCTGCAGCTGTGAGCAGTAATTGGTAAAGTGCTATCATCAAACCCCACATGGTCACATATGCAGAGGGAGATTCATAGCACATCAAGTGTAAAATGAAGCTGCAATACAGCAAACATGAAGCCAAAGGAATATTGGTCAATATGCTGAAGCTGCTGGCTGAAGAAGTCCCCAAACAGTGTGTAACTTTGAAAATAACAAGAGAAAACCGGGAAAAAAAACCCCCAAACAGTTGTTCTAGTTAGGGAAAAAAGCTGATGTAGAGAGATATTCCACAGAAATGAGGTGCAGATGCTGGATCATTATCAATGAGTGATATCACAGTGTCAGTGCTCTCACAAGCATGAAAGTGATATACATCATCACTAATCCCTATGGATTTATGATGGCACATGGTCAGTCTACATTCCTCCATCTCCATCAGGCAAAGGCTGTGGACATTGAACAATGAAACTGATGTCCTTCAGTCACAGTGAATGGGTGAATGAGGAACACAAAACAGTATCATCATGGAGTGTAATAGTGGATTAGCAGGCTAAGACACATGAAATATGTGCTGGTGTAAAATATTAAACTAATTATGAAGAGTGGTTCTGCACAGCCAACACCAGATGCTTTGATTCTGGCTACTAATCTGTTTGAAACAGAAGGCTATGTCACATCTAAGTGTGGTCCTGCACGCTGGCAAGGTGCCCAGAGATTGTGAACCTGTGATAGAATGGCAAGAGTGAGAATTCCTCACTCTTTTTTTCTCTTGCTTTAAATAGTAGCCAGATAGTTCCCTCCCTCTTAATTCATTCTGCTACATGTTGAACAAAATGAAGGCTGTGTCCCTGAAAGAAAAGAGTTGTTCAGATTTTTGGTAAGAAAGAAAAGTATCATCGATATCAACCTGTCCACTGCCATTTCAAGCATATTTCTCTCTGTCAGCAGAAAGGGAGCTAAGACTTGGAACATGTGTGGAGACCCCCAAGTGGCTACAGGTAGGATCCATTTTACCTTTGTAGTTCATTTGCTGAGTCAAGGAATGAGGAACAACTGTCTTGAAAATCTCTGCTTCAGTGATCTCTGAGAGTGGAGTTTTCCAGCCTGCATATTCTCTTGGTCAGGGAATGAATACTTGGGAATCTTTGTATTTAGGAACAAACCAGCATGATGTGACTTCTGGAAGCATTGTACTACACAGAGAGAACAAAAGAATCCAGTGACTTGAAAGTCCAAAAGCTTTGGTTCATCATGGATACTCCTTGGTGATGTATCACACTGTCTATATTTAAGGTTGCCTGGTCAAACCCAGTGAAATTTGCACAGTTTTGTAGGCAAAAGCCAGAATGTCATCATTAATATCACCTAAATGATTTGTTTTTTTTAGATGCTCAGCTGTAGTGATTAGAGGTGGAGACTTTTTGAGTGATTTATTCTTTTTACCTTTTGTTCAAGATTACACTCTGCAGGAAATGATCCACCACTGCCCATAAATAAAGCAATAGTTTTAACTTCATAGACTCAAGTGAAAGCAGAGTGAGAGCAATACTGGATCATATTCCACGAAGGCTCATGCTTTGATTAGATCTGGCTTCTAGGATGATTAAAAAAATATTACATTGATATTTGAATGCATCATCTTTCTTTCTTCCCTGCCTACTTTCCTCTTGGATACTTTTCCAAATTTTATATCAGTTTTCTTGCCTCCTGGATTACACATATACAGAATTAAGACAGAAGCCTGAATTTTTGTCTGCGATAACTTTTCAGATGAAATAGTGCATCTTAGTGCATTTACTGTCATGAAATGCCAGGGTTTACCTTTTTGCAGGTGACAGAATGGGGATTACACATCATGTTTTGATGATTTACTTGAAAAGCAGCTTGGCTTTGTATTTGGGTGAATGTCAACCTTTCTATCTCACCTTGATAGTTCTTTTATGCTTGTGTGGCACGCAACCAAAGGAACAAAAATATTGGAGAGATTTGACCTATATCTCTGAAAAGTAACTGAACCTTAAAAGAAGAACCTTCTGATTCTGTCTTAGAAGATTTCTTCCACTAGCTCATTTCAATCTAATTTTAGAAAAAATTAAATTGAGGACTCTACAGTTTGTTTGAATGAAGTTCATTGTCTGATTAGAAGCTCTGACTAAGCAGTTTTAGGAATACAGTGTGTATCTGCGTGAGAAAGCTGTTTCTCTGGTTGATTAATCAGGGGAAAGTTTCATGGTTCAACTACTCTACACTTCTTTTGCTGTGATTTGCAGAGAGAGGACATCATAGAATGATTTTTTTCCCTCTAAAAAACGTGTCCACTACTTTGCATTGCAATTTTATTTAATTTTTATTTGAACACCATTCATCACCATTTACTCTCAGCTTGCACCATGCCAAGAGTTATAATTCAAACACCACTTTTCCTACTAAGTTTTCTATGATGCATTGATGAGATCTGTCTTTCTTTTGGAGAAGTGCAACTTTATGGGATCTTTTCTGCTTTATCTTTCAGCACTTTGATTTGATTGTAAGGTGTGAGGACCATTAAAGTTTTCAGAGTAAAATCTCTGATATAGGCTGCTAGTCTCCATTTTCTATTCCCTCATTTTAATTTCATTACCCTCAGAGTTTTTTCTCCAGTGCTCTTAATATAATTGTATTATAGCCTCAATCATTTCTCTTGATATTCTCCAAAATATAAGTATGACTTCCCTACATTTGTTTCTCTTCCACACACCTTTTTTTTTGTTCTCTTTGAATGCTGTTTCTTATTGTCAGCCATAACATATAAAATGGGCAATGCCTTTAAAACGACTGTATTTTACACAACTTCTCTGGTGATCTGAGTGTCCTGGTACTGGCTAGTTTTTTCAGGTTTAGGTCACATCTTCTACAGGAGGAGAGGAGGGACTGCAGGGTTTGTCGGAAGTGGAGGAAGTCTGTGTTTGTCTGAGGTGGGAAGGGCAAGGCAGCAGGCCAGCTGGCATGTTTTGGAGGAGCAGATTCTTGACTTATTTCTTGTGCCTAAGTACGATGATCCAGACAAAAGTCAATGATCACATCCATCTTTTTTCTCAGGACCCCATGCCAGCCCGTGCTCAGGGTAGAACTGTTCTGCGGGTTAATCAGGGTGAGAAGGCCATAACACATCCTGAGACCTGTGTTGAGTTGTTACTGGGGAATTTTGAATGAGGCAAGAGACTTTAGTGAAGTGAAGGAAGGTCTGGCAATAAATGCAGCTGGATCTCTTTGGGAAACCAGAGCTTATTCCTAGCTATGACATGGAATGTTATTTTATGCTATCAAATAACTTTGACCCAACTTTTCTCACTTGTAAACAAGATTCTTCATTTCCCTGGCAAAAAAGTGTTGTCATATTTTAGGAATGGTGTTCTCCAATTAAGTATTCCCACTAAAACCATGAGCCACTCCCCCCTCACTGCAGCTGATGGAGTGAGGGAATTGGAGGCACAAAAGGCCAAGATCATGGGCTGAGATAAGAACAGTTTGCTAGAAACAGCAATGAGATAAGAAAATGAACATGAACAGTAACACTAATAACAAACAATTCGCATGCTAAAATGTTCACCATGGAGCCCATGACCTGAATGCAACCTCTCCAACAGCAAGAGGGACCTTCCTGTGGAAGGACTCCCTTCCCCACACCCCTGGCAATGGTGGGAGGTGCTATCAAACAACCTCTAGGTCCTGGCTGTGCCACTTCTTTACTGCAAAAATTAACCCTGTCCTGTCTGGGACCAGTGCAAGTGTTTATAAATCAGAACTAAAACTGTAGTCAATAAATCAATAAACATAAAAAGTGCTATCTCATATTAGGAATGCTGAAAAATCAGTTTCTAACCACCTCTCAAACTTCACATGCAAAATCAATTGATGCTTTTGACCTTAAACTCCCTGTGATGCAGAAACCCTCTTTAAAATGTATATAATAATGAATACATCCCCATCATTTTAGAGGGGTGAGAGGTTGGGGAAATAAATTGGTATTTGGGAAGCTGTCACATAGTAGAAATGTGTGAATTAAGTTTCTGTTGTTAGAACAGTGTTTTAAGAGTGTGCCACTAATAATAGCTGGAACTACATGTAAAAAATGAAGAGGAATAAAAGATGGAGAAGCTTCTCATAAATGATTTCCATCCAAGCTGTGCATTGCATGAGGAGTTAGGGGATTCATTAGCTTTTCATGCTTATGATCTTATGTCTAAAGAGTACCATAAGCATGAGGACTAAATTTCAATTGCTTACATGTGGTCTTCAAATAATTTGCAGGGTAAGCAGATAATTCTTTTAACGTTATTTTATGGATATGTACATATATGTTCATGCCTATGCATGTATGTTGGCAGACATAGTTGTAAATCACACTCAGTTAATGCTTGTTTAGGACTCTAAGACACTGCTACATAGTTCAGGGATATCTTGATATTATCAAGCTCTGGCTTTTAATGTATTTGGGTCTTTCTTCATATTCATTTTTGGCTTTAATCACATACTTGGTAGTAGAGTTTCATCTGTAATGTAATTTACATCAATTGTGCAAAATTGTTGTCAAATGACCTCACTAATATGGCAAATCACATATAAGAGAGGGTATTTAAATGAGATGTAAATGTTTAAATAGCTTAAAATCTTAGGATTAATAACACTCAAAATGTTGACTGTGCTACTTGAGACTTATAACCTTTCTCAAATGGATCCTTAGTTAATTATCTCTAAACCCAGCCTTTTAAAACATTATTCTGTGTCTAGAGATTGATATTCAACTTATTTCTATTAATCATATTTAGTTTTAAGATTTGGAAAGGTAGTCCTCTAAGGTTCAGCTGACATTTAGACAATTATGTTGGGACTTAGCATTGATATATTTTGGTTGCTTAACCCTTCTTGTCAGCAGTTTTCTATTTTATGCAGACCTTGCTGGTGTGACACTGGCATTTATAGAAGAGTGCATTTATTTTAATAAAACAATTCTTGTCCTTGTAGTTATAGCAGTTATGACTATTATCTTAAAACAAAGCAGTATGAAGCTGTAATCAATCTACAGGAAACAGTTTCACATACAGATATATTCAAATCCCTGGTGAAAACTGATGCTGATGTGTATTAAACTCTAGGCCTTTTATTGCAAAACCATTATATATGCTTCCCAATTTAAAAAAGGTTAGAAAAACCCCAACAACACCAAAGAAACCCTCAACCCTAAAGTGAAAACCTTATTTTTCAGTGATTAAAACTACAAAAACTGTATAGGTTACTCCATGACTCTGTCTGTTGAAGGCTACAGGAAAAAAATTGTTCATTATATGGATTAAGGAAGCCTGGGGTATTTAAGCTATAGCAAGGCTTCTGTCATTCTGTTGTTTATTTCTTCTTCCAGGATTGAAGAGCTGTTATTTTGGATCCATCCTAACTCACTGTTTCTTAAAGGAATATTTTTTATGGATTGGGGGAATATAATGTCAAATGATAGGACCAAAAATATGGTACCTGGATTTTGGTCTCTCTAATCAAGCCAGTATTTGATTGATTGTGAGGCTGGAGGGTTGTGTGCTGTCAACGTGTCACTGCCATTTAAAGAGCAATCCATGTCCCTTCTCTATTTCTAGGCAGTAGAAGAAACATTTCATGGCTGTGTCATGCACTGGAACTAATCTAGCATAATATAAAGTAGAAATAGTAAAATGAAAGTTGTCAATAGATAGATGATGGACAGAGGAAGAGAGAATTGCTTGCTTGGTGTAAATGCTGATTTCAATTCATCAATACTACTTTTTTTTCCTTTTTTTTTTAGAGGTCAGAAATGGACTGAAAAATGCTTGTTTACATATAAAACTATCCTAAGATTCATTAACATTTTAATGCCTCTGAAGTTTTGAAAATAATAATCAGTAGATAACATACAGAACATGTTAATTATCTAAGATTACTCACTTTTCCAAACAGTGTCCTCTGAATTTTTTAATGATGGCATCTGAAGGTCATTTATGAACAATTCATATGACAATTCAGAGCTAATAAACAGCCTCGTGTAGTATGAATTACCACCTGCTCCCTTTTCGCAAGAAAGCATCTTTCAATATCCGTGTCACACTACTGTTTATCACATTTCAGATTGATGTCTACTTTATGCAGGAGAACCTAAACAACAGGGTATGAGAATTTCTATCTAGTTCGTGTTCTGCTCTCCGAAGCTTTTTCTTCAGTGCTCCTCATGCCTAATCTGTTTTTTCATAAACATTTCTGTGAATATCAGAACCAGGTACTGTCCTTGCCTAGGGAGGACGACAGAGCAATCTTCAGTGGTAGTGTCCTGTTTTTGGCTGGGATAGAGTTAATTTTCTCCCTGGTAGCTGGTGCAGTGCTGAGTTTTGGGTTGAGCACGAGAATAATGCTGATAACACAGTGATGTTTTGGTTGTTACTGAGCAGTGCTTGCCCTAAGTCAAGGACTGTTCAGTGTCTCATGCTCTGCCTGCGAGGAGGGACACAAGAAGCTGGAAGGGAGCATGGACAGGACAGCTGACCTGAACTGGCCAAAGGGACATTCCATACCTGGGAACATCATGCCCAGTACCCAAATTGGGTGGAGTTGGCTGGAAGGATTGCTGCCCAGGGATGTAGCATCAATCAGTGGATGAAGAGGCTGTACTGAGCATCACTTCTCTCTCGAGTGTTATTTCTCATTCCCTTTCATTACTACTATTATTTTTCCACCCTATTTTGTTTCAATTTTTAAACAGTTCTTATCTCAATGCAAAAGGTTTTCTTTTTTTCCTATTCGTCTCCAAACTGGTGGGGTGAGGGGGTTGTTTGAGCAAGTGGCCATGTGGGGCTTAGTTGATGGCTGGGGTTAAACTGTGATGGGTAGGAAGTACCAAATGCAATTGTGTCCTCCTTCTAGAGGACTTGTGTGAGTGCATAGATTGATACAATGCTCAGTAGGGTCAGAGGGAAACAGTGAAATGCATCAAACAGAGTGCAATATGTGTATAAAGAGTGGCTGCACAGGCACAGGTTGGGTTTGTTGCTGCTGCTGCCACCACCGCTGGTGGGAAGCCTGGGCTGGGCAGAGCAGTACATGCTCAGCTCACTCACATGCTCAAGCCTTGTCTTCCACTCAGCGCAGCATCTTCCACTCCAAAGAGAAGAGCATTCTTTATACTGCCGTTTCTCTTCCCTCCCTGTGCCCAGCATAGCAGCCAGACTGAGCTGTGCCTGTCCTCTCCCCCTCCATCCCTTCTCCAGGACGGCAGCACTCGGGAGAGAGGATGAGGAGGGAGGGTGGGAGGGTGCGTTGGTGTGTGAAGGGAGGCTGCTCCGCGGGTGGGACTGCTGCCCACACGGAGAGAACACGTGTGTGTGCAGGCTGCAGCCTCCCACAACGACAGGAGGAGGGATGCTGAAATTTGTATTCAGTTCCTACAGGCACCGCTCCCAGGCTGCCTATTTTAGGAGAAATATTTAGAATAACAAAAATAGTCTTGTCCTAAATTAATGTCATAAAGGACTGATGCTTCTGTGACTCGAAGTCTGCTGTTAGGTGCGTTTCAGAGTTCTGAGAGCACGCCAGGCTGCATTCAGGGGCACCGGAGAAGAACCTGGCCTTTTGTTTATGTTGCTCACACAATTCAATAGTTGGTATGTACTGTGTTATATATATCGTGTTGATATATACTTTTGAAAATAGTAAATTCCTGAATTTATGCAACAGCTAGGCAAACAATAAAGGATGTAGAGAGCTGAAATATAGAATAGGTGCCAGGATTACTCATCCTCCTCCTACTCTCTGTTGGTTATACTTTCCCTTAAAAGTAAAAGCCAATGGTAAATTTTAATGACTTTTTCCTTCCAAGTTTCTATTTTTAGATTTATAGGTAGGAGAGACTAGCAAATATTTTTAAGGTTTAGTGCTCACAGAAAGTTCCAAATGAACAGTCCTTGAGAATAAAACCTCTAGCTCTGGCAGGACACAGCAAAGGCAGAATGTGTATAAGCTTCAGGCCTCTGTGATGTGCTTCAGATCTGGAAGTGTTCCCATCGCATGAACTTTCAGCTGAGACTACCAGTAAAAGTATCAATTAATGTTAACAGTTTTATAGTGTGGGTTCTTGCACTTTGAGAACTATGCTAAGACCATTTATTAACCTTATCTGATGTTCAGAATAGTCACATGAACTGGTTTTTGTTGCTTTTAGTGCTCACTAATCCCCTCAATCACTCAGTCCTTCAGCATCAAAAATAACCTTTTTCCTACAGACTGAGAACTAATCCTAGTGACATATTAGTGCATTTTTTATTCACCAAATTCAAATAAAATGTACAATATTGATAGATGGTCATGTTTGTGAGATTATACATTTCCAAGTTTCCAAACCAGATTGTTTGGTTTTCCCTTTCTCTACCACTCTGAAGTGCATGAGGTGTGTACTTTGTTTGTACACGGCAAAATGCAAAGAAGGTTGGCTGCAGCTACTCAAACAATTCCATCTGAGCTTGTTTTCAGTCAATGATTGCTATTTTAATGGACATTTGGTGAGAAAAAAACTTCTGCTTTCACCTGAGTTGAGGGAATATTTTGTGAGAAAAAAAGGTTTCTATCAAAATCTGATTTTTTTTTTTTTAACTTTTATTTTGAATTCTTTGAATGAGTTTTCAGATGACCTTTACTGAGAATGGTTGTTGCTTTTATTTTCATTTCCTTCAACCTTTTGTGCTATACAAACCAAATCTATAGGTAGTGACCCACCTGCCCAGTGAGCATCAGAAATTCCTCTTGGGAGATGCTGTAGAATCACATGAGAAAAATCGATTACCGCTAGCAAGGACTGGTATTCAAAGATAAAACAAGCCTACAAGTGTGACAAACTGTGAGAGGGAAAGCATGGGCAGCCATGGTGAAAACATAGTATTACAAGCTCAGATTAATAGCTTTGAATCATTTAAATGTATAAGGTTTGTTCATGTGTCTGACCTTGTTGTGATTAATGCTCAGGTCTAGAACTACAAATAATATTCCCCTCTGCTCCACAGGAGGCTTCTTCAGCTTCAGTTTTGGAGGGCATGTACTAACCACTGCATAATTTCTAAGGGGGTGTTGCTTGATCCAGTGACTTAGTCACACTTGTGGCGTTGAGGTCCATCTGCTATTCAGGGAGCATAGGAAGTGAGGCAGGAGGCCAGATGTCATGTATTAAAGACCTTGTCTCACCATGGATGACAGCTCTGGAATGCAGCACTTGGCACACTTCTTGCATCACTAAAAGGGTAACAGGAGAACAGTGTGATCTTCCTATGGCTCATATTGCATCCTGACTTTTGGGAGGACAAACAATTGCTGAGCAGGTCAAGGTGTTCACAGCTTTCCTTTTTTTTTTTTTTTTTTTTTTTTTTTTTTTTTTTTTTTTTTTTGTCAAGTGGTTTATTCCAAAATGATAAGGGAAACACTGAAATGTACCAATTATGCTTACTGTTCAACAAGTACCTGAATCAGTTTCTGAGTCCTTGGAGATGATGCATACCTTTAAATGTGCATTATTTGAATACAGATAAGAGTTGTTTCTAGATTTGCTAGAAATAAAACTAATTTGTTTGAATTTATTCTTTCCTCTAGAATTTAGGTTCTGGGTGCCATATAATTTGTGATAATTAACCTTACAACCATAATACATTGAGTAAGTAAGGGAACATTTATAACTGAGTTAACCTTTCTTCCCATGCCCAAGTTCTTTGCACAATCTGTGCTAAACTTGTGACATGTTCAGATAAACATATGAAAAAACCCACCACCCCCAAAGAAAAACAATCCTCCCTTATCCTGGATCAACATCTCACAGGAACAGATGTCTTTCTAGTTAAATTTTTCATACTGTTTTGCCATAGCCAGAAACAGTGGCTCTGCTCTGTTTAGACGTTTATTTTTCTCCCGAGTCTGAGTTACTTCATTAAGAAGGTGAATATCCATTTTCTAAATCCTGTCAGCCAAAAATATGCTATGCACCTTTATGCTTTGTGCTCTACCCGTAAGAATTTCCCAAAGGCAAGTCAAATGGTGGGAAAAATTAGAGAAGAGAATGGACAGCAGTTTTCCTACCTGAGTTACAGCCTGTTGGACGTTTCACAGCCAGCAGCTTGGCACTACTGCGATGTATTGCAAACAGCTGGATTTTAATTTTTTTTATTTTGGAAACTACCTTCATAATTAATTTTCCTTCCTAAACACATTTTGTTTAATCATTAAGGGGCAGGTTCATTATTCACTTACCCAGATTGCTACAGCAAAAAGATGAGGCAACTATCCAAAGCTGTAGGTAGCAATATAGTATTTTTTAAATAGTGTAAATCTAAGGAAATACTGTTCGGTCATGGTAGACAAAACTAATAAAATCTTAAAGACAACTCCTCCAATTTATCTGAAGTTCTTTGTGCTCTTCCAAATACTGCCCAAAATATATTTTAAGCTACAATTTCCCTATAAATAGTTAAAATTTTTTTAAAAAAAAGCTACATCCAAAAATCCAGCAGTCATATGTGATTAATTTTATAGTGCTTTTCGAATTAGGTCTTGTAGCTATCCAAGCATTTTAGTGTAAGAGCTGAGGCTTTAATAAAAGAATATAATTTATCTGACTTTCACTTTCCAATTTTCACACTAAGAACTCTATGCCAAAGTACAGCTAACTGTGCCCATCCTTTGGTAACTGCCCATATATTGTTTGTACCATCACAGATATAAAGTTTTTTGAATAACTGACATCCCTTCTCCATTCTCTGATTATTTTTGGTCAAATAATTATTCTATTTACTTTAGGAATGAGGGAAGGAGTAGAGAAAAGAGGTTCAAATTGCCAACCCTTTAGCTACTTTTGCTGTCACTGTCCTATATATATGTATTTAATATATTTTAATACCTTTTTTTTTGGTTTAATACCGCTGACATTTACCCAGTTTTTTTACTGTTTTATGCCAGCATGGTGCTTTCTTAAAATGATAGCTGGTTGATAAGAGATTTTGATCATTTTTGCCTATTTATAAATAGCTATTTCCTCTTCTTTTAGAATTGCAAATACTTTATTTGGATTCCATGCTTTTGGGAAAGTTTCAAATTAGAAATAAATGGCAAAAATTCTCTCTGTATAATTACCCAACCTTATTATAATTGCAAAACACAAAATAAGTGCAAGTTATTTAAAACCCTTGCTAGTTATAGAATATAAAATGTGAAGTTAGTCTGAAATTAAATGGAAAGCTATGTAAGATCTAGTAAAATGCTGTTCTGTATATTTTATGTGATATCCATTTCTATTAGGAAAATCAGACTGCCCTTTACTCCTCTAGTGCTTATAGGACATGTGATTCCACTCTATGGTGGTGTTATCTCTCTCTCTGCTTTGCTTGCTCTCACAGCAACAATATCATACAGCATTGGCATCAGAACAAAATTCCTTATTAAAAAAAAAAAAATACTGAGGTTCTACATGCCTGAACTCTGTTGAAATTGGTGGAAATACCAAGGGGTAAATTTAGCTTGGATGATATGTAGAAGAAAAATTAATTGTCAGGAAACCAAGAGAAAACGTCTTTATCGCTGATATTTTTTCCCAATGTGTTTTACAAATGAACACAGAGTACCTTTTACAACCACTATTGCAAAATACCAGATTTATATCTATTATGGATGAGTCAACAATGGAAATAAATTGGTAATGGATTACGCTTCAATTCTATTTTGTCATAATCTTTTTAACCTTACTCAAAAATACTTGCAGTCAGAATGGCTGTTCTTCATTTTAACATGATTTAATCAAAAAAGATAAATTGTGGTGAAATGCTGAGAGTGAGATAGTCATATTTGGGTGATCACATGTAACTCATTTGCATTTTGTAGTGACATGGTTATGCTACTTCAGTGCTACTCTAAGAATTTTTCTGTGTGATTATGGAAAAAAAAAAATCCCAGTCATTTATTCTTTGAACATTTCCATCGCTGTCTTAGGTTACAATGCAAGATGTAACCAAAAGTAAGTATTCTACCACCATCTGTTGAAACCAGGTGGGGCAGTGTTCTTTGTCTCTTTCATGACACCTCCCTGATAACTCCCTTCAGGGAGATACCTTCTGCTAACGGGCCACCAAGCCTCACTGCATGACTCATAAAATTACATCATCCCATTGTGAGATGCTCTGCCCAGGAGGAGGAACCGAGCATTTCAACTTGGATATAAGGTTTGGAACACCACAGATAGCCCTTACCTACTGGATTCCCAGAGGACAAGAGCTACATAACCACCAGTGAACCTTTTGAAGAACACCAGACCCTTCTACAGAATCACTGCTTCAACAGAACTACATCCATCACTTCAGGAGGACTGCAGCCACCATTTAACTGGACTGCTACCACCACCCTGACCAGCAGGGTGTCAGGTTGTATCCTGACTTTGTCAGTGTCTCTGTACTATTGCATTTATTTAAATTTTCCTATTAAATTGTGGTTCTGACTTGGAGTCTCTCACTGGTTTGCTTTCAAACTAGCACCATTTCTATTAACAGTAATTAATCATTTCGTGTCTTTAGATGTCACTAAGAATTTGTATTTGGCAAGTCTTCTGTTCAGCTAGAACCATACTATGAAACATATAATTCATCTACCATTTCAACTACTGTTGAACTACTGTTCAACTTCCTAATTAAACCGCTCGAAATAATTATTTTCATGTATCTCTTTCTCTAAAATTCTGCCAAATCATCTTCTTGGTCAAAACAAAGGTTTAGCCTTGAAAATAGAAAAGGCTACACTGCTTTATGTAGTTTTTCTTGAATCCATCCTCTAGGAACACTCACTTTCAGATAAAGATAGATGTTCATATTTCTTAGTGTCACACTAGATGTGCTTCATACAATTTTGTTAATTAAAATTTTCCCCAAACAGTCTTTATGAAAAATGATGATTTGTTCAAAGTAAAAAATTTCTAAGAAATACACAAATTTTGGAAGGTTTTTTTTTTTCCCCCCAGATATTTTTTAACATCCCTAAGGCCAAAACACTTAATTTGAACTTTTTCAGAATGGAATTTTTTTCCTTGCAGAACAACTTATTTGTAATTATCTTCATTCTACAATAGTTTTAAAGTCCTCTAGTAATATCTGTGAAGTCTGAATCACAACAAAAAATTGCTGTTTGTTTTCTGAAAAGTATCATATGAGAATTAAGCACTAAACTAATCTTATTCTTACCTTTTAAATGACATGTTTTTGATTTTATTTTTCTTCTGAGTGGGTAGTACATATCCCAAAGTCCAACATTTGTCAGACAGATAATTGGATTCCAAGATAGTGTGATAAAATTTACTTTTATGAAGATAGCTGACTTATAGCAATTCCAAATTGGAGGATTCTGCCTGCATAATTGTAGATGGTATCTGTGAAGGGCAAGAGTTTTGCCATTTGTGGAAAGCGCTTGTGCAGGTCACTTCATGGTTCAACAGGGCAAAGCAAAAGTGCAAGCCAGTGGGAGTAAGAGGATATTGAAGATCAGGAAAAATACTATCCCATGCGTATTGAGTAATTTTCTAACAAGAAGCTCCCCTCGCGTAAACATTTCAATGAGGGATATCACTTGTTTTATTGTAGAGCTGAGCACTTGTTTGCTAAATGCCACTTAATTGCTAAATGCTGTGGACAAATTAGTAACATGCTTGAGAGAAGAAAATAATTAGAATGCCCATTGCTGTGTTCATGGAGGTCTTAAAGTGAAACATCCAAGTCCTTACAGTCATAGCACACTTCTCTGCACTCATACGCTTTGGCATCTTCTTGTATCCCCGTGTGCTACACAATCATCTACACTTTCAGCTCATTCTTTTGAGGGATCCAGCTTCTCCTTTTGCATCTCTAATTTCAACAAGATACGAGAATTTAGCATCTGTCAGGATTAAGACATAACAATTTTCCTGCTTTTTATGCAGATGACAAATACTGATATCCAGTGGGGTAATTCTGTGTGGTCCTTTCACTGGATGCTGGGATGGAGCCCTGTGGGATTCCCTTAATTTGGAGGTGAGATACTGACTAAGAGAGATTAAATCTTCTGGAAGATTTTGGTTGCTAAGTTATTTTAAGCATAAAAGTTCCTTCTCCTTTTCCAGTAGGAAAAGCGCATAATGGCTAATTAGGCCCTTAGGGATCAATTTTCAAAACAGTGTGTGGAGGAAGTGTGAGCACAAACCTTATTTGTTAATGGGCTTTGTGAACATACCTCCTGTGATTTTTCAAAATTTAGAACGACAAAACAGCAATCTCATTGGAGAAGCAGGTTTAAATACATAGCATCTGATATCTTTTTCTTGGGGGCATTAGACAGATGACATACATTAAGACCACAGAGTGTTTTTGTGGTCATTATGCTTTACTTCCTCAAACCTGTTAACATAACGAAATAATAAAATAATCTCTGCAGGCCTGTGGAAGAAATCAATCCTACAGTTCTTACATACCTCCTCTTTACTGAAAGGAGGAAAAACAACAAAAGACTAGTCCCTAATTTTGGCGAGGAAAAAATTATTAAAAAATAAAATAATCACTATTAAACTTTTAATTGTAAAGATTATGCAAGGTATTTAGAATGAAATAACAGAAAGCATATCGAAAGATCCATAGTAACACTGGATCTAATTCTCCATTTGAACTGTCAGGAAAAGGTTCCTTTTCATTGCACAGGAAAATGCGATAAATGCATGTTATTTTTTAATAATGTCAAACAGAAGGGGAAAAATGTGATTAATGAAATATGTGAATATTATAGTATGCTAATAGAATTGATTATTATCATTTATGGCAATACTAAAGGTCATGACTACAAGAAATAATTTAGAGGTAGGTGGATGTGTTTGGAGACAGAGTGAAGCGGATTCCGGGGACATGCAGCTGCAAACTGAACACATTTCAGTTTGGGTAATTGTTTGGGTGTGCTCTGGCAGCTCTCTGCTGTGAGTGGTGGAGGCACCTCATTTCTGGCCTGGTCTGTAGGCAGATCACCTCAGGTTTGTTTGCATTTTCACATTTCAGTAGGTTTTAAAAGTTAAAATGAGGATCTGGATCCATGTGACTGGATACTGCTAACACACTTGTGCATTGAGGAGTAGACACACCAAAACCTGTGTGTGGAAAATAATTGTTGAATATACTGCCTATATCTTTATTAACTAAACACTACATACATATATCTGTTCTAAAAAGTGTGCAAATCAATAAGGTAAAAAGAAGAAAGTAAAATACTTAAGATTGCATTGTGTCCAAAAGACAGTCCATGCACTAAGGTTCTTATGATTTTAATAGGAAATAGAAAGAGTGTGACAACCTGTTCCAATTTTGCTCACAAAAATCAAACAGTAAATGTAAATGGAGCTTGGACTTCAGCAGGTCAATGAATGTTTGCCATTGATTTCAGTGGAATCGGGATTCTGCCCTAAATTATTTTCCTATGCATGCAAAAGAAAATTGCAGCAGAAAATAAATGTTAAGTTTGCCAAGATGGTGTTTTATCAGCATAAGTTGTTAATTCTGTTTTAGACAGTTTTTGCTGATTATAAGACAACCTAAAGAAATCAGCTCCTTCTGTGTTTTTCCAACTCCAAACATATAATTGTGAAATTCACAAGTAATGAACAATCACGAAATTCCAACCCACACTTGTTAATAAAAGCTTTTGATTTCAAATACTTGAAGCTTCTCTAAATGACAACAATTTCTGTCCTGAGCAGAAAAGGATTTGTTGTCTTAAGTATTTCATTGCTCAAGAGGCATATTATCTAGAAAACATTAGATTTCCCAGAGAGCATAAAAGATATTTAAAAATACATGAGCATAGATAATCACTATAAATTGGTGATTTTATTTCTTTATGTTACTGGACAGTAGCCTAAAGTGACAAGTTTTATTACACTAGATATTGTTTTGACCTAAGTGCAATTTTTTCTTTCACTGCACATTTAATGGAGTAGTATAGTGGTCTGAGAATATTTATATTTTTGCACATGACTGAAAACCTCAGAATGTGTATTTGTTGCAGTAATATTGTTTTATTACTGAATATCGAAATTCTGCCTTTCAGAATGAAATTTTAAATGTTTTGTTATATATGTTTACACTTGGTATAACAGATTACAAAAGTGACAGGATCATTAACACTAACTAAAAATTATGTGATTAAGTGATTAATTTTAAGTCTTTTGCTTTTAAGGACAAATTTGTATCTCACAAATCCCTTGTATTTCAGCAAAGGCTAGCTAGGATGTCAGTTGTGATATTGACTCAGTCAAATCATCCTGTAAGTCAGTACTCCAATTTAAGGGAGATTCTAATATAAGGAATGATTACTGAAACTCTAAAATCACCTGGCATCTGAATGAATACATTTATTTTCAGCTCTATATTTTTGTACTTTGGTAACTTTCATATATAGCCTTCTAATTAATCTTTTTTTAACTCTTTTCTGCCTTGACCCCTTGACTGTCAGTACTGAAAGACAATCCCCTCTCTTAGGTACTGCATGCACAGACTATAATTTTTGATCTATGTATAATTATGGAAGCAGTCTACATGGAATAATTACTCAATAATATGTCTTCCATGTGGGCATTCCTATTCCAGGATGAGAGTAATATTTTTCTTAATATAACTACCAGATTTGTAACTGCATTAAGTCTAACTACTCTCCTTCAAAAATTCTTACAGGATCGTTGTTGCAGCAAAGGTACTGTAATTTAATTTTTTTTCCATCTCTTTTTTTGGAAGAGTTGCACCCCAGGCAAGTACTGAAAGAAGGAAGAGAGTCCTTCCCCCTCCTACCTGGGCTTCTGTTAGGTAGGGGTGCACACCAAAGTTTCTTCTCTTTTCATACAAATCATTTTAGCTTACAAATGCATGCTTAAATTTAATAGAAACAAAAAATATTTCAAGGTTGGAAGCACTTTGCCAGTAGATTATGTGGTTTTAGTTTCCCTCACTGCAGAATTGAGATGACTATTTCTCCAGCATGTCACCCATTCTCTAGGCACACTTTTTGCTCTCTCTCCTACCAACTGCTTACAGTGCCCAAAAAAATCACCCTTTCATGTTCCTGGTCACTTAAAATAATCTTTTTCTGTAGTCTATAGATTTTTAAAATTTAATTTAGCCAAGACTTGAATGGATAAAATATCTCAATTTTCCAAAATATCCCAACTTTTTCCTTTATGACTTCTTAAGTCATTTTAAGAATCCTGCCATAGATTGACAATATTGTTTAGGTTGGAAAATACCTCTGAAATCCTGCAGTCCAACCATTGACCCAGCACTGCCAAGTCCATTGCTAAACCATGACCCTGAGTACCACACCCACATGTGTTTTGAATACTTCCAGGACTGGTGAGTCAAACACCAGGTGCCTGGGCACCCTGTTCCAGTGCTTGACCACCCTTTGCATGAAGAAAATTTTCCTAACATAGAATCTGAACCTTCCCCGGCACAACTTGAGGCCATTTCCTCTCATCCTACCACTTGTTACCTGGGAGAAAAGGCTGACCTCCACCTTGTTACAACCTCCTTTTAGGTAGTTATAGAGAGGAATAAGGTTTCCCTCAGGCGTCCTTTCCTCCAAACTCCAATTCCCTCAGCCATTTGTGCTCCAGACCCTTCTTCAGCTTCATTGCCCTTCTCTGGACATGCTCCAGCACCTCAGTGTCTGTGCTGGAGTGTTGTACCAGTGCTGAGTACAGGGGGACAGTCACTGCCCTGGTCCTGCTGGCCACACCATTGCTGATCCAGCCCAGGTGCCATTGGCCTTCTTGGCCACCTGGGCACACTCTGGCTCATGTTCATCTGCTGTCCACCAACATCCTCATGTCTTTTTCCACTGGGCAGTTTTCCAACCACTCTGCCCCAGCCTGGAGCACCGCCTGGGGCTGTTGTGCCCAAGAACAGGACCCAGCATTTCACCTTGTTGACCCTCATACAACTGACCTTGGTCCATAATCCAGCCTGTCCAGATCCCTCTGCAGAGCCTTCCTACCCTCCAGCAGATCAGCACTCCCACCCAGCTGGGTGTCATCTACAAGATGACTGAGGGCACACTTGCTCCCCTCGTCCAGATCATTGATAAAGATTTTTAAAATTACTGATCCCTAAACTGAACCACTGACACCTCTTGTGTCCAGAAGCCAGCTGGATGTAACTTCATTTTCCATGACTCTGGCCTGGCCATCTAGAGAGTGTTTTAGACGGTGAGTAGTGAACATGTCCAAGTCATAAAAAGCCGATTTTTCCAGAGAATGTTGTGGAATTGGTGTCAAAGGCTTTACTAAAGTCCAGAGAGACAACATCCACAGCCTTTCCCTCATCCACCAAGTGGGCCACCGTTTTGATCTTGCATACATACATGCAGAGGTATGTAACCTGGAAGATGTTCTTTGTATTTTTTGGTCTGTATCCAACCACCCCACAAAAAATCTTTCCAAATTAATCATTATTCTCTTTTCTAACTATTACAAACACAATTTGTGCCCTTCTCCCTTGAGTCAGTACTACTTTACTTCTAACCTGCTGAAAGTTAGCTGCCAAATCTAATACCTTACTAATTTATTGAGACCTTCCACCAGTGAGAATTTTTTGCCCTGCTGCTGCTCCCCTGCGCACATTCTAGTTCTGTAACACTTACCTCTGGCCAGTTTGTCTGCTTTCTATCTCTCCTAAGATGCCCACATCACCTCTACTATCTGTCCCACAGTTTTTTGAGGTTTTTTCCTACCTTACCCTGCATGCGAGAAGGACCCTTCAACAAAACTCTTTTCCTACCACCCTGCCACCTGCCAGAGCTGAGCAAGGTTTTGTACTGTGCTTGTTAAGAACTAATTGATTAGCATTAATGCAGTATAAATAGGTTTTTAGAGAGTTTTGCTAGCCTTGAAGAATTTCTCATGTGACCTATGTATTCTAAAGGATTCATCATTTCCTAAAGTGACAATCAAGCTTCCTGTACCTCTTTGAAGCATCCTTTACAGTGATTCTTCAAGTTCCTACTTTGTCTTACAAACATAAGTGCCTTAGGAAATGCTGATAAGTGCACTCAGATTCTTGCCTAGAGGCACCAATGTGTAAATGCTGTGACCCGCAAGAACAGCTGCAGTGAGGGGCTTCCTGGGCTGCTGCTATACTGAAACCTCACTATTTGTCAAAGGAATAAATACAATAAAATGAGCATTATGGCATAACAAATGCTAGTTGGGACCATGAATTTTGACAGGATGAACAGCTGAAAGTCACGTTTGAATTTATCCTCCTGAATAAGGTTTGTTTATTATAGGCACATTGTAATTTTGGCCTAATGTTTATGTATTGCTGAAGTTTGGGACAAATGGGACCCAGAAGCAAAAATCTGTAATGTATTGTAGTGAATGTAGCACCTTGGTGCTGAAGTGGATTGATTATTTTGCCTTTCTAGGAAAGCAGCTTTGATCAATTAATTACCTTGCTAAGATATTACTCCATAAATTACAATAATATTTGAATGAAACCTGGTAATTATCATAGATGAAAACTGTTTTTTTCCTTGTGACCTTAGATATCCAACTTCTAGAAATAGTACTAGTGCATTTCTCCTATTAAAGGCTTCTATAATACATAAAACCAACCAAAAAAATATGAATAAAAAGAAGTGAAAATTAGATAAAAAACTTTCCTATGTCAACATCTCAGGTTTATTGGACAACTGATTGTGGATCCTGAATCTCAGTCTTCGTTCTCCAATTACCAATTTACAGGAAATAAAATTATTATCTAGTTGATAAACTGGAGAGTGTATTTAGAAATAAAACTTAGGTTTTATATCTTTGGAAGTAGGGGTAATTTTGGGACTTGAATGTAAAAGTTGCTGGATCCTTCAGAATTTTTTAAATTATTCTTGTGCAACTAGTGGATTTTTCTCTCAGTATGTCTGTTAATGGTTATATTTGATGCTGAAATACTGTGTGGTTCTTAAAGTATAGTTCACTTTTAGAGAACAGTATATATAAAGGAAAGGAAGAGTGGAGTAGAGATTACTATCTGATCTTTCAGGGAAATAAACTTCTAAAAATATCCCCCTCTAATTTTCTTTTACAGCAGGCTCAAGGAAGAAAATGAACGTTGCATTTGTCATATCACAGGCTGTCTAAAGGTATAGTTTGCACGCAAGATGTGCAAATTGTGAGGTGGATAACCTGAGTCACTGCTCTTCTAAAGTTTAAACTCTGTCTCTTAAGATAGCATGAGGATATTTTACATTACCAAACATAACGTATGCATGGACTTTTTAGCATTTTTCTGTGTAAAATCCTATAAATATGTCATTATGTACATCGTAAGTTAGATTTTACTGGAGGTTTTTAATGCAGTGATTAAAAACTTATCATCCTGAAGAGGTTTTTTTTGAAATAAGTAGTGAGTGCAACTGAAATTTGGGCCATTAGGGTTTATTTTGGTACTGATTCTGCTCTTTCGTATGTCAGTTTCTGTCAGCGTACCCCAAGGCATAGAGCTCTTGTAGCGTCAACATCAGAGGAAAGACTGGAAGAAAGTTGTCTTCACAAAAGAAGCTGTCTCATTCTCCAGTTATTTCATTTTGAGCTGGAAAGTCTGCTGCTTGGATTATTCTTGCCTGCTGGAGACAGCCTTGAGGGAAATGCAGCTAAAGCACAGAGGTGTTTTTCAGAGGAAGAAGTTCCATCTTCATCAGTAGTCTTTTAGTAAAGGTGAAAGTGACATGGGGCTGCACGACTTGGGCCAAACGTGCACAGATCAAAACTTAGGTTGTTCTGGTACAGGTTTAAAGCAAGTTTTGGTATACAAGGGTTAGTTCATTTTCCAAAAGTTCATCTCCAAGAGGGCAAATTTTTCTTGATGCAGTAGTGCAGCTGACATATTGGTCGCCAGAGGGGTGGGAAGTTTAATAGACATTTAAAATTTTAGATTGCTCTGGCTCCATGTAGAATTTTGAGCTGTAAAATAGTGAAATGACAAAAATGGCATAAAGTCCTGATGTCTCCACCTGGAAGGATGCAGATAATTGAGTTGGACTGAGTTGCTGGAAGCTTATCCTCTCAGTGCACTTTACAGCAAAATTAATATGCAGCCAGAAATCCTTGCATCCTAACAAAACTGTGCGCTTTTATAATACAATGAATCTAAACATTTCCAAGAAGCTTTCAAGCTTTTGTGTAAGAAAGATGTTCTGAGGGCTGGAACATCATACAACGCTTTCCAGGCATGCACATATATATAGGCATCTATTCAAAGATAAAAAGTGTGCAAATTTTTATAAATTTTAAGCTAGTGTAAAGGATTTCAGGAAGTCTGTGACTGAATAAAAGCTCTTGGTATAGGGGCAAGAGTATGCAAAATGTGCTAAGGATGTTCTCATCCCACAGTCAGATTCTCAAGCAATAAGGCTTTACAGATGTAAAGTGGGTGCTTCACAGTGTGGTTCACAACTGACCACTGATCCCAAAAGATAAGAGAGGAAGACAACAAAAAGTTATGGAGTTCTAATCTTGCTTAACCTGATAGAATTTTTATTTGCAAGAATTAGTTTATAATACAAGAAAGACAAAGTTGTTAGCAGGTCTTGGATTTAATTTTGGAAAAGTCATTTAAAACAAACATTCTGACTGTTTCAGGATAAAATGAGTATGAGATGAGAATCAGATCTTGAAACCAACTGACTTTTGTAGAAAGTATTCCTTGGATGAATATGAGTAGCTGGAATTTATATTTTTTTTGGCTTTGTTGTAGGATAAAGAAAAAGTATACTTATGAGAATATTATAGTTGATTCTGTACTGGGGTGATTAATCTGTGGCTAAAGACTTGGAGAACACAGAGAAGCCTTTCTTTTCTCACATTTGCAAGAGGAAGGCATTGTCAAACGCCTTCAGACTGCGTAGGGGATAAAAGACACTGATGGTTTGAAGCTATGTCATGCTCAGTAAACACCCACATGATGGTATGTATGAGAGATATCCTACACAGCGTTCTGGAAATCTTGAGAAGATTTTAGCAGCTCCTGCAGCTCTGTATGTGACAAAATCAAAACCAGGGAAGCTGTCACAAGCTGTACCTACACAGCAGTGACTGCAATACAATGAGGAGCTACCTGAGCCACCTGTAAACCCTGTTCACCCTTAGGGGTAACAGTTTAGGACAGAGCAGCATTAAACTTTACATGAAGCACTTTACCATAGTTTTTAAGGCAAAGACACATCCTTGCTACTCCATAAACAACAGCAGTATTTTAAATAATTATATCAAATTATATCATCTAGTTCAGATGTCTTTCATTACACCAGGCATAACCAAGAGATATATATTTTTTAAAAAATAAAACCTCACCAGAAATAAGGACATTCCCATCACCCCCTAAGGAAGGGTTTGAAAGAGACAGATTGACTTCCAGACACATGATGAAAAGCTCCACTGATTTTAGTGGGGTTGCTCTAAAAACTTCTAGCTTAAACCAGGTCAGAATCCTAGAATCCAGATTTTTTTCAGATATACATTCAACAGAAAAATAGAGGCAAAAAGATTCACAGCAGTGATTGAAGGTGGGATGTTTGTTGCTGAGGAAAAAGCATATCTGGGAATGCTACCAAAAAAGGAAACTGTTTTCATAGTGCCCATATTTGAAAAATCATTCCTAAAAATTTAATATCTTGCAATATTTTTACTAAAGTTTGCCATGTAGAAAAAATCCTCTCTGAGGAATGCCATATGACTTTGCAATCCACATCAGAATATCCTTTCCTTTTCAATCTATTTAGTGATACATTCATCAAAGATTTAGGTGCTGAGATTTTGTTCAGCCTAGATAACTCTGTGAAAAAAACTGTTTAAAGATGTATACAGCATAATGCATGTGGAGGAAAGGATATGGGGAAAAAGCGTGAACCCCTGTGTTTCAGCAACCACAAAATTCTACTTGAGTAGTTATGAAAATCTTGTGGTTCGAAAAAATATAGTAGAGAGAAAGCAATGTCACATAGTGGATTTGCATTTGATATGCAGCTTACAACGTCAGATCATCTTTCGGTTTTTCCATAAAAGAAAAATGTAGACACGATTAAGTATATGCATGGTATCAGCATTAATTTAAGAGCAAGTAAAGTGGTTCTATATCAGGAAATTAGATTATAATGAACTCAATGTGATTTCATTGAGGTAAAAGAAATTTAAACTTGATAACCATTTGAAAGAAGAATAGGTAATGTGTTAGCATTCTGTTTCCCTGGAGGTAAAAGAGCCTTGACAGGACTGTTTCTCTCATTAAAAGCTGACATGACTTTGTCCTATACTATTTGCTGGCTTCGCTAGAGAATTTGCAGTTATCTGACACACATGTTCTTCATATTCCTAATGGATGAAAAGTCTAATTAAGTATATACATATACAATTCAATCTCTCCATGGCTCTGTTGGAGTGGAAGTTTGCTAAACTGTTTTTAAACCAGATTTAATTCAGAACTTTTGGGCATAGGACCTTATAATTCAAGCTACCAATTTGTAAAGGAAAGTGTCAAAATACTCCATCAGTTTGGAAAAGGGAGAAGCTATGGGATAATCATACATATTGGACCAGATCTGAACACATTATTATTCTACCAACTCCCTTTTTTATCATCTTTTCAATGAAATAAGACCTATATTGACCTTAAAAACTGAGGCAGTAAAATATTGAGTGGATTTGCACATAGACCTGTGGACAACTATTACTGTATCTACAATTAATTAATTTGGAGTGCTGATCAGTAAGATGCAAGTTGGAGTTTAAAATTAGCTATCAGAACATTTGATTTTAGTTCATAACTATGCACAAAATTTTGCAACCTTAAAGTATGTGTCAAAAGTCAATATTAGAATAAATATAAAGTCCAGTAATTTTCTCACTAATTTATATTTCTGTACTCCCATAGATGACCTTTCCATGACTCAAAGCAATTTCTTGGGAGGATGCTGTCTGATATACACAACATGAAAAATGCTTTCTAGATGACTACCTACTCTAAACAGATGAACAAACAAGCAAGAAAAAAAAAAATTCCAAGCATTTTGACAGAAGATTTGAGGAACATTTGGAGACAAGATATAATTAGGAAGGTCTGACCTTCCGCAAATTGTGAATACTTTCCAAGTATGTAACTTTTATGAAGTCTTATATAGTCAGATTTATTTAGAATTTGCCACTATTATTAATCATCTATCAAAGCCCCAAGGGCATGATAGAGGAGTTAGTTTGGCAGCTGAGTTATGGGCCTGCAGGCTTCTCCAGGGGCTGTTCTTTGCACCCTTTTCTCTGTGTCCCCACACTCCTTGCCCTTGCTGTCTCTCTGGCGTGGGATTCCCAAGGAAATGCACCAAGCTGGCAGCAGGGGAAACAGATACAGGCATTTGTTAGGCACTGCCAAATCTGACTGTTTCCGTGAGCTATCTTCAAATACAAATGCAGCACAGGGTGAATTTTGTCTCTAGAGCCTTATACTGAAAGCCTGAACTGAACTGACTGATATTTTAATTCCACAAATACACAGTACGAGGAACACTGCATATTTGCAGTTTATATAATTATATAACCAAGTCTCTGAGAGAGAGAGCGCTATAATCTTCCTAAACATTAATGCTTATACAGAGCTCTAACTTAGCATAGAATTTGGAAGAGGCAGAAAATCCCAGAAGCTGTAGGGAAGAAAAACACCTAATTTCTAAATGTTGTTTAAAAATTGAATTTATTTGTGATTTCTTCTCTCCATTTATCTGCCTCTTCTCTTCTGTGTTAATGTTATTTAGAACTTCTGTGGAAAACTGACTTCGAAGCACTAACTCCTGACTTTCTTGCACTTTCCTTTTCCTCATCTCTTCTATTTTCATTATTTTCCCTCAATTCTGCCTTAATTATAAAGACATTTTACTATCTGGTTGTACTTGTGTTAGCAGTGCTTATGACAATGTGGTTTTTTTGAGCATCCTTGAGGAATAGCTTAAGTGCTTTTCTTGGCTAAAGGTTCAGTCCAGTTCATGGAAGTAATTGGTTCTTTTTCTCGTCAGTATCAGTGTTTACTGGGCGAGACTTCAGTCCACTTAAGTCATTTGTCTCCCAGCAGATGATGCAGAACATCAATTCAGGGAGAAAAGAACACAAGAAGGAAAATGGATTTGCTCTTTATGACTTTTGAATTCTTTTCAGTGCTTCCCTAAATGTGGCAGAAAGCTGAATCAGATCTGGTGTTCCCTCTGAGGAATCTTGAGGAACCTTGAAACACAAGATCACATTGCGTTTTATAACATGAAAATTCCCCTGTTAGGGGAGATGCACTCCATCCTTTAGGGAAGGCAGAAGACAAATATATTATCCAGAAATGTACATTTTAGGTCACGCTTAGACTTAATCCATAATGGAAATAATAATTTTATATACTTTGCTTAAAATTAATTGATTGTGTGGGTGTCATTTGTTGGTTGACTTTTGCTTTTGTTTGCTTGGTTTTTTTTGTTTTTGTTTTTCAGTCCAAGGGGCGCTGGTACATAAATTTCCTAAAAAGAGTTATTCAGAAATTCCTAATTAACAGCTAGATACTGTGAGAACATCCCTTTAAACTTATGTAAAACATAAAACCTCTTTTATTGTAGGTTGAAAAAAAGCAACTTTTCTGTTTAAGATTAATATTTTCAGAAATACCATTTTGGGTGTGCATTCCAAACTGTCTTGAGAAAAAACCAAAAGATTCTAGCAAAAGACAAGTTAAACTTGCAATTAATACTGAAGATAATATTTGCAAGACCACTGTATTTTGAAAGTTAATTTGTAATTCTTTGACCCTGTTGAGCACGTTGCCTCCTAAGAGCAGCAAGAAGGCCAACTGCAGAGACCATATTTATCCAGGCAAATTCTTCCTGTCAAGAGAAACATTAGTCTATATACACTCATGCACTTCAAATTATAATTTAAAAATTGTTCATTAATGAATTAATTGTTTTTGTCACACTCACTACACTTTTTTTTTTCCTTTATTGCCTGAATTTTAGGCTTTATATATCTACTTCAAGATAAGTGAAGATTTTGTGCAGTAGCACATAGGTCAAACTGGTACTTCATCCATGGCTAAGTTTCCACTGGGGCTCTGGTGTCAAACTTCAAACAAGTCTGAATAAGAGAATCAATTAAAGGAAGGTAGAGCACAATAATTTAGAAGCTAATTTCTCATTTTTTAATATTTTTTAAAAATAAAACTTACACTTTTGATGTCTTTCCAAACTAGATCTCAGAGGCCTCTAATAGAAGAAGAAACATGTTCTCCTCATTAACATTCATTAAGCATGATTTATTAAAAAAAACAGCAAGCATCAGTTATTTAAAAAAAAAAACAAAACTTGATAGTAATACCAGGCAATTGACTGTGCTGGTGCAAAATCTTTCATTTATGGAGTTTCAGTGTAGCAGACTCAGATTCTGTGGTCAGTATAATCCCTCAGTATCCTTACAGAGATTTCTAGAGGAATGGCATAAATTATTTTCTTACAGTCATCTTATATCTCATTTTCTTCAGTAAGAAATGACAGAGCTATATCCTGAAGGATGCTTAAGTCCCTACTGGTTTCATTAGACACTGAGGGAGCTACACTGCTTGCAAGATAGCAGATATATGTACCCTGTCTTCAAACTATGGGGTTCACATCTTCCAGGATGCTGAATGTAACCCATAAAGTAAAAAAAAAAAAAAATAAAAATAAAAAGACTGGATCATAAAATGAATTTGCAGGAGATTCCCAGGCAGTGGCATGGAATAAAATGAGTTATCAAGGAGTTTCTACCAAATATGTGATCTCTTAGATGGCTAAGGAACATGAGGAACTGTAACAGCATCATCTGCCACCAACTGGTGCTGTTGCAGTGTCACTGTACCCTGGGGCACAGCACGAGGGCAAGAGAATTCCTGCCTTTTTTTTTCTCTTGTGGCATATCTGTCATGGATAGAATGGTCAATCCAGCTTCACACTGTGTCTGACAGCCTTGATGCTGCTGCATCTTCTTTGTGCCTGCTCTGACTTCCAAACTTCTGCCTTGTAATATCTCATGATAGGCCTTGCATAAGGAAGGGATTTCCTAGAGAAGTGTATTTAAAGCTGTCCCTCCTCATAAAACTGTGCATGTCTTTACACCCTGAAGGCAACTGTAGATCTGATTCAGCTCTCAAAGCCAGGAAAGTCCTTGTTGTGACTTCAGCAGGAATTGAGGAAGTATCTACAGATGATGATATATGCATAATAACAGTGTCAGCTACTCTAAGTTGCCTTCCTTTGTGCACAAACTCGTGGTGCATAGGTTGTGCCCTTCACAGCAGGGAAATGGACAATGGGGTGCACCCAGGAGCTGGGCTTGGGGAGCATGGCAAAAAAGATACCGGGAACAAGCTGTTAGAGTACTTGCCACTAATAGGGTTCTTTGGCTGTGAAGTGGCAATTTCAATCATTCTGAAGTTTGCACATAAATACACTTGTCTGTTAGATGTAACATTTGAAATGTGGAAAAGAAATATCATTTCTAAAAATGCAGAAATGTAAGGGAAAAAAATAAAAAATATCTATTTCCAGAAATGTTTTCAGCATAATGGGCCTATTGGAATCTTTCAACCATAACATGTTATCCATTTAATAATCATGTCTGGTTATACCAACTTCCTGTATAATAGTGACTATGATTTTCAAACTATTAAAATTATGTATTTTATAGGTTTTTAGCTCACTGATTTTAAATTAAGTATATTCATATTGAGGAGTTTTTGAATATCTGTCACTAAGGAAGTCATCAAAATAGATTGTCACGTAAATTAAAGCAGCAGCAAAGCATCTTACCAAGGAGATATTTCTCTTTTATGAGAGGCTGCTTTTGAAGTATGTTGAGGAGAGGTAAGTTCTGAGAGGGTCTTGTCTTATGGGTTCTTTAAATTAGAATATATTTGGAGTCAACTATCCAAGTGCTCTGCTAAGGCAGAGATGATGGCCATGTGCAAAGACTTTTGGGCAGTCTGTGGCTGAGACAGATGAGGGACTTCATCTCATTCATTTTGTTCAGTCAATAAAAGACACTGCATAGCTGCATATCTTATACATATTGTTTGCTATCATACACAAAGAAGGGATGTATACTTGTGAAATATATCCATATATACACACACATATGTGCATTCATGTATAAACAAGGTGTGTGGGTGCCTATAGAAAGGGACATCCTGTGTGTGCACATATGCTTTCTGTACATTCTGAGTACTATTTCTTTAAAGTGCAGCTTATGCATGGTTAAATATGTTTGGCAACCCTGAACATAATAATCTCCCTCCTCATATTATTCACAATTTATGATATGAAAAGTTCTGTCTTTCTGTATTGCTGAGGGAGAAACATTTTTGACAACAACTAGAAACTGAAATAAAAGAAGAATAATTCTATGCTTAAATTCTGCATACTTGTATGATTTTTTTTAGGGGATGAGAGGATAGAAAAGTTTTTATGGAACTTAGTGTTTTTTCTAAAGAGTGGAAATATTTTAAATTAGAAACAGTCTTTCAATAATGATGAGTTGCTTGATGGTTATGCTGTGCTTCTTAACACAGAACTTTTCTGCAGCAAAAGGTTAATTAGTTGGGAAATGAAATACAGAAAACTATCATGAATGAGACAGTATTAAGTCCTCCTTTTTCTGCCTGTCTCCTGGTCTTTTTCCAGAATATACACTCAAAGAGGGTAAAGGTGCCTGTGTAATTGGACATTCCTTAGTGAATTGCACTGTCTTGATTCATACACACAGAGAGAAATAAACGAATTTCATTTACCTGTAGAATATTACAAGCTTCAATAGGTTTTTAGTTTGGGATGTTGTTGTTTTTTTTTTTTGTTTTTTTTCTTTGTTTTTTTAAGAGAACTGCCCAATTGGTCTCTTGGTAAACTTTTCTATAGTCTTTTGGTAGGAGTGTATGGGTACAAATCATGGACTACTTTTCTGACTGCTCCTCAGGAGGTATTACTGACAAGGTTCTTACTGCACAAACTCCATCACAGGAACTAATCAGAGAGAAGCAGGCAATCCATGCGCCACTAACCAGGGACAAATCTGTGTTAAACATAACGAAAATTATGGAAGTGTGAAAGTGCTTAGGACCTCAAAACGCTTATATAACAGTAAAATAAATGAGGTTAAATAGCACAGAGCTAACAACTGTGCAGTCTACAGCTGTGGGTTTTATTTTTCGATTTGTAGAAACACAAATATATGAAACAGACAAACTTGCACCCCCACCCCATTCATTTGATTTTCAGTCTTAAAATCTCGCACCTTCAACTGCACTTCTTATGCAACTCTTTTCAGTTCTTTCCAAATTTCTAAGGTTTTGCTCTCTGCCAGCAGTATTTCTTAGCTGTAAGAAGATGTTAAATGAGAAGAAACTGAACTTTAGGTAAATACTAGGCAATTTGACACTTTTTAACTGTTAAACATGTCTTTTTAATGCTCCAAAAGAATTCATTCCAAGAGTTATTTTCATCCAGCAGAGAAACAGAAATAGGACTACATTTAATCACAATTCAGCTTGAATTTTGAATATTAAATGATCATAATTAAAGCTTCTAAACAATTTACAGAGCTAGGAATAATTACAGGAATTAATTTGTAAATTTCTTTAATTAAAAATAATTTTGGCAAATTATAACTTGCTAGTGTGAAGTTCAAGAATAGAATTTGAAGGAAGGTTTTTTTACAACTTTTTTCAATGCTTCAAACCCTCCAGTTTCTTTGGGGAGTATATGGCAGCTAAATTTTAATTGTAGTAGGATAATTTTTAGTTCAACGCATGCCTATTCTCTACTGTCACATATAGTTAAATTTAGGGGGAGATGGGCAGGACTACTAAGACATGTTTTATCATCTCTTCCTGATGTATTTGAAGCAAAGCAGTTTAACAACAGCTTTGGAAAAAGGTTTTTTATTTTGCATGCTTGCTAGGCAAAAATATATACTGAAGGAAATGTTCAAACACATCTTGGTGGTACATCTTGGACTAGTCAAGGCACATGACATCCCTGTTAGGAAGGAAATATAACCCCTAATTTGACATTATTTCTTTCTATTTTGCAAGAAAAGACCTTTAAGTCTGGAACATAATGAACTTGCAAAATTAGCCCAAACTCGTTCAAACTCTCTGCAGTGTAATTCTGATATGTGTGTGTACAGGAAAGCAGGAAATGTTCTTGAGCTTGTTATCAAGTGAGACAAGGTTAATTAGTGACTAGAATGGCTTTAGCATTTATTTTACTCCATTATATTTTACCACTTGTCCTTTTCACTTCCAATATAAAATTTCCTGGTTTTAATGAGAAAGGAGTCGTTGTTGCTTTTCACATTTGAAGTCACTAATGAATGTATATTTAATATACAGGGTGGTTGTTTTCCTGTGGGTTTGGGTGTTTGGTTTTGGGTTTTTTTGGTTTGTTTTTTTTTATTAAGTTCATAGCCTATTTAGACCTATATTTTTGGAAGGGAATATTGATTAATTTTTCGAAAGTTCAGTACCCAAAATTACAGCTGGATTTTCAAAGGTTCTGTGCTTGTGCTGAGCAGCATTTGGTTTAGTAAGGATTTTTCAAAGGCCTCAAAATATGATGTCTCAGTATTTTGAAAATAAACCTGTTTATTTGATGAGAAGTGTACAGCACTTGCTTGAAGATGGAGTGTATGGAAACGCTGTTGTCCATACAAAGGATAAACCAGAATTGTTAATTAATATCCAGCTGAGAGTTAAATTTGAACATATTTATAACGCTTCAGGTATACACAAGGCTATTTGAGTTTCGTGTTCTTCATTATTGCTTTGTAGTCCAGAATAATGCAATGTCATCTGATTTTTTTTTTTTACCTAACTGTATATGTAGGGAACTGAGTTCCACTTGCCACTGGGATTCCCACACAAATTCAAATTATCTGTTTGGCTTCTGACACTATTTATAGATTGCAAAGGACTATTTATCACCAAATCTTAAAGACTAAAGTCTTTAAAATTCAAGCTAAATTCCAGATTCCAGCTAAAAGCTGAGACTTCAGCTCTCATTCTACTTTGATTTGGTTTAAAGGACGAAATAAGACCCCGAATCTCATATGAGGAATGTATGGGCTAAGTAAATGTAAACACCATCACTGTTCTCTTTAAGGTTTTTTTCTTTGTCTCAGTGGTCTGACATGACCTTACAAAGCTTTCTGTGTTTATTTTATACAGGAAAAGAAAATTTAATCCCTCACATATAATATTTGAGTAAATCCAGTTTTCTTTACATGCAAATTTGGGGTCCCAGATGCAGAATTTATTTTAAAATAAAAATCATTCTCTGTATTGTAATTTGAACTGTCAGTATTTCAAAATGCAAAGCAAGTAACTGTATAATATTCAGTGTCTACATCTATGAGTACACTTTCCTGGACTAGCTAGTGTTAAATGCTGTAGTATGTCTTTTTTAATAATACAATAATTTAAGTTGGAAGGCGTCTCAAGGTCATGTAATTGTCCAACATTCTGTATTACATAAATCCAGCTTCTTGTCTGGACTCAGAAGAACTCTTACATATTAAGGCTTGGGTTTACGGTTAGCTGCAGCAATTGAACAGTTGTCCTCCATCCATGTTGAAACAGATTTTCTACCCAAAATCCAAAAAAGGAGTGCTTTATCTCAATTTGGAACTTGTCCTATTCTACAATCTGTTAAAAAACAAAATTAAATCTAAACCAAGATGTATATGTGGAAGCCTCATTTAGATATTTTCAAATAAAAGGGATTTACTCGAGACTCCTGAGGTCATTAACTAACTTACATTGGATTTTGCAGCTAAGCTTTTCTGGTTTTTTCCAGTCTGATTTCCTTCTCCTGATACATTCTTAATAAATACTACATGTACTACTCAACAATTCAGGTAAGTGACTTTCCTTGTAAAGAAAATAAATAAATAAAAATCAAGCTGCAATACTCAATCTTTCATAGGATGTCCTTTGCAAGCTGGGAGCAACAATGGTTCTGTCTACATTCCCTCACAGCCTGATCCACTACGGACCTTTACCACAACAGACCTCAACATTTAATCCAAAGTAGAAAATTGAGGTCAAACCCCATTATGAAGATTTCCACACATTAAATGACTACAGAAAAGTCAGAGTATGCAACAGTTATTTCACTTGTTTCCTGTCTGCTGACAATCATGGAGTGTAACCAGTGCAGAGACGCCGAGCTGAGCCGCAGAGTTGAGGCAGAAGATACTGAGGTAGTGTTAATGCTTTGTTTATGCTTGACATTTAGGCAGCTCTGTTACTCCTCATCAATGAAAGGAGAGATCATGTGCAGCCCTGGCACTGTGAGCTCATCTCATTGCTATGGATGACAACTGCAAATTACCAATACTTTTTTTTCCATTTCGTCCCCTACACAGTTCTGTCTTCCAACTAGTCTGTACTCCTTCAATCAATCAAAAGATAAAACCAAAGACCTCTTTGCAGCTTGGGGTCCCCTATGAGGTCTCACATGAGTTCTCACAAAGACAAGAAATACCCTGAGAGTGTTCCCATTCATGTTTTGGATGCTGCAGCATGTGACAGCAACTAGACGCCCTCTGAAGCAGTTCATGCAAAGTTTCACATAATGATATTACCTATTCCTATAGTTGTTTTAACCACTTCCCCAGACTTCAGCACCTGGTCAGCAATATATAAGGCATGATTAACTCACATATATAAGGAATGATTAACTCACTGAGTTAAAAACACTGTGGGTAACAGGAAAATGCTCAAAAGAGTTGTAGATAAAGTTTGGAATATTCATCTCGCACTGAAAGACTTCAGTAGTTTCTGCTTCGTGCAGAGAAGGTTAAGTTTGAAAACAATTGAATTTGGGATAATGTTCAGCTGTTCTAAATAAAGGTTATATTCCACTGAAGCAACTTACCAAGGGAGCAATTAATCTGTTGGCTTACAATTAAAATCACATATGTGTTGAAAAGACACACTTTAGTTCACCTGTAAGTTATTGAACTTTGTGTCATCATTGCATGGAGAGAAGAACCATTAACTCTCAGAGAGGACTTTTGAAAAAAGTCTGTTGCCTGCTTTATGGTTACTCCCGACTTTAAAATCTTTGTGGAGCCAAACAGCCAAGAGTAACAGAATAAATATTAAAAAAATCTTAGAAAATGCGTAAATCACATTCATTTTGCCTGCTCTCATTTGTCATAGAATCATAGAAGGGTTTGGGCCAGATGAGTCCAACTGAGAATATTCTGTGAATCTGAGTCCTTAAAAATCTGCTAATTCCAACCCCCCTGCTATGGGCAGGGACAACTCTTCACCTTCCCCTAGACCAGGTTGCTCAGAGCCCCACCCAGCCTGGCCTTAGTGTGTCATGTGGCAGTGTCAGAACAATGTTTGTTCGAAGGAGTTTTGACCCACAGGCTTAGAATGTGAGAACAAATGAACCCTACCATGAGAATAAAATGCATCCACCAGCTCATTTCTTCTTCATTTGGTAATATTTTTATACATTGCATTATTTCATTTGCTTTCCTAAAATATATAGAGTATAATGAAATATTTGAATGTTACCCACAACTTTAAAATGAAGTTCCAATTCTTACATTTTGTATTTATTCTGTATTTGACTATTATAGGGTACTCATTTCATTATATTGAATTATCTTGGTGCTGTAATGAAAACCATTAATTTTTTAAAATCAGTATGAGTATAAACAAAAAAGAAAGAAAAAAACCATGTAATGCCACTCAAATTTGATTGCTTTTTTAATAGACTTACAAAATTAGTGGATGAAGGCTATGCAGCAGGTGTATTTGCATTTTAGCAAAGCATGATCATGCCTTTGAAAATCGTACAAAAAGGATCCACATTCACTTGAATATGATTGCTATTACATGGAGGAAAAACTAGATGAAAGACAATGAATAAAGTGAACTTCAGTGTGGGTGAAGTGCAGATGGATACTCAAACCATATCCATTAAAATTCATTTTATTCAATGCATTCTGGCCTGATCTGGAAGATGGAGTAAATAGCAAAGAGAAATTTGCAAATCATAGTCTGCTGGGAAGTAAATTTTAATGAACATGGGCTGGATCAATAAGAAAGTCTGCCTCTTGCCCCAATGTGTCTTCACTTTACTGTGGCATCAAAACCGAAACCCAGTAAATATACTTTAGCTGAACAACTATTAGAAAATTTGCTTACTCAATTATTCTCTTTTAAAGGCCTAAATGATACCATGTTTTCTGTCTTGAAAAAAAGTAGGTCTAATACATATTTTCCTTCACTTTTGGAGAAAATGCCAGTGTGGACATGATATTCCTTCCAGTGAGGACCTCGAGAAGATGCTGATAAACTCCTCTACGTCCCTCCCTTTCCCAATGTTGCTGAACAAGACTGAAGCTTTTCCAAAAGAAAGAGAGTTTAGCACCAAAAAAAAAAAAGGTAAATATGTGGAAGATTTATATGCTAGTTTTATTATCAAAGAGGGTTTTAAAAAATATTAATGAATTATTTGGACCATTACACTGTTAAAATGTTAATTGGAATAACAGTAAATCATTATTGCCATGTAGATGGTATCTTTCTTTTGTCCGAAAAAGATTTTGAGTAGAACTCTTTTTGCAATGTCATGAAAGGGAGTTCATCTATTCATAAAAAAGAAAAAAGTCATGTAATATGTTTTACTTCACATTAGATATGCATGATGTCACTTATAAAAGACCATTTAAAGCATTATATAACTGACTATTAGTTAGGTAAACTTATAAATTTAGAAACCTTATAACTTAACAGATATAGAACCATTTATTTTATGTCTAAATCCTTTCAGAAAGACTTTTCTTTGTCAGCTTTAGCCTGGGCACTAGCATGATTTTGAAAGTATTACCTCCACTTCTTGGAATGGTCTTATCACAAAAAAAAAAAAAAAAGCCAGCCAAAACCCCCAAAGCAAACAAAACAATCTAACAATAAGAAATTGTTGTTTTAATTTTTGTCCCAATTTTTGAGGATTTATGCTTTCAATCCTTTGAACTGTGAAGCTCTACATGTGACAATCTCTTAAGAAATACGACGATACTGAAAATAGATAATACAGATATCGATGTGCATCTTGATAGTGGGATCTTACCACATCCCTTCAATTTATCAGTGATAAAATAATCCAAATGAATAATATTTTTTATTATTATCATCATCATCATCATGAGTAATCCACTGAAAATTATAGAACTTCTCTCAAAGTAAGATACTTCTCTGATTAAAAAAGTTTGATAAACATATCTGGTATTTTGATTTTCCTTCTGATAGGTTTAAGACATGTATTCAATTTCAGGATTGTCTTAAGGTCAGGTTCACTGCTCTGATTCCCACTGTCTTATTCCCTAAGTTTTTCACAGAGAACTGTATTTCTCAGTATGATTACAGGACACAGGGTCTAACTTTCTTTCATTTTCTTGATACAGAATTTCCTGAGGAAAGGCTGTGCTGGTGTTTCTACAAGGCTGAAGCATGTATAGAAATGAATCACTCAGTCTGAGTAACTCAGCTTGAAATGCTATCTATTTCCCAAACTCCAGTTTTGCCTCTTGCTTGCTTTTGCCTACATGCTCCAAGTGCTCCAAGGCGTTCAGTTTTGTTTGTATGGTGCTTACCAGATGGTTTTCTCCAGCTAAGAATTTTCAGCTCAGACTCGCTAATGGCTGTCAGGCAGCAGGCTCACTCAGCTATCTCAAGTTAAGTGGAACCCATTAATTTTGCCATCTTCCAGTGACTTGCATTTTCCATTTAAAGATAGTTAAAAATTTACTTCCTGTCTTTCTTTTTCCCTGCTACCCCTAACGTGTATTGCTATTTTTACTGAAACATGCAGTTGTTTTAGAAACGAGCATTTCCTAAGTGATTGGCATTGCCACAGAAAAAGTCATAAAGTACTAAACTTTATAGCAGAATAAAAAGGATTACCTACCAAGGATTACACTTTTCATTTCCACCTTATTTCTAAACTGTAGGGCTAATGAAACAACAAGAATTATCATATTTTTTCTGCCCACAACCCTTGTCTGCATAGGGAAAGAAAAATACATGCAAACTTTGTGTGACCTGTAGATTCACTCTGACCTGGTGGGGCAGCACCTTCTACTACTCTGCTAACGAGACCCACTGATTCTGAACATCCCAAAGTCTCCACAGATAATGCACAGTGAGTGCAAGCGAATTTCTGTCTGTGAAATAGAAGTTCACCAGCCATATCAGGTGCTGCCCTGACAGAGCTTTCACTCAGTTAATGCTATGGCAAAATTAAAAAGCCGGGAGGGGCGGGAAGGAAGACCTGCCATACAGAGAGAGAAAATAATTGCAGCACTGCTCACTAAGGAATAATAGATCACCTTTTTACACTACTAATTTGCCTTGCTGCCTCTACTAAGAGCCTCTGGATCCCACCTTATTGTACCCCTCCATTCCTCTGCCAGAGCACATTGTCACGTCTGCTGCTTTGCCTGTCTTTTGCTCTCTTCCCATTGTGTTCACTGACAAATGATGAGACACTGAAGTATGAAGAAATGCAAACTGCATTATAGGAACTCTTCACATCACTCAAATTAGCCAATTGGCTGTGGAAACCTTTCCTTCTAGGTGTTGTTCCATTACTGAGGAGAAAAAGGGCTTATACAAAGCAGGTCAAACTTCATATTTATGACTAAGATTTTTGTCTTCATCAGTTTTTACAAAAGGAAACACTGAATTTTTTCCTCATTCTGTTATTTCAAAACCTCTTTTTCAGATAAGGAAAAATGAATTATAACTATGAAATTTTTCAGGTACATAATTTTTTGGTACATAATTCCCTTTCCAGATTTTAATTTACCAAACACTCAGTATTTTCATTGTTTGGACCCTCAGATATGAACTTTGGGGAGCTACAATTCTGTCTCTAGATAAAGTTCTCAGTTCTCAAGGTCCAGCCAATTATATTCTTTTGTACATTAACTTGTCCTCTGCAGCCCAGGTATCTGGGAATGAGCAAAACCTAGGGGCAACATTTAGTCTGGTATTTTCAGCAGATCATTAATGGACTGTCTTGGGGTGACTTCATCAGGTGTATCCCCTATCATCGCTCTGTGCCCAGGCATGATTCCTGTGCCTTTCTGTGCCTTTAAACTGAGCCCCGAGAGAGGAGAGAGAAAGAAAAAAAGGCCAGAGGACCTTTTCAAAGCAGTCTGTGCCTCAGGGTCACAACTCCTCTGCGTTCTTCTGCTGCGCGGAAAAGAGCGGAGGAAGCACCCTTCCTGCTTTTTTCCCAGCCAGTTTTTTTTTCTGCTCTTTTTCTTCGGAGAGAGACAGAGAGTTACACCTTGTTTTTTCTGGGACTTTGGTTTTGTTTCCTTCTTTCCTGGACNAAAAAAAAAAAAAAAAATCCATGGAATAGAATATTTTAATATAGACGCAACAGGAAAACTATTTTCCTTCCACCTTAACATTTTGGGAGCTTTGTGCATATCCTATGTACGATGCTTTTTAGTATTAATAACTGATCTATTCATCATGCTATCAGCATGTTCAACAAACAATTCTTTATTTGCTTATTGTCTTCCAACACAGTTTGTATTTCAGCATATTAGCAGATCCAAGCCATAGGAGATAACAAGCATTCACACAGGATTTTCTCAGATCTATATTTTGTGCTATCTACTTATCAGCTATCTGAATCAAGGTTATCACACATTTCTATACAATTTGATCCACATAGTAGGAATAGAATAAATATTCTCTGCACATATTATTCTGTACTCTGAAGTAAGAATTTGCATTTAATTTGGGAAGCCTAGAATGTAGCTTATTTTCCATTGGTATGCACACAAATATTTATGTTGATTTTCTGTCCAAAAGTTTTCAGTTTTCTTGTTGTGAATTGCCTATCATTTATTTGTCATCAATATAATGTTTTAGGAATTGATTTCCAATTTCTTAGCTGAAGCTGGATGGTAATTTGGAGTTAAAGTGTAGCACAGAGGAAGTTCTTTTATGCTGAAATGAGCATGGACAAAAACCAATACGATAAAAATAGAGTGACAAAATTATTTTATAATTTTTCATACCACCAGGAATCTGTCTAATTTGATGACATCCAACTATCTCGTTAAAAGCCTGAAAGTTGAGCCTCAGAGTGCTGTGTATTCAAGGACTACAGAGTGGAATGCTTTCTGTGCCCCGGCCACACAGAGCTCCTGTCACCCCAGGGCACAGCTGAGTCCTGCAGTCACAGCAGTGGTGACTCAGGGAAAGACTGTGTGAGGAAGGACTGAGCGCTGCCCATCAGTGAGAACTGAGGGGAAAATGTGAGAAAGAGAAGGGACAGGAGGTGCTGCAGACGTCTGAGCTGGAATTCTCCTGCAGCCTTTGAACACCTCATGCCAGAGGAGTTATTCCCTGCAGCCACTGGCGAGGACCATGGAAGAGTGGACATGAGCCCACAGTGGACCCCATGATGGAGCAGGCAGATATTCCCTGGAGAAAGCTGCAAGCTATGGAAGACCCCATGGAGGAGCAAGCTCCTGGCAAAAGAGGAACTCTCACAAGAGCTGGTTTTCTGGCAGAAACTGCAGCCTGTGAGGGAACCATGCTGGAGGTGTCTGCGCCTGACGGACTTTACCCCTTGGAGAAGATCCATGCTGGAGCAGTTTGTGAAGAACTCCAGCCTGTGGGAAGGACTCATGCTGGAGCGGTTTGTGAAAGTGTGGCTCCTATGCTGGAGCATAGGCACTTTGTGAGGAAGAAGCAGCAGCAGAGTCAGCCTTATGAACCAATCACAACTCCCCTGTCCCATCTCCCTGCACCACTCAGAGAGAGGAGGAGGAGGCAGAAGATTCCACAAAGGAATGAAGCTGAGCCAAGGAAGAAGGAAGGGGTAATGGTAAAGTGACATTATTTTGTGTTTATTTCTCACAATCCTACTCCATTTGTAATTCCATTTAAATTAATTTCTCCCAAATGAAGACTGTTCTGCCCATGGTGATAACTCATAAGCACTCTCCCTGTTTTCATCTTGACCTACGAGCTTTTCCAAATTTTCTCCTCCTGTGCTGTTGAGCACTGGCAGTGAGAGTGGCTGGGTGGGCATCTGCCAGACAGACAAGGTCAGCTCACCACAGTTTCAAAGACAGTTAAAATTTGCTGTCACTCAGAATCTGCTCTCTCCTTCTGAGGCCATAAACTCAATGTTATTGTCATGAAATTAATATAAAGCACACTTTCGCTTTCCAAAACTGTGGCAATATTGAAGGTGGTTTCCAGTCTTCTCTGTGCATACTCCAGCTAAGTGTTTATATGCATGACAGCCCAGCATTTCCATTGGATTTTGAGGAGTGTTTATGATACTTCGATATCAGAAAATTTGGGCCTGATCTATGTAGTTTTTTTCAAGTGCAAGAATAAGATTACAATATTTTGCCAAATATTTCTAACAGTGCAGCCAGAAGAGTAGCTGAAATTATATTGGTTATAAGTTGATTTTTGAATTAGTTTCTTCCTTAAGGGAAGCTGTTCATGAACTAGCCTGCTCATTTTAATTCAGTGGACTTTTAGTATATTTTTTGTGGTTAGGAACAAACTTTCTAGTATACAAGTTTTTAAGTTTTCAAATATATTATTAAGTTGGTGAGTCAGAAATAGGTTTTAAAGAAGTTATATTTTTTATAAAATATATTAGTTAAAAAATTTTAAAGTAACTGTACATTATGCTCAAAATAGCAGCGCTATAAACTTCAAAGTTTTTCACATTATTAAAAGAACTGACAACAATGACTCAGTATTTTTGTATTTCATTTATTACATACTACAACACTTTGTGATTAAAGTTAAAATGAAGAAAATGTTTTTTGATTGATTTACAGTAAATTTAATCTTTGATTAACATTTCAGAAGGAGGAAAAACGAACATGCTATAAAACATGCTAATGATGATCATGCTAATGAGAATGTTCTTAGAATAGATAATGCCTTAATGAAGACATCAAGATGGTATGTAGATATTCCCCCCTGCAGGTTTTATAACAGGCAGAAGAATCTTTGAAAGAATCAACAGTTTTTGAAAAATTGTATTGGATTTAAACCCTTTGTGCCATAAAACATAAGAAAATAAAAAAAAGAGAATATTCCCTTGCCATGTTCTAACTTACATCGATTATGATGCTTAACTCTTTCTACATGTATTCTTCCATTTTCTTGGACACTAGGTTTTGCATTTACTAGTACTGAATTTCCCCCTGTGGACGAAAATGTCACAGACCAAACCTCTCTTTTTCATTTCACTTTGGCCTCTGTTATTTTATTTGCTGCTGTTTTGTAAGTTGTGGTCAAAGCTGAATAATCACTATAAAATTACTAGCAACAGATGTGGAGCTGCTGTTCCAAGCGCAGGAAAAAAGAAACCGTAGAGGGATTTCAGATTAATTGGTCATGAAATCACCTAAAAACTTCTAAAAGTCGTTATGAAGTATGACTCCTAAAAAACCTCACGATATAGAGAGCAATGATTTCCTTAAAAAAACAAAGAACTACTCTCTGTGCCTCCAGTGATCTGCAAATGAAAGCTTGAGAACTATATCCTAAATGAAATGGACAGGATGTAGATAAACCTTTCTTTTCTAGATCATTGATAGGAATATGAGAATATAAAATGGTGAGTAATGGTTCATTATGAGATGAACATCATACATAATAAAGTAATTCCAATTCAGATTGTTCATCTGGGCCCAATCACAATTTGGCCAGAAGATCTGTTCTGAGGTAGGAAAGAAAAAAAAGGACATAAGGGAGTTACGCACTTAACAGCAGGATTTTAAGAGTATTTAGCTTCTGTCTGTCATGACAGTTAGTATGAGTGAGCCATCTAGCAGCCCATGAAAAAACTCATCACCCAACTTCCACTGTATTTCACAGAGCCATCACTCCTTTCTCCAAAAGCTGAAACTTACTCTCATTTTTTCTCTTGGATCACCTGCTTCATACCAAAGTCTCAGCTATCAGCTATTCTTTATCAGCACCCACCGTTCCTGCTCTGAAACTTCAAATATAACAAAAAGCCCCCTAACTTCATCCTTGGGCACCTACTATTCTGTTAAATGTTCAGGTCTATGTATCCTAGAGGCCCTCCTATGTTTCCACATGCAAAGCCTTTTTTTTTTTAACTTAGCACGTCCTCTCTTAACACCACTGCATGAGCCTTCCCACTTGCAGTTTGAGTTCCTTATGTTCAATTAACTTTAACTCATTTAACCTTGAAAGGGCAGGTGCTCCCCACTAGGCCATGTAGTCCTCAGCTTCTGGTACAGCTGTATTAATCAGAGAGTGTGAATTAAAACTCAGGGGAAGGGTGGAGCACTTTCACAGGCAGCCTTCTCCAGAAAAGTCTCTGACTCCATCTCGCTGGGATTGGCTAATGGGCAAGTGCTATAAAGCAAATGCTGGAGGTTGAGTTTCATCTCTCTATACTTGGTGTTCTTGCTGGGATTAAAGCACATGGAGTTCTGTTACCAGTGGCTTGCAGCACTGCTTCATCCTGATGTGAGTGTTTATGTGCTTTCTAACTGCACAGAATCTCTGGGTTGCTGACAGAATAGAAGGATCTTCTTGCTTTCAAAACAGTTTTGAAAGGATTGTTAGTGTGGGTTCTTTTTATCTGCAGGCTTCTTATTTGAAACACTTCAACCAGGAGATGGGATAACTAGCCTAAAGCTTGTAGTATGAATTTGGGCTTAGGGCTCTTGTCATGCAGGTGCCTGTGTTAAGCATGAAACCGTATGCTCACAAGAGGGAAAAAAGGCTAATTATTCTTTTTATATGTTTTCTTTCTCTTATCCTCTTCCAATGCCTTAAGAAGTTCTATAAGGTTTGGATCTGCAGATGGATGAGCATGGAATGTATGTCCTTTGAAGAGAGGAAAGTAATGAGTGTTAACCTTTCATTTTGGGAGTATTTGTGCTTTTGGTTACTGACTGAGGACTGGCCTTTAGGGGTGGTTCACAACGGTTTTTAAAGTGAGGCAGTGACTTCAGCCCTAGTAAGTGTTTAATATTTACCGCCTTGCTGTTCTAGCTGAATTGCACTTTCTGTCCTTGTGGTTTTTGGTCCATCTCTGTGTGCATCTGTACCTTTTATACATGATATAAAGTGACAACGGATACCAAATGATATTGACAGGCCTTTATTGAACTTAATTACTCTTCAGAGACTGGCATGAATCAATCCTCATAAAATTCATCTGTCACTTTGTGATGTGCCAGCTTTAACATGGAGGAGATGAAGGGAAAAGTCTCTGAGAAAGGAGTCCATTTTACCAGCAATACTTTATTTCTTCTTAAATTATTGATGAACTCTGTTCAAGTGAGAATTGTCATAAACATTTATCAGTTCAACTTAGTAAACTGATGAGGAATGGTGAATAAAGATGAGAAAATTCAGTGGTGACATTCAGTTTGGCTGTATTCTGCAGTGTAGCAAATACCATGAACTTCCTTTCAAATTAGTGAATTCCCTGAAAATGCACTCACAACTATGGCAGATGAAATTTTTACCAGTATAAAGCTCAACATTTAGTGATGTCTCAAATATCTTATAGTGTTTGGGGTGGCTTTTCTTGATGAATTGTGTGTTTTGTTGTGGTTGTTTGGGGTTTTTTTGTTTATTTTATACTTGTTACACAAAGCTATGAAATTTTACGTTTTTAATATAAGTATCATTGTTGAATCTGAAAAATGACAAGTTATGAGCTTCACTGAAAAAAAATAGGTTAACATATTCTATTGATCATCATGACACCCAGGTCCTTTTCTGCCTCCCTGCTTTCAAGCTGTGTGTGTGAGGGAGCTGATGTGAAGGACACCATTTCTCTTCAGAAGATATATCCCTCCTCTCACACTAGCTGCAAAATTTATTCTGTGAAGTGTGATTTCAGGTTGTTTTGGAAGCAATTTGTGGGTAACGTGTTTCAGTTCCTTCCTGTCTTCGTATTTTGCTCCTTCCTGTCTACATCCTTTATCTCATTCAGTAGGAACAGCATTTAATTTATATTTCATCAATTCTTATCATTTGGTGAACCCATCATTGCTTGGCTGATCCTAGCAAAGGTGTCAGCTAGTAGGTAGTCAGCATTAAAGCTATTCATTTGGAATAGTCTTCTAAAATGGCTAACATTTTTGTCTGCTCCCCTCCATTCTTACTGAAAGGACATTCTAATCCTCATTCCAATCTTCTAAATACAGTTAAACTTGTCACTTTTTCACAGGCAATATGCTCCTAGTTTTTTCTTTTGTTTCTCCTCTTCTTTTGTCTTCTGTGGGTCGGTCATGTTGGGGTTTTTTTTGTTTTTAATTAATCCTCCTACAACTTCCATGCTAAAAAGAAGTCTCCTCTCTTGTGTTTCCTGTTGCTAGGCTACATGACTCATGTTCATTTAAGACACATTTCTATGGTATAAAATTGTACCACATAGAGATGCCCAGGTTTGATTGCTGTGAGGTAGTTTGGGGTATTGGAAGCACTGTTTGTCATAACACTGTAATGTTCTATCCAAGCTGAATTACCCCACAGAGTAATGGTTTCTTTCAGCTAATGTAACTACCTTTATGAGTCATAACAGTTCATATCTTAAGATATCCTTGTTGGGCTGTATCTATAGATACTCTGCACATCTATGACTAGACCTTCCTGTAACTCGTGGTAGTTTGATAACTTTTGTCTTGAACTTAATTAACAACTTTCAATATGCTTGGAAGCTTCTTCTTAGCCTGTTTTCCTGCTAGAGATTAAAGCTCCAGATGGACATTCTTCAACCAAAGGTTAAAGCACTTAAGTCTTTCATGTGTTTGGCTTCCTTGAGGTGAGGTTGCTTTTCAGAATTAGCCGTTTTTATGAAAATACTAGTAAAATTTCCTCCAAGTTTTTTCCAGGAATTTAGAGTATCCATGGATGGATTAATCCCTTTTGAGTCTTTTCAAGGATGCACCAAGTAGAATTCAAAATCATGTCTGGGATTTTAGAAAACTGTTTATGTTCCCCAGCCTCTGATTAGCTACTGTCTATTACTGCTTTTTCAAGCAATGCATTAAGCAGCACAAGTATTTGGAATTGTGTAATTTGGCTTTTCTCTTCATAGCTGGAAAACATGAAGAATGTTTCTTCAGCCATACTTTAAGTTATTACTTTTTTTAATGTATTAATCCTGATTTATGTACTTAATTACCAAGTAAGGACATGAAGTTTGCACTTGAAGAACAGTGGGATTTGTGATGATCTGTTTTCTTAAGGAAGGTTTATATTGCTTTTTCATATTTGCTCCTGAGAAAATTGTTGTCTAGTTCAGGCAGTGAAGGACTATGAAAATAAAACCAGGTTTTGAAATAATTATAGGTTTTCTGTGTAGAATACCTAGGAGAAGACAATAAAAGTAGCAAGGAATTTTATGCAAGTCCTAATTGAGTTCTGTTTGTGATCCAGTATGGCACAATATTACTTTTGTATGTGATGCAATTATTTCTATCTGTATGATTACAAACAAACTCAATACGAACAAAATCCCATCCAGCTGAGCGTGTGGAACATATATTACTAATGTAAAGTTGATTGGAATTAAATTGCCTTATAAATGAGGATTAGTGGCCTGAAATGGGCCTTATGTGCTTTGATGTAAGACACGCTGAAGTGCTGTAAACACAGCGAGTCCACATTTACAAGTGGACAACTCTGTCCATAAATTCAAGCTTTTAAATCTTGTATAACTGCAAAACTCTCAAAGGTTTTTTTCTACTAATAGTGCTGACTTGCCAGCAAACTTTTGTCATCTCAGCATGGCAGAACCTGAGTCAATTGCTAGTTTCTCATCTGGATAACAGTGAAAACCCGTTGTGCATTCAAGGAGGGAGCTTACTGGGATCTGAGAAGGACAGATAGCAAAGAATCCTAGCAGAAATCCTGTAAAATAAACTTGGAAGAAGTTTTGAAGAGGTCGCTTCTCACTTTTAGCCCCAAGGTAGAATCGGGTCTTCTTATGTTATTCTTGATGCATATTTATCTAGCTTGTTCTAAATATAATAATGGAAATTTGGCTGCCTCCCTAGGCACTCTCTTCCAGTACTTAGCCATCTGTAGTGCTATGTACTTCATCTGAAAGTCCCTTGCTGCTATTAAACCCACTACTTATCTTCATCAGATGTGAAGAAATGTTTATTCTCTACTAATTAATAATTTAATGTGTAAAAGATAGAAAAACTGTTACACTCATCTTCCTTCAGCCTTTGTTCGAACAAACTATATAATTTCCTTTCAGACTTATCATGCTTTTTACTAGTCTTAAAATTCTTTCCCACTCCAATTCCAAGTGTTTTGTGTTTTCCTTGAATTATGGTGCCCAAATATGGAAGAGTGCTTACTTTGGAGTTTTACCAGCACCTAATGCCACCAGAAAATTTCTTCATGCATCTTACAGCTTACTACTGTACTTTATATTATGCAGCATAGCAATTGAAAAGAGCAAAGAGACTTGATCACCTTGGATTTACAAGTAGTAAAGTTTCCTATCTATTTTCTGGGACATCATTCAGACTGTATTAAAGGCAAGACTTTACTCCCAACTTCAGACAATGCTTTCTGAGATGTAGGTTATTCCAGATTGATGCTAAATTGGTACATAGACTAAAGTTTTGGACAGTTTTGATCAACAGAAAGTACCTGTTTAATTTATGATGCTGCTGATATATTGCTTGATTCATTTTGTGCAAAAATACTTTTTAAGAGATCCCACAGCACAATCCTAGAAGTGTTTTTACTTAAGGGGGTTTCAGGTTAGTATAATTTGCCATATCTCTGAAAGGCATGGATGATGTTTGGAAAATGGGCTCCCTTATAACTACTTAGGTAGCACAGATGTCCTCTTAAAATCCCCAAAGCCATGTCATGTGGCATGGTTATTTTCACCACATGAAAATTTATACTGTGCATTATCACCACAAAATAGCTAAATAAGTCCATAGAGCCTGCGGTATTTCAGGTTGAAAAAGTGGGGCACTTCACAAATTGACATCTTGACTGTGCCCTTCATGTGCTGCCTTCCTGCTTGTTGCATTGATCTTTTGAGTTGGTGATTAACAAGATGTAGGGAGAAAAAAACCCACTGGGCTGGAGGTAGCAAAAATTCCATGGTAATTCAGTTGCACAAGATGCAAAATGTTTTGTGCTGGAAACAAATATTCTGCTTCTGTAAACAGCATCTCCAAGTAAAAAGCTCACATAGCTCTCCTCTTCCCCTTAGCCCTCCTCACCCCTTCTAGTGGAATGACACGAATAATGACTTGATGTTTGGCTTGGGTGAATCATGGCCTTGGTAGCAGAAGTGCTATAATTATCTCATTGCTACTATCACAGCATTGTGAATATTAAATGCAAAAAACAATGTTTCAATAGCGTTGAGGTTTTGACACTTATTGAGAAAAGCCATGGAGTTCACGGTTAATATTTCCTCTCTTTCAGTTAATCTCTTGAGTATTTTTAGTACACTCCTGGTTTATGAGCCACAGATTGTCATTATTAGTAGAACAAGCTTCTGGAAGTCCATCTCTGTACTGCTGATTTCAGTCTATTGTCAGCCATAAGCCAGGATTCACTTAGCAGAAAGGATCCTCTCATTAGCTTTCCCTGCATGCCACCTATGTAATCAGGCTTCCAAGAACTGGAATAAGCCTCCCCATCTGCTCAGGTAATGAGATAAGGTGCACACGCCCCCCAGCTTCAGCAGCAATGGAGGGAAAGATGGCATTTTGTTTGAGCCCCTATTGTCTATTTCTTGGAAAAGTGGGTCTCCACAGCTGTATAAATACAAAGAAATTAGAACATGAAATGAGAGGTTGAGAAAAGAGGGAATTTTCAGGTTTATCTAAATTTATTCTACTGATGTTTAAAAAGAAAGGTGATATTCATAACCATCTTAGAAAAGCTTTGTAGTACCACTATCTGGGGTTTGGCTGTTCTGCTCTTACTTAAGGAACCTTGTTTCTGGCCTACTGTGAAAAAAAATCCACCTAATCCACGCCAGTTAATCACTCTTCAGGCTCCCAGTTTAAGTGACCTCCGTATGGTTCTTACACAGAACCCATTCCCTCTAAACATGATGAAATTCATTCAGAAATATTCACTGTGATGACTGAAGTCAGGCATAGAGACATCTGTGGTGGTATATTAGGAACAACTTTTGGCACCTAAGGTTTTTAGGGCACACATCTCTGCTTGTTCTGTTTTTGTGCTGAAGAATGGGGGCTACTCCTTGGTATGTTTTTATAGAGAAGAGCTTGGAATTGGATGCATCTTTGAGTCTAAACTAAATTAAAAAAAACCTGTTGAGTAATAGCCTAAGGCAAGGAAAATGAGCTGAGAAAGAGCTACTCCTTTTTTACTGAGTATTTGTATTTGAGCAAAGGTTAATTCTGAAGGATTATGTTGTCTTTGTGTGTTTATTTAGAATAAGATTAGGACAAATGTTTAGTTTATTATTAAAATGTTCTACACAGAATTTTCCAAAGGACACTTCATACTTGACCTACTAAATATCTGTAAACCAAGTGCTGCTTCTCACTGAGGCAAAATTGCTAAAATTAACCGCAGCATAAGGTCCTAAATGTGTTTATTGGTCTATCAAAATGTTTTCATCTGTGGTGTTCTGACATTTACAGTTAGTCTTAGTCCTAAACTACATTTTCTATTCAAGAGTAACCAGATGATTCATATTTTGCAGTTCAGCATAATGGAAGTAAGCTCGGGGTTTATGGCTGTTCCTCCTTCCGTTTATATTGCACACATTTACTAACATTTTGCTATTACTTCTGGTCTTCAAAATCTAACAAGAATGTACCCAGACACGCCCTCTTTATGACATGCAACAGAACAGGCGTTTGATTGAAGAATCTGCCTGACAAAATTACAATGACAAATGTTCATGTAACCTACCTATATCTGCAGGAGATCTTTTAAAACATTAGATTCATTAAAAGGAGACGAATGTTTGTGAATGCTTTTTACAAACATACCCCCCCCACCCCGAGATATATTTACTATAAACTTTATATAATAAAAAAAAAATCACAAGTCTCAGAAGAATAACATCTTTATTCTTCTTTTCAGGACTGGTTCTGTATTCTGTACGAGAGATTTTATTTTTCTTTCCCTATATTTTCGTAGTTGCAGCTTAATAGATGTGCTTTCACTCTGTGGCCGAAGAAAAGGACAAATGTCAGTGCATGGGCAAAGGGAGTGGAGGGAAACACCAAACCAAACACATCAAACACTTATTTAGCACTTAATGACAGAGCTGTGGTTTCAAAGGGACGCAGGCTATTAAGCAGCTTAAAGCAGAGGGCAGGTAAGAACAACAAAGGAAGCTCTAACAGTATTTCAAATGTATGAAACTTCTGTTTAGAGCTAAATTAAGGATGTTTGCTCATGAAAAAGCTAGGAGCAAATCTGTTAAGCTTTTTGTAGAATCATGAGGTAGCATATTTTGAAAATCAGTATTCAAAACACACTGATTAATTGATTTCCTTATTTCAGAATAGTTCTGCAGAATAACAGAGGAGTAAACCATTAAATGTAAAGCAGAGGACAATTGTGGAAGCTATTTCAGATTGCTGGGTTTGGGAATGTCTAATTTGCAGTGGGGCTTCCATACATCTTAAAACACAGAAGAGGAACATACAATTCCTGTTTGGTCTGAATTTGTATGGCTGTATTATTTCTTGAAAAACAATTGAAGAGAATTTAGAAATACTGCCTAATATTTATTTAATTAAAAAAAAGGAAACAACCTAACCTGCTGAAGATTAGACATCTTAGTCTGCTGAAGCATATCAGAACTGGCCAGGACACTGTGGGAGGTAATGGAGTGTGCCTTCAGTGTGGCTGTAGTAGGTAGTGGAGGAAAACTCCTCGTCAGCCTGAGATAACTGCATGGATGAGCCTGAAGCATGGAACTCTAGAGGCTGCTGGGGTTGGATGGCCTTGCTGCTAGTCACATAACAGTTTCAGAAATGTGTAAGTCTTGTGCTCAGAGACATGGTTTAGAGGTGGGCATGGCAGTGTTAGGTTGATGGTTGGTCTCAATGACCTTATAGGTCTTTTTCCAGCATTAACGATTCTTTGATTCCTGACCTGAATGTGTGAAGGTGGGTGTGTTATTTCTCTGCATTTAGTAGGTAAAGTCAGTTGGAGCTGGTAATGTGCTGATATTTTGGAGAGTGGGCCTGCAAGACTCAGTAACACCTCAACGGCCAAAATGGTTCTGCCTAAATTTCCCTGCCCTGCTGCTCCCTCCACCCCCATTCTCCACCAGCTGCTTCTTCAAAGTACTTGGCTAGAATATCTCATGTGGGAACTTCAGTTTTTCTGGCCTTGGATGCAACCTTTTTCTGTGACAACTGCAGACTTGCCCATAGTTTGAGTTGTGGTATTGGGAGGGGAAACTGCAGAAAAATTATGGGAGACACTAGAGAAGGATTTCTTGTTCCTCTTTACTTTCCACAGGTTTAGCGTAAGAGAAATCTTCATCTAACCTGCATCTTCAGTTTAGTTGCTCCAAAAATGGAATCTTGTTTCATATTTGGCCTGGTTTTTTTTCTTTGGTACATCAATATGCTTAAGTCCATTTGTGTTTTCCTCCCACTTTCTTCCTTTGCATACACACTGCAAAAATAGCATGTAGAAATCATCCTTCTGTTGCTTCACTAACACACGAAGATTGTAATTCTACTTCAGAAGACCCTCCCTTGCCAGAACTGCTCCACTACTGACTTAAAAAGGCTTGTAAGGGCTGCTCTTGTACATGCAATTTATGCCTAGTTTGATATTCGCTTTCTACTAATGTTAGATATGACACTGCAAAGGTGCATGATAGATTCAATGGGATTTTGCAAGAAAGACATCATTTGGATAAAGCACTCCTAGCTCCTCTTAGGCTTACACAGCTGTAATTCCTAGTTACTGCTATTTAAATTTATAAAAATTATCCTTTGCTTTGTAGCATAGGATGCTCTTGTCTCGGATTTTTACTGGAATAAAGATTCTACCTCTAAAACCTAATCCTCTAGAATTTTATTTATGTGAGTGCTTAGTCAGTGAGCCCAAGAAGATCAGAACACATGAAAATTTTATTCAGCTAGAGTTCTCTAGAACTGAATAAGAATATTTTTTTGCAATACCCTTGTAGTTACATTATAGAGTTCTTATCATTATTTTAGTATTCTAAAATAAGTATTAACAACTCATCTGATTAAAAATAATTCTTATTTATTCTTTCCTATTTTTATCTGCTCTGTTGAAGCTCAGTACTTTACCTCATTTCCAAGAGAAGAATTGGATCATTTTAGGGCTGGGTTTTTTTTTAACTCAATTGCTATAAAACAGATAATTCTCTACAAGATGTCAGCAGTCTGTCCTGCATTCCCTTATGTCTCACTCAGGTTTACTGCAGGTAGTAAAGGCAGAAATTAAGGGATACACCAAGAGCCTGGACNAAACAGATAATTCTCTACAAGATGTCAGCAGTCTGTCCTGCATTCCCTTATGTCTCACTCAGGTTTACTGCAGGTAGTAAAGGCAGAAATTAAGGGATACACCAAGAGCCTGGACAGGTGGTGTGGTTTAACCCCAGCTAGCAGCCAAGCCCCAGGCAGCAGCTCACTCACTCCCACACCAATGGGATCAGGGAGAAAATTGAAAGACTAGAAGCTGGAAAACTGGTTATTTGAGAAGGGTGGTTTAATAAGGAAAGCAAAAGTCAAGCACACAAGCAAAGCAGGGAATGAAGCCTCTGCTTTCCATGGGCATCTGCATCCCCAGGAGAGCAGGGCCCTATCACGTGTAATGGTTACTTTGGAAGGCAAATGCCATCACTCAAACCTCCTCCCATTCCCCACACTTTACATTCTGACCAGGATGTCACATGACCCTTTGGTCAGTTTGGCTCTCCTGTCCCGGCTGTGTCTCCTCCTGAGCATGCCCAGCCTCCCTGCCAGCGTGGCAGTATGAAAAGCAGAGAAGACCTTGGGTCAATGTAAGCCCTGCTCAGCAATAACATCTCTGTATTATCAAACCCTTTGTTCGGCACAAATCCAAAACACAGCCCCATGCCAGCCACTGTGAAGAAAACTAACTTGACCTCAGCCCAAACCAATGCAATGGGTGTCACTGTCAACTCAAGAACAGAGAAAGTCAGATTTTTTTTTTATGTTGGATGCTGAAAACAGCTTCCAAAAGCAGGGCAAATATGTGTTACTTATGTCCCAGTGCTTTCCTAATTTTCACATTGATATCCTTGGCCTAATTCTATTAGCAAATATCCTATTTCTATCTAGTTTTATTTTTCCATTTGCAAGTTTGACTTTGGCAGCACTGGCATGGTGTGGCGGATTTTCCTTTGCTCAGTGGTTTTAATTTCTGTCCCTAAGATGGTGGCACCCTTCTGTCATGTGCTGGTGGAGCGCTCGAGGCAGGAGCTGGTGTGCCCTGGTCCTTCAAATTCACTTTCCCACAATGGAGCCACTGAGAGCAGAGAGAGTGAGCAGGGAGCTACAACAAGCTATAGGCCCTAAGTGAGGCACTTATCAACTCAGCCAGAGTTAATCAAACCATCATTTTCTGCAGTAAAAGGTCAATTTTAGGTGAATTGGATGCTTCTCTCTGCTTGCAGGAAAATGTGAGATGACTGCTGTAAATTGAGGCTTGTGGTTAAATGTGCATAACTTTTGGCTTTGGTGTTTCACTCTGCAGCTACACTTTTTTGCTGATTTTATTATTTTGTGGAAACTTGTCACAGTCTTGTTTTCTGTTTTACTCAGAATTGGCTTATTCATGTCTCTTATCCTTTCTGTTGCAGAAGAATTCTTGCAAGTTATAAAAAAATGGGGCAGGGAAAGTTCTCTGCAGAAATGTAACATTGCTTTCCATTCTCTCTGTAGTTTCTTTGCAGTAATGCACAATAAAACTCATAACTGAAGTGTGTTTTTGTAATCTGAGGGTGATTTAGTATTCATGTTTAAAAAATAAAATAAAAAGTCTCATTAGTAGGAGATCAAGAAAATGAACAGAGAAGCAAGAATTACCTGATCAAAGAACATGGAACAACTGGTGCCTTTCAAGCAAAGCCAGATGACAAAGACATTGCTAGACCCTATAGGACTAACACAGGGCTCTGATCACTCACCCTTTTAATATTAAAAAAATTTAGGTACTCATCTGAAGAGTTTAGATTGGACATATAACAACACTAAAAATAATCCACTCATTGACTAACAAGCAGAGAGCCTTGACATTTAGATTAATTTGAAAATTACAGCTCAGGATTTATCTTGTGTATGCTTAAAACATTAGCAAACCAAATTTATCCAGACCTGGTAAAGAAATTGGGAAACTGGGGAAAGTGTTTTCACATTTTATATTTGATTAACTGTGCATCTGACAGGGTAAAGCAAATCCATCTTTAAGAACAAAATTAAATATGTACTAGAAGTCACTTTCTGACAATCAGAAAATCAGATTTTATGTCATCACAGCTAATATTAGCAAAATGTCCTTTAATATGATAGCATTCAGAGAATAAGTTTCACCTTTTACATTGCATACAGTCTAAAATCATCCCCTCATCCATTGCTCCTTTTAATCTTCTTTTTTCTTTATCTTTCCTACAAAAGCATCTTTATTAATAGTGCTATAGAAGTTGAGCCAGCAGGATTTCTTAGATCTTTTAATAACCCTTTGAATTTAAGCTTTCCTTACTTTCCTTTTATGATGTACCAAGCCAAAAACTTTTAGGTTGGTCTAACTTTACTGAAAGCATTCCTTTTTTGCTTTGACCACCATATAGGAATGAATATTTCATAAGGGGAAAAGGTGTTTCTTTCCTACCTGATGAAGCTGTGCCCAAAATCTGTATTTGTCACTAGCAATAGTGTCCAAGTGAGATAGTGTTGCTGACCAGCAGGCTTGTTCCTCTCTTGCTCTCAGAAGTTTGCTAGAAAACAAAATGAGGATCCTATTTTTAGTTGACAAATCTAGCACCTGCTCCAATGTGATACTTCTCTAGAAGTAGACTGAACTGTCAAAGACAAGTAAAAATTATCAACACATATTGGAAGGAAACAAATATATTTTCAAATAAAAAATATGTCTTAACTTCAGGAAGCACAAAGAAACATCAAATTCAAATAATTTGTACAGTCGTATTTGATTTGGTTTAACAACTGAAAATAAATTGTACACACTGGGTATTAGATCCCTGTAAATGACTCTTCTAATCATATGGATGCATAGGAAAATAATTGCCTTGGAGGAGAAAAATTAGTCATTGAATGTGATTTATTGCTGTTTTATGAATAGATAAAGATATAGGTCTGTTCTACTGTAGGTTGCCCCTGCTGCTTTACCCATGGGATCAGTGTCTCTGAGGCATTTTGGGCTTGTTGATTCTGGCCCATGAGCTTCAGCCAGATCAAGAGGCAAGCAGGGCTGAAAGGAAAGCCTTGACCTTGATTTTATCACTGGGTGCAGGAGGTAGTGCTAGGACAGTGCTTCATCTGTCACATTCACAGACAGCTCCACAAGCCCACAAGTTTGCCATGTCTTTTACTGTAAAAACTGCAGAGAGACTCTGCAACAGGCAGAAAGGTGTTTTGTTATGCAATAATGTCACTCTTGGTGTCCGAGGGCTATGTCTGACCTTTTTCTCGTTCTAAAGGTAACATGTTTTCACATGGAGCTGTGATTGCCCTCACCGGTCTCTGCTGTTCAGTGAGACTTTTGCATATTGTGAGGGACCAGTGTGGGAAATGCAGGTTGAAGGTACTGGTGAGATCAAAATTGTCTACAGCCATATTAAAAAAAAAAACAAAAAAAAANAAAAAAAAAAAAAAAAAAAAAAAAAAAAAAAAAAAAAACAAAAACAACTGGAGATGGAAGAGATGAAACTGCAGCTGAATTGAGAGTAGTATTTATCAAGTTGTTCTCTCATCTTGAATGACTCTTGAAGTCTGGACACAAGTGGCCATTAAGAATCCATGTCAGGAACAGTGGGATAATAATCCTCTTTACAGATTGCAATTTAACTGAAATCATGGTGTGCTAAATAGTATTGTAGGTCTTAAAAAAAGCAGATCAGAAGCCTTGTTTTTCAAACTCCATACTGAGTATGTTACTCTGACTTTTTTTTTTTCTTGGTATTGAGAAATAGGATTTGGACTCCTCTTTGAGTGCTTGCAAACAGATGAACTAATGTCTTGAAACTGATAGATTTAATACCTTGACCATCTATGACAATATTTCTTTCTTTCTTGTATCTTATTTCCCTTAAGAATGAGTGGCACTAATATTTCTTTTTAACTTTTTACTTCTGAAATCCTAACCTTCAATATTGTCTACCTGCATAGCTAAATTTCCACCAAACTAATACAAATCCGTAGGAATATGTACATACTTTTATACATATTTTATTATCTCACAAAAAAAAAAAAAAATATATAGCTTTTCCTTTAAGTACTGGAATCACTAGAACTGTTCCAACTATGCCAGAAAAAGAGATGGTCTACTGGTGTGTCTGCAGTGAAATGGCCATGGATAATGGCTTCTAAAAATTGTCTCAGTATATGCAGAGATATTTTGCAGGCTTCCTGGTACACAGCAATTTACTAAAGGAAGTACTACCATACATGCTGTGTTTGCTGGATATGACATAACAACAATGAGAAAATAACTGAGGTTTGGATCCAAACTAGCAAGACTTGAGGTATTTCAACTGTTAGGAACTATAGGATAAACTAACAAAATACCAAGCAGGCTTTTCTTTTCAGTTATGAAATATTTATACTTTGGCTGCAGTCGAAAAAGCTGCTGTGCACACTCTCTCCCAACCCTTCATTCAGCTCATAAAAGTTAAAACTACTTTTCTTTGTTAGACAGTGAAAGACACTTTTTTTTCCCCCCCTCTCAGATTTAAGTGAGGGAAATGACCAAGTTTTCCTTGGGGTGTGCTTGTGCATGAACATTGTGCCAGACATTTTGGATGGAGAAGCTTCAGGGAGATGGGATGGGCAAATGAAATAATGTAAAAATTCCCAAATTGAGGCAATTTTGCCCACAATACCTGGTAATGGTTAAATATTTTGACTTTTTGCACTTTGTCTGTGATTCCTTTATGTATTAAGCAGAACTAGAAATTTGGTCAGCAGATTAAGTCTTTTGTCTTGCAGTTTGACTATTACCTCAGATCATTTAAGAAACAAAAATGCCTTATAGTTACAGTAGCATTCAGAAGAGTGGATGTTAAATTGAAGAACTGAAATTAATAGGTTCTTGGTTCATTTTGAAAATGGATGGGCTACTTCTACCTATTATTTATTGTAACTGGAAAATTATGTGAGTACTGATGGAGGAAGTTCATTTTCCGTGAGCAGATAAAATCTTCATGAGTTCTGTTCTGTCATATTTTTGTCTACTTTTGTGATTTTTATGTTAAGTTGCGTAGAAAAGTTAAGTAAAAATGCTTCCTTTTTTAAAATATTTAAGACAGGCTTGCTTCTTTGCAAATTTTGATGTAAAATTATTTGTGAGGATCAAAAGTTTTCAAAAAACTTTCAATATCGGAAAGAAACAAAAAAAAGAGAGGGGGATTATACTACTGCACATCATGACCTGTGATTAGATTAGCTCTTGGAGCTTGAAAGCAAATTTCTGGGATCTTTAAGCTTATGACATGAACCTGATGCTTGTCAGCAGATACAAGCAAATTTTATCTACCACTTCTGTTTTCGTTTCTTGCATTTCCTTAGGTGCACTCAACACTGCAGCCTGACACACGCACCCACCTCCCCACACCCACCTCTAATATCCAACAGGTTTTCAGAGTTGGGAATGAAGGATGAGAAGTGCACTCAGTTGTTGTTGGGCAATGCTGAGCTGATCTCAGCTTAGATGGGTAGTGATGGGAAGTTAAAGTATCCTGAGACTGACTGGAGAATCTACTCTGAAGTCCTAATATATGGCCTCAAAACTAACTTTAGAAAATTAGCTTTAGAAAGTTAATTGTGGGGGTGGAAATCCTGTGGAAATCCTAAATGTTTCCTGTCTTCCAATGTTATTTACTATGAAATTCCATTTTTCCTGAAATATTACTTAGAGATCGTGGACCAATTTTCAAACCTCCACAATAAAATGCCCTAAAGGAAAAGTCTTCTTACGGTTATCGGTCTTTTCTTATTGCAGGGAAATGTGTTGCCTGTGTGTTGCCCTTCATGGAATCATAAATAGTAATATACTACAGAAATATTTCCTCACTTGGATCACTAAGAAAAAAAAAGCAGTTAAATGAGACCTTGGGTTGCATTACTTAAGACACAAATTTTGCACAATTTCTATACCAGTTTGAGACAGAGACCTAGTTTGCCTGCATATCTGTGATGATTTCAGCTGTTCAAAGTGCTCTTACCTAAAACTTAATTTCTATTAGGGAATGAGTGCTTTGGTAAACTTAGCCTTGCTCCTTAAATAAATTTCAGTTTAATAATGAACCAAACTATACAATTACTTTTTGTCTTGCCTGCTTCACCTCCTGATTTTCTCTTTTAAAAGACTGGGGGCTATACTAAAAGTGGGAAATATTTGTGTGATACATTTACAGTAGAAGGTAAACTACTTCACTTTCTGAAATATTGAAGTCAAGTGAGATGCTTTTTAGTTTCTCATCTCTTTCCTGCCTCTAGATGAGTGCATGTCTGTTTTATTTGCATAAATTATGCAAGCTTATGGCTGTTTTGGGTTGACTTTCTAAATCTTTAGTTTCTTTTGGAACTCATGGAGAAGTAAGTTAATCAAGCGACATGCTGGGATAATTGGGAATATCTTTTGCTATATGGCAGCAGTGACTAAGAAGCCTGCATTATTTTGCTTATGGAATGCTTATAGAGGTAATTCAAAGGAGCAAATAACTAGACATAAAAAACTGATATGATTAGGTATAAAGTGCTCTACTGAAAATTTTTGTCCCAAAAATGACTTTGATATGTTCTTCAAAGCTCCAAAGTTAGTACAAAGCTCTTGCTGGAAAGTTACTATGAGCAAAAAATAAATCAGGTTTAAAACAGGCCTTAGAAACTAAGGTATCTGGCTTGAAAAAGGCAAGACAATAATTCAAAATGCTTTGCCTGGTAGTAGAAAGCTCAAAGGCTATCATACCATTAAAACATTTGTGCCAGTTTTTGAGAAGTAATTCTTTAGTATGGTGGGTGATCATAAAAACTTAAAATAAGAAGCAGAAGCAGCATGTGGTTTAGAAAATGTATTATGTGTTTCCAAGTAGAATTCTGAATCATCTGAGATTACTGCAAAGGTTTGTGGTTTATTTTTTTTTCCCCTTCCTCACCTGACAGTCCCCTTACAATTACCATATTTTAAAGAGGATTGTCAAAATGCCTCTCATCCTATATTCTAATGAAATATTTATATGAGCTCAGGTACCAAATAAACCATTAAAGAGGACTTAAACATTCACTTGCATGAAGAAAGATATAAACCAAGCTTTATCATAGCCTCAGTACAACACCACAAAATAAATATGCATAATGAGCATCCTTCATATTAGTAGCACTAATTATGGGAATTAGTAAAACTTAATGCAGCAAGAACAGAATTTTTTTGGTTTTTTTGCCGCTACTTTCCAGGAACTGGGAGAATTTTTTTAAGTGGAAGAAATTTTATGACTGTTGGGGTCTGTTTTAAGGCCTGGTGACAGTTCACAATGTAGCAGGAAAGGGTGAGAGAATAAGCAGATAAACCAGTAGTAGAAGGTAGTAATTTGTATGTTTCTTTGATTTATTGCCAAATCAAGTCATTAAAGGCCTAATCAATTAATATGATAGCAGTATGATGGAAGTGACCTGTGATAGCTGGTGACTATTCCTGCATTCCCAGTTTAATATTCCTATTTAGAATAAGGCTTAGGATGCTGCACTGTGGTATGATATTTTCAAACTTATGAGGGCATGATTCCAAAATAGACTTTTCTTTTGTTTTTCTTTGAATTTGTAGCACTTGAGAGGCAACAGCTGCTCCCATGTCCCTTCAGTTAAGGGTTTAGATACAACTTTTCTATCTCAATGTGATAGAATAACCCTCTAATTTAACAGAGCTTTTAAAAGATTTAGGTAACCAGTGCCACAATTAACGCATTCAACAGCTTCCCTGCCCTATGTGGTCCCTATCTAGTGGGAATTATGGGCTTTTTCTGACTGCTGTTAAAAGAACCCAAAGATCTTAATTTGCATTTGTTTGTAATCCTTATCACATAACTAGACAGATACGATAATCTTAGACTATTTAATTGCTGGTACTTTTAGTAACTTTTGTAAGTCTAGTGTTAAGCACAGGCTGCTGGAACCTAACCTGTGAGCTCAGCAACACAGTCACATACTGTTGTTATGCCATTCTTTATTTTGTATGGCTGTAGAGAAAAACAGCATTTATACTGGTTGTTTTTTTTTTTGCTTTATAAATGCTGTACTTTTTCTGAGAAGTGTTTCAGTGCTAGGTTTAACTGTTGAGAGGCATGATCATCAAAATTGCTTCTTGATGCAATTTTGAGCTCCACTGTGAAGGGTACTGTACTGACAAACAGGTCAATCTCAAGTGTCAGCACATTTGAATGAGTTGCCCCCAGTCAGTCCCCGCTCTGACTTCACCCAGCAGCTCTGTGGTCTTACTAAATCTACTTACCCGGCTCCAAACACATTCATTGTCCAAACTGTTTTGCATTCATAATAATAAAACAGTTATATTCAAATTTTCTTGTATGAGAGAACAAATTTAGTCTGGCATATGTTTTTAATGCTTTTATTAATGGGACTGGGGCTGCTGGTAGTACAACTGAGATGGTCTAAAATCCTAAAATGTTTCTTTGCTGAAATTTTGAGAAAGTTATAGTGCACACATGCTGCTACCCACACACAGACAGAGTGAAAATGCTTTGCCAGTAATCACAGCGTATTTTTGAATTTGAGGAGGCACTTGCAAAGGTGGGTTTGAGCTCTCCTCTTGCCAACCAAACTGCAGGTCTTTTGAGGGGGATCATCTTTCAGAGTTGAAGTAGCAAGGAAATCTATTGTTCTAAAGGCATGGCATTAACTACTGTTACACCACCACCCCTCCCCATCCCCCATGTACTGAATTGTTCCTTTTTGGTGATAAAAAGCCCTCTACAGTGTGCAATTTATGCACTTTGATCCTTTATAAGCCTAGCAGGTGAAGTAGATCTCTGCTTCCAAGCCAGCAGGTGGAGGTGAATGTGGTTTTTGGGCGTTTTGTGCTGACTGCTGAAGTTGGAGGCAGGGTGCTTTGTTATGTATTGATAGATCTATTAGGCTAAAATGTGCTTCTCACTGTGGGAGATTTTGTGGTTTGAGAGGAGGATCACCTGTTTTGATTATGAATAGTTTTTAATACCTTAACAGAAGAAAAGAATATTCCATATTTTAGTGTTTATCTTTTGCATCTGTTATAAAAAGATGGAAAGCACTTTGTAGCAGGACCTCCTTGTGGGACATTGTCCAATGTATAACATAATGATGACCTGGTCCATAAATAAAGCTTTCAATGGTTACTGCAGAATAAAAAATTCTGTGATGATGTGGAAAAACCCCATGTATTGGACAAGGCTGGCTTGTCAGATAGGGTGGGTTCTGTAGCTAACTTAAAATTTTTCTCTGTTTCCCTTGAACTGTTTAAGACACCACTCTTCCCTTCTCTACTCTGGTACCTGAGGTGGTAAAAAACGAGAGGGAAATTCCTCAGAAATTGAAATGTGTTTTAATTAAATCAAGTCCCCATAAAAGGCAGTGCCAGCCTCTATGGCTGAAATACTCTCTATGTGTTAGGCAAGAAGTCTTTTGAGTTCTGTGTTCTGGCCTGGTTAAATGAACTGGTCTGTGTGCCTCCCCTCCCACCCTTTTCTATGAACAACAGATCCCTGTTGCCTGAAGTACAATTAGATGCTCAAAGGAGCTCTTATCTACGAAAGAAGGACTTGTATTTGTCCTATATTCTGCTTGTACTTCAGTAATCTGCCATTTAGCATCTTCAAGCGTTCCTGATGCTGGTGGAAACTATTAATTTTCCCACTCTGCCTAGAAGAATGTGCTCCCTTATCCAATGTTCATTTTTGGGTTACAGTGTTCTTGTTATCTTGTGACTTGTCCTTCTCCCTCCTTCTTCCCTATTCAGGATGGTAGTTAATGTTCATTAATCAGAAAAAAAAGAGCCTGCATTTTTAGTGCAATGTTCAGTTGTCTGAAGGAAGAGCAAAGAAGAAATAAAAGGCTCTTTTCAAGGTCCAAAAATTTAATGGAGAGCAACAAATGAATCCATACAAAACTTCTGTGCAATGTAGTAATGTAGTATTTGAATTTAATAATATCTGAATTGTTTCCAATAAGCAATAACATAACAAACCTATCTTATCCTATTACCTAGTCAAATTTAGTCCAGGCTATGCTGTTGTAACTTGTTGTGTGCCCTTGCAGTTTTCCAGAGGTTTTGTTGGCTTTAAACCCAGAAAGCTGCTGGAAAGAGCCAAAAGAGTATATTACTGTCTGTACTTGTTTGTATGCACAATCAGTAAGACATCTGGAGACCATTAGACATGTTGAAATCAAAATGGCAACAAAAATTATGTCTATAAACCACTAAAAAGACTTTGTACAGACCAGGTCCAAATGTCGCAAAGATCAAGTGGTAAATGAACTTTGTCAGAGATGCGAGGAAGAGGAGGGAAGGCTTTCTTGTGTCGTTATCCAATTGGATTAGTCAGTGAATGCAGTTCAAGGGAGAAAAAGGATGCATTTTGACTATGGTGACTGATAAAGTAACAAGTGGAGGATAGAGAGGCTACATTTATTTGGTTCTGCAGCTCTTCCCACCAGAATTGTATTCCAATGTGTATGTAATTGAATTTTGCATTCCCTTAAGAACTCTATTATCCCGTTCAAGTGAAAAATGTTATCAAAATTTCCAGACCTTTATTCTAATATGTAACCTTCAGAAAATTTTATTTTCACTTCTACTGCGGCTCAGCTAAATGTGACGGGCTTTTCTTATGCAGACCACTGTCTACTTGGTGTGTTACTCTTGGGAAAGTGCAGTATGAATGTCAGTACTTACCTGTATTTGGAAGGGTGTTTCTCTCTTGAATGACAGCAACAACAAAATCTAATTCTTTTCAGGTTGTGCGAATTCGCACAGTTAGTTTATGAAATGCATATTAAAAAAGAAAAAATACACCTAGGAGAAAGCTTAACACCAAAATATTTAATGTAAACATATATTATATTCTTTTTTTCTATCAGTTTAAATGCCACTGTTAATGTATCATAATTTTCACTTTAAACCTCTGAAGTGTTATTTTTTTTTTTTTTAAATCTTACTTCCTGTGAATACCAGCATATTACTGTTTGGTTTTTGTTATCTTTATTTTAGTTAATTTGAATTAATATTTGTGCACTGTTTTCAGGCACATAGTGGAATTCATGTGATGGTTACATTGGGATGCCAGTGTGGAGCATTTTCAAAATTAGAATGTCAGGTTTTCTGTTGGGATGCAGTTGTGCTGCTGGCCCCTTTCACACAAGCGAAACCAAATGAACTCTTCCATTCAAGTTCCTTGCCATTGGAAGGTGTGACTAAGACTTAGGATAAAAAAATAATGTGGAAAGAAGAATTAATTTCCTCAAGTATTTGTTCCTGGCTTCAGTTTGAGTACAAATATGTAGGAAGCACATCTGTGCATGTAAAACTGTTTCTGACTGAGAAAATTATTCAGGTGTCCTTAATGGGGGATGTTTATGTGGTAAAATTGTTGACTTCAGGAACAGCCTACTTTGGAGACAAATTTGTAGAATGGTACAGGAATACTTAGCTGAAATTATTGTTTTAATCCATCTTTTTTTTTGTGTGTCATTTTAGTGCTTCTTTGGCTTCTAAATATATGCTTGTAGGCTAATTTATAAGCTGAAATGGGAGGTAAAAAAAAAAGGCAGCACAACCGATGGATGGTGAAAGTTGGAAAGGCCTGACTGTGACCTTTCCACCTTTTTAACAGAAATTTAAGGGATTGATGTAATGAACTTCTAATTGTTCTATCTGATCTTTCACTGATAAGACTTTAAGCTCTTATCTGCTTTGTTCTGAACTGAAGAATGGCTCCTCCTCCCTGAAGAGTCTTCCTACCGTACAGTCAACAGAAAACTGAAAACCAAACCATGTTTAGCTGAGAAATCTAGGTACATCAGGCAAGCATCCTGAAAATACTGTACAGCTTCTTCCTTCTTGGGCCTGCTCTCAGGAATATTCATTTAGTGAAACACTGGAGCATCTGACAGATGCTACACATTCTCATCACACACACATTCTGTGAAGGTTGCCTGCTATCATGGGCACACACGTGGGAGTAGAGATGCAGAGACATATGCATCATATTTAGATTTCTACATGTGCAAATCTAATTATAATCAGAGAGGCACAGTACATTTTAAACTGGTTTTTTCCCTTTGCCATTGCATTCCTGTCAGATACATCTGTTGGAAGGAAATATCTGTGGCCAGTGAAATAACCACAGCAGAGAGAGCAAGAGAATTGGAAATCAAGCAAAGCTTCTAACTCTGTAATGCTATGGCAAGTTCCTGGATGTTGGTCTACTACATGGTGCCTTTGCAGGCTGTTTCTCAGGAGATGGCTAAACAGATCAGATGATTAGATGGCTAAACAGATATTTTAAAGGCAACGATGTGTTTTGACTTTAAAATCTGAGACAAGTGTAAGTGGGGGAAAAAATTTCATTATCTAAAAAAAAAAAAAAAATTCAGTTGTAACTTAACACTACAACAGTTGGAAAAAAAGAAGTGGAGGGAAGTTTCAATGTTTTTTTAAAAGAATAAAAATGATGTGCAAAAGGTAATTATTTAAGACATAACATGCTATCTGACATTTTGCTTTAACACCTTATTGTGTTGCTTTGACTTTGCTTGCTCTGTGCAGTGTATTTCTATTTTGTTCATACTCATTTCTGTATTATTTATTGCCAATCTTAAAGTATTTTTCTGTTCTTCCTTGTCTCCCTCCTGCCGTTAGAATGGCTGAATGGTCTCAATTTATTGTTTCTACTTTGATTTTTTTTTTTTCCTTATTTCTTGAAATGGTGGTTTGCTCTAGATTTCAGGACTCCATTCATTTTTCTGATGTTATGTCATGTGCCTTAAATACTTTGTCTGCTTTTTCCACTAACTTTGGAATGGATAATTTGATTCCTTATTCTGTTAATAGCGCTAAAAAAACCAACAACAACAACAAAAAAAACCAAACCACAAAAAACCAAAACCCCATGATTGGTTAGCCTCCTGCTTGATATTTGGTAAATATATTCAGATTAAAGGTTTGTAGATTTGTGTTTTCATTCCTGATATTCATTTGAATTCTCACATTTTATTCCAGTTTCTTCAACAGAGTCGATTCTGTAAATAGCTATATCTTTTAATCCATCTCTCAGAATCTTTTAAAGCTCTTCAGCTTAGAGTTTCACATGACTCTATCCCCTGTAGGACTCACATCATTCTTTGAAAAGGCATTTCTGTTTAAACTGTGACAAAGTTGCTATGTTTGCATTTCTAGAGCACCTGAAGCTATGAAAATATCTTAATTCATTTTTTTTTTCATCCCTCTCTATTTTAAAAGGAAAGGACAGAGAGGGAACGACCTTGTAGCGTAACAAGTGGCTGTCCTGAAGTAGCACTCTGTGCTTAGCCTGGTTTTGCTGTGTGCTCTGCAGTATTTGCTCTGAAGCCTGAAGACAAAAAAGTAGCAGCTGCCTCGTGTTCTGCTTTGCTCCCCGTGAATGGGCTCCCTTGATGGCCTGCAGTACACCACGTACCCCTGAGCTTGTTCAGGCCTACTGTTCTCCAGGAGACTCCGCACAAAATCCGTAGTGTCTCTGTGTTGTAGATGACAGCATCTGGGTGTGGGAAAATCCTTCAGCAAAGCTGAGCATATTCCTGCCCCTGCAGGATAGTTCTGGAATGATGAAAGCTTAATAAATTCAGTTTTGTATTGCAGAACAGTGTGAAACAGAATTGGAATTTGATCAGATATATTCTGAGTGTAGTAAGATAGTATTTAGCTGGAAACTCACCCACCAAAGCTGTCAGTGTAATTAATCAAGTAATTGAACAGTTTAAGATGAAAGAAATAAATTTGTTTTGTGCTGCCTATTATTATCACACTGGAAAAAGTGTCGCTCTTCACCTTTCTCAACAAAAGAATGCTCTGTGATGGGTAGACTGAATTTGTTTTCATGAAGCAAGGGACAAAAGGCTGTAAGTCTGGTTAAACAGAGAAAAAAGCCTTCCATCAATATTTATTCCTCTCTGTTTGTTCAGTACTCCTAGTAACACTTTCAGATGTAGTATGAAAGGGAAGTGTGGCATCTCTTATTACGAACTGTTTGCTGAAGAAGACAATACGAGAAGTGGGTTTCAAAGAGGGTGTTCAGCATACCTGAGTTGATATGAGGAAATGCAGACAAAATTCAAAGGCCTCTTCAGAAACATATCACAGACCTTGTGCCCTCCCCAGAAGCTAAACTTCGATCTGAATAACCCAGCTGGAAAAAATAACAAGTGTATTCATACGTAAAATGAAAAAAACCTTTGCCTGTTGCTTTCAAATTTCTTTTTAATATAACATTGAATGTCTAGTGGCCAACTCTTAGCTAAAACTTAACAAGAACTGGGTTGGCATGCTGAGCTCTTACATGTGTCACTTGCAAATTGCTAGAGCTGTCACCAAGCTGGTTAATAGGTCTGACCCATATCATAGCATGAATGAGAAATGCCTGCCTTGCCTTAGGAAACTGTAGTCTTTTACCTGCACACCTGTTTTAGCTGCTACATTTCATTAGATACATGGAATATTACTGAACAGTGTGACAAACCAGCTGGCCTTCCATATTTTTTACATGTCTGGGTTTGGTTTTGTTTTGGTTTAAGTCTTGGATCATGCAGTGTTGAGCCTTTTAATCTCATTACTCAGATCAGGACAAAATTTTGGCCTGTTTGTCTGCTAGTGTCTCTGCGTCAACACAGGCAGCCAGAACACTCAAACCTGTGGCAAGAACACAAACATTAAATTTATTTGTTACCTTGCTAGCAGGGGTATCACTTAGGCAGCACTTGGTCAGAGGCACGTCAGCAGAGACACAGGCATTTTTAAACAGTCCATGTTAGAGGATCACTGGCCTGCTCTTCCCAAAGGTTTATCCAGGGTTATTCCCAGTTGCAAGGTCACTTAAGCCATTTACAATCCTCCTGACCAGTCTTGTGCTTTTTAATCCTTTCCTCTGAACAGTGTCTAATAGTACAGCCAATGGTGTTGCATGAAGGATGAATACAAAATGAGGAGGGAAACTTTTCCCACCACAGCTTTAAAGATGACTGCAAAGATGGAGCAGCCTTTTAAAAGTACCTGTAGAACTGGAGAAGTCTGGTCAATTTTATCATGAGATAAAATGTAATGTTGATATGTTAGGTTTTGGCGTGTTTAGAATAACGTAGCACTGAGATAAAGTAGCAGCACATTTGACGTTCTGCTTGCAAGCCTCCATTAATGCTTTAGCATTTTGGCCAGCAGCTGTTGCTAGTCTGAACATAATGTCTTTTATTACTTGAACAAGATATCTCTCTTGGAGAATGAACAGGCACCCTGGGCTTCCTTTTCACAGCACAGTGCTGGGTTTTGGAAATGGCAGAACACAGTTTCTCTGTCATCCCAAGCAGGGCTGCCTGGTCACACTTTTACACTACTGTAAAACCTCACTTATTTTGCAATGATGAGGTATCTTACAAACTAACATGATGCTTTGTCTGAGCTGACTTGGTGATATTTTCTGTAGTTTTGGATGCACACACCTGGCTTTTTCTTTCTTTTTTCCCTTTTCAGCCTTTTTAGTCTGATTTCTTCCCCATCCCCTGCTGTAGCACTCTGAAAAAGTTTGTTTGCATTAGGCAATTAATAAAGGCAGAATAATGATCAGTCTAGAAAGCTTTGTTTTATCCTTCACTGCTATGGGTATCATCTGAAGATAGCCCATGATACTGTATGGGAATTTATGAATTCCCATTCCAGTTTTGGGAATTGGATTATTAAACATTTTCTTTCCACTTTTCCATACTTGATTACATAAGCTGCCTGTAGGGGGGCTCTGCCACAATAATATAAGCTTATTTTGAACTCAAGTTGAAACACATTCCCTGTTTTGAGTCAGCATCTAGATGTATGTATTTTCAATTGATGTCTTACAATTCACATTTGAATATTCCATTTCTAATTTCATTATTTCACACAGTGTCAAACAATCATAAGTACAATGTTTGTTCCTCAGAGAACTTCTAAATCATCCTTAGTGTGCTCTAAAATTTTATTTCATTTTAAAGTCCTGTTTTTCCAATGTTAAACTGTTAGCTAGGACACAATATAGGTATTCCCTGTATGAAGCTGATAGTCTTTTGAAAAATAATTGTTCCTCTCTGGGACTGATAGTTATTAATTCTAATGCTAAGGCTTTGAATCTTGAGGCTAACACTGGATTTACTATTAGCCTAAATTTCCAAAGACTGTTTTTACTTCTATATGTGTGGAGGAGGAAGAGAAGGAAAAGAAGGGACTGCATTAATGTAATCAGGAATTGCGAGTAACTTTAAAATGCTAATGTTGATCTGATATCTTTGGAGTTATTGATGGCTTTTGCTTTCTTGCTGCAGGAGACAGCAGTATATTTTCTTTTGCGCATCTTCTACTGTGTATTATTTTCCTTCTGTGTGATGGTGGAAGTGGCCATCTATCTATGGCCACTCTATATAGAGTATACTCTATACTATAAGCTAATAACTTTCGGGCTGTAAGATTGCTGTTGCCTGAGAATCTGAAACTGTGCCATTGCCTGACTGGGTAGTAAGTCCCAAGTCACAAAACACACATTTATCCCTGCTAGAGGCTGGGAACACAGTTGTGAAAAAGACAGAATGCTACTAGGAAATTTATAAAAGTACATATCTGTGTATTAACACACAGTATGATTTCTTATCTTAAATAAAAATTGGTTAGGAATGGGAAAAGTTATGAACAGCTAAAATGGGTTAATTATATTTCACATTCATTATGTATAAATTAAAAGCCCAGCATTATTCAAAAGCTTCACTCAATTAAATCTTCATGAACTTAAAATTCTTATTGGTCCCTAATTAAATTAGGGGAATTACTGGCAAACTGAATTGGAGTTGATCTGTATTTAGGGACCTCTTGAACAAGGTCCCTCATCAATATAGTATCTTGCATATCGCTGCCTTAAATCTACCCCTGTGATACTTCCATCTCAGTTGATCTAATTCATGGTTTTAATTTTGTTTCCTTCTCATGAATTCTGTATCTGTGGGTCCCAAAGAAGGAATGATTGTTAGTTGCTAAAGTAAATCTCTCATTTTTGTTGCACTGTTAGGGTCTTAATGTGGGTCTCTCTGGGCTCCTTGGTTGTTGAGTGAAAATGTAGTGTTTTCTAAGCTAGGCAAACCCCTAGAAGACATAAATAAGCAAGCCAAGAGAAAAACTCACTATTCAGAGGTGATTAAATAGGAATTTGGCAACTATATCTAACAGTGGACAGCCAGGTTTTTCTAAGCTAATTGTCTCCTAAGTTCTGAATACGCATACACTGACAAAAGGATATGCTCCCATCAACAAGACATTAACACATATTGTTGCCTTTAGGCCAATCTGTAGAACAAAAATTGAGAGTTCTGCTAAACAAGGTAATTCATACTTCTCCCTGGATTTAATAGCAGTTCTTGAGTATTTCCTATATGGATTTATTCCTTCTTTCATAAGAAAGAAATTAACATGGAGTTATATTCCAGGATCAGAAAATATATAACTTAATGCTAAATAGTTATAATTTAAAGTATAAGGGAACTTAGTTTAAATGTTGATGAGATCCCTGAGCAGTCTTGATTGTTGCCATTGGGTGTCTGTTAGAAAGAGGAGACAAAGACTCCAGAAATATCCCTTCATTCCAACACCCAAGTTGCTCTTTTTATGCACCTCCTGCTATAGTATCAGAGGTGCAAGCCTGCATTTGAAAAGCTGACACATGGCTCTCTTCCAACACTCCCTGCCAATATAAATTAATGCTTACCATGAGACATACTTGGATGGTACAAAAGGATGGTCCTATGAGAGATGCTTGAGGAACAACTGAGTAGTTCTGGCTCTTATACCTCAAATCTAAGGGTATACATTAATTAATTACAAAGCAATCCATTATTGTTTCTTGCCAGACCTCGTGTTTTGTACGTCCGCAGTGATAGCATCATATTTGTTTAGGAGGGAATATCTGTCTCACAGGAGTTGGTATCTAGAGGAAGATTAATCATTCTGCTAGTTAATTAAAATAATGACACTTAATGCTTTATAGTTTATATTATTTGTAAAGTTAAATGGATACTATTTCTCTCATTTTATCCCCTACCATTTTCAAACCACAAAAGAGACATACTATCATTTATTTACTCATTTAATTTTTCTTTTCTTTGACTAGGAAAATATTAGGGTTTACCAATGTAAAAGTATGGAGTTTGCAGTGCTTAACTGGATTTCTCTCCATCTCTTGAATGCCTGGATCTTAAATATTAGCTACTTCATGCCAAACAGAAAGCAAATAAAGAGCTGATGCCAAAACTTATTCTTCACCAAGATTTTCTGTAGATGAGATGATTGTACTGAGCAGAGGACTGTCTATGAATAGAAAGTAGGTGTCAGAAGCAGCTGATAATAATTACTGCTCTCCTGTTTATAGTTTGCTTGGTGTTGTCAGCTGAGGGAAGTAAAAAAAAGATATATATCCTTTCTTAAGAGGAGGTGCAGAAACTGGTGCTGCAACAATGAAACAGAGAAGATTCTATAGACTGGTGAGATGAAAAATGGGGGGTCATACTGCAGTCAGGTACTCAGCAATAAAGAGGCCCTAGGTTTTACTTTCACTAAAATCAGAAAATCACTACTTATTTCAAGTAGATGTGTCAGACTACATGTGACATTGGACTTCTTGCACATGTAAGACTGTGCTGTATCCCTAAGATAAGTGATATAACATTCGTGTAAAGCTGATTCAAGAAAACTTTTGGGCTCTCATCAGCCTCAAAAATCTTTTAAATGTTGATAGCATTGACTTAATTCTTAATAGTGATAAATATTTCTGGAAGGAAAATAGTAAGCATTTGTTTTATTCAAAAATAAAACAGTTGTTGTGGAGACCTCAGTCTGTGAAAGAGGTCTCTATACAGGAAACAGGAAAAAACTGTGCTGCAGGATATTTTAGGTCTCATGGCTATGAATTTCTTTTGTGAACATTCTAGGATTCTGGGGATTACTATTATTTTGATGGTGAATATTTCTTCCTCTTTCCTTGAGATATGGTTATTTCAACTTTTTTACATTTGGTAACACACTGCACCTTTCTCACCCATTCAAGGTTGTATTCACAATGAAAATGTTATCAGTGTCAGTAATTTTCAGGAAGCATGACTTTGTGCTCTTCCTATGGGTCAGAGAGACCCAGTTACAGAACAGAACTGATACTTTAAGGATCATTCATATGTGTGAATGAAAACACTTAAAGGAAATTGTAGAGTGGAAATCCATCCATGTTCAGAAGGCCAATGCGTAATTTTTCTTCCATTTCAAGTTCAACTTCTGTCATTTTAAGTGTTCTCTGTGATATAACGCTTTATTCTCAGAAAAGAAGGGAAGGAATCATGAGATGCTTTCACAGTACTATTTTTTTCCATAGTATTCTTCTAGACTTGAATCAGTATCACAGTGTGTCAATAAAAAAACCCAACCAAACTGAAAAAAAGCTACTGATAGCTAAAGATGAGCGAGAAAGATTATATTTGGTGAGTGATCTTTCTGAATCATCAAGAAGTTAAAACCTTTGTCTTTCTCCCCATGTCCACAGAGTCTTTGGGCTCTTGTCAGAAATGTGTATTGGTACAAAACTTTGATTTGCACATCTGGCTCTGTTGGCATGACTTCTCTTTTATACGTGTATAGTTTGTCTGCTGTATTAGTTGTGAAAACAAATGTCAGGAGCTGGTATATTGAACACAGGATGAACTTGTGCATTTGGAAACCTTGCTAGTCTTTGTCAGTGCTTCCTGTCAGACCCAGTGCTGCAACTGCCTGTGTGTTTTTTGGATGCTGAGACTGAGTTTTGGAACACAAAACAGGCAAGGATTTAGTAAAATCAGAAGGATTTGGGCCTTTTGGTTTTAAATATGCTTTCTAAAAAACCAAAAATATATATATAATTCATTTGTTTATTACAGTGATACTAAATAATCAATATAGAAATGGTAGAGGAGCAGGATTGAACATGATTCCAAAATTTCAATACACAATTATTTAAATGGCTGAGAGCCTTGGGACTTACTGGACATGCCCAAGTTGAGCAAAGGTGACAGTGGCCCTCCAGATGCCACCACAACATGATCAAAAGATGGAATAAAACTGGTCCCTGGATGCCTTTGTTACCAGTTTTGTCTGACCTTTCTCTGGGTGACTTGATCAGACCACTGCACTGGTAAATTGCCAGTCCAAGTATGGCTCTTCTGCTAGTTATGTAGTAGAGACTAACTTAGAAAATTATTCAAATTACTAAATTACATGTGTCTCTTGAGCAATAGGTTGGCAGATACAAACTACCTCATTAGAACTGTGAAATGCTTTTAACAAATTTGGAAAATTTTTAATATGGAAAACGATCCTGGGCATGCTCTGATGTGACCAGAAGGTATGTGTTAAGTCAATGAGCATGATTTTGCAAACAAATTTTATATGGAAACATTAATGAGGGGGCGGTTATTTTTTAGGTGTTGGTGACAAGAATCTGCTATGTGTTGGCATGTGATAAATGGCAGGTAATGGATGAAAATATTTCTATTATATAGAACTCCAGAAATAATTTATTTAAATATGAATACTTGTAGTTGAGACTTACTTCTGAAAACTACTGTAAAAAGGCACTGAGTTCTGCAGTATTGTTGCTTGTTACTGGGGTTACTGGCTCACTGAGCAGGGCCAACACTCTCCTTAGGCTTCCTTTTGCTAGCAGTGTACATGCAGAAACTCTTCTTCCTGCCCTTCTTCTCCTTTGCTAGTTTGAACTCCAGCTATGCATTGCTGATTCTATTCCTACCTGTGCAGGCAGCGTCTGTATTTCTCCCAGGTAGCTGTCCCTGCTTTTGCATTCTGTGTCCTTTTGTTTTGTGCCTGAACTCAGCCAGGAGCTCTCCTTTTTATCTGTGCTGGCCTTGCTGGATTTCTGAAAAGTGGGATGAACTGCTCTTGTGCTCTGATAAGGCTGACCTTGAACTTCAGCCAGCTCTCTTGGGTACCTTTGCCCTGGCAGGCAGTTTCCCATGGGATCCTTCCAAGCAGGTCCCTGCAGAGGCTGAAATCTTCTCTTTGCACTCCAGGACTGTAATACTATTGATCCTACTCATTCCTCTTGGTACCTTGAACATCTGGATTGCCTCTGACCCATTGTATTGACCAGAAGACAACAGAGGTTCATGAGAGACAGATCCTGTCACTGTGAGACTTTTCCCAGTTGCCTCAGGGAGGCTTTGTCTGCCCCTCCCTTCTTGATTATGAGTCTATTATTTACCTGGAGCACTGAATGACTACTTTTATTCAACAACAGGGTTGAGAAATGTACCTCTGGGCCCCCCATCTTTCACCCTTGCCAACAGGGTGTCCTGCTTTTTAGTACAGTGCACGCAGGCCTTGTCTCATTATTTGATTCTAGGGTGAGGAATACTGATAGGAGTGAATTTATAATTTCACCGTATATTTCTGTGGGGCAGGCTTGTTATTGGCATTTGGATGTGGTGGTGTTTTTCTTCCTTTTTTCCTCTGCCTCAAGATTGATTCTCCTGTGCACTGCAAGGCAGGAGTTCGTGTACCTGTATGTCTCAGAGTATTCTTAGATAAGTGCTTGGGGGCGAGGGAGAGAAGTAGCAGGTAATCTTGGAGTCTTTCATCACAGAAACCCTAGAGGATCCTTTTAACATAAAAGTACTTGTACTTAACATAAAACATACAGTAAATGAAATGTTCCTTCAGGTAAAAGTGTGACCGTTTGAGAAACTTACCTCATTTTATCACTTAGCCAGTTGCTCTACTGAAGAGGAAGGAATCGAAGGGGGAGTCGGTGTGATTAGCACATTAGCTCGAAATCTTGAACAGTAAAACCCTCATTTTCTCGGTCTTGTCTTTTCTTGTCTTACTTGACAAGTCTATATGAGATTACTACTATTTAAAATGTTATAAAGACAATCTTCCTTGGTTCTGAATATTTGCTTCAGCTGCAGAATGTACAAATAAGCTCTGCCTTAATGTGCTTGAATAGACTTTTTTAGCTTAATGTTCCCTTCAGGGATTCAGATTCACAACTTTCAGTCTTTTCTTCTTCCTACTTCTGTCTCTGAAAACATCAGCATCTCTTTAAGTATCTCCACTTCCTCCTCAGGCAGTTTGTCATGAGGTATTTCTTCTGGTCTGTGAATTCCCTTTCAGCTGACTTTCTCTTTCTTTTCCTCTTTTAGTTCTTTTTTTTTTTTTTCATTTTATTTTATTCTCAGTTCCATGTCAGCTCCCTTGCTACAGCCTTGACACTTTCATGGCACTGCTGTTTGATAAAAAAACAGAATGAACTTTGTTCACTCTTCCTAACAATTGTCTGGTCTTTTCTAGCAATTGGGAAATTAAGTTTGTATAAAGGAAGAAACTTTTTAGAGGCTGAGGCTCTGATATTGCAGATATCTCTTTCCAGTCTGTAATTTAAAGCCTGATAGTAGTTTCACTGGTTTGAATGGTATCACTGACATGCTAATGTTGGACATATGTACAGTGCTGCAAGGGTCAGGATCTTTCAAGTTTTTCTTGAAAGAACTTGCCAGGCTTTTTCTAACATTGTGACATAATCAGAAAAAAAAAAAACCCAGATACAGAAGAAATTGTGTAAATTGAAGGCTTTTTCCCGGGAAATTATTAGGTTCAGTCGTGTTGGTGTCATTTTAGATGTCCTTCAGGTTTTAGAGACATTCTTTGGGTCAGGAAAGATTTCTGTCTGTACATTAGTAACTAGAAATAAAGAGCACTATTCTAATGCACTTTTCAAGTGTTCCATGAGCATTAGTCTGTGTACTCATTTGTTTCAGTAATAAAGAGCATAAAACTACCTTCTCCATATGTCTGTTATTGGTATAAAGGACAAAGTGAAAACTGGTAATAAATAGTTTTTTTAGGACATCTGCTTTTCTTAATTTTTCCAGATCCCTTTCGTCTATTGCTCCTTAGAGTCTTTGTTCCACTCCCTCTGTCTTATACCAGCATCAGAAAATATTGCCAGCAGTTTGGATCTTTTTTCTTGTTTCAGGAACATTTCAGTACTGTTCTTTTCCATCACTAAGCATGATAAAATGCTGTAGTAATACCAAAATTACTGGTTTATATTTGCATTGTCTTATTTACACTCATTTGTCATGCATGTTAGGCTCCTCTTCCTGGAAATGAAGTCAACAAATGTTGTTATCCAAAACAGTTGGTGAGTAAGTATTTTGGAACGATTTTTTAAGCATCAAATACCAAACTAACATATTTTAGGGAATGCTGAGGAGCAGAAAACTGTTGGTGTTCTTTGCTTAAGAGCTGGTTGTTTGCTTTTATTCCAAAACCACCTGCTTGCTGACTTTTTCTATCCAGTGTTAAAAAGTACTGGGTTCATTGTGATCAGATCAAAAGTGATTTTGACTGTCACAAGCAACATCTTGGAAGGCGCTGGGTATCATAACACTGATTTAATATTGTACTAAAAGTACTGAGGGTTTTTTCAGTGGTAGTAGTAGAGAATCTTATGCTTCTGACTTGGCTTATCAATTTTTTCATGATGAGAAGTGCATTTGCTGTTTGCTAGTTTTCTGGTTGGTCAAGGAAAACTCTATCTGCTCAGTTGGCTAAGCTCTTCTCTCCATTCTCTTTTCCTTGAATTAATGTCTAGTTTCTCAGAGTGGTGCTTTTGCCTATGTAGAACACCCTCTTTGTAAAATACAAACTAAATCACCGTTCTGAAGGAAACGTGCAGTGTCTGTAAATTTGCCTCTAGCCCAAAGATGTACCCATGGAACTGCAGAAACCTGAGGGGACTGGAGATTGGACTAGAGGTAGTTTTGTGAAATTGGTAAATGGCATCCTCAGCCAAAGGAGAGGAGGTGGCCCTTCATGCAAAGGGTCGGTAGGAAGGAGCACAGAGCCTGCTGTGCTACAGGAGGCTCTGAATGCTAAACCTAGCAATGAGCCAAGCAGGAGAAACAGGAAACTTCTGGGATGAGATAATCCATCAAAGGCCCTGAATACAGAGATGTCACCCTCAGCTGAGGAATTCTCTCTGTTGCAAGCTCAGGGAATACTTGAGGAAACTATTTGCTCATAGTTGTGGGTTTTTTTGTGTT
>VZTH01008290.1:535099-561403 GCA_013397815.1 Aleadryas rufinucha | reverse complement strand
TTTTTTTTTGTTTGGGTTTTTTTTGTTTGTTTTTTTTGGTTTTTTTTTTTGTTTTTTTTTTTTTTTTTTTTTTTTTTTGGTTTGTTTTTGTTTTTTCTTCCAGCTAGTCTCTATGGGTTGCCATGGGAGGCAGCATACTGTGCTGGATAGATTTTTGAACTGACCCCCATGGCTACTCTTGTGTGTATTTATTTTCTTATTACATATGTAGGGTCTGTGTCCCCTATCCCTCCTCTCGTAGCATTTTAGTAACCTCAGTCTGAGACAATTAGTTTCCACAGGCTTCTCCTGTTGCCAGGGAAAGGAGAGGCTACAGCTCTGGTGAAACTTGGTGTTAGTTCCAGAGTGGGAAGGAAATTTAAACCATTTCTACCTTTTCACTGACAGCAGGGGAAACGTAGAGGGTTTAGTTTCCTTATACTAATGCACTCTGTGACTATCCACTGTGGTACTTCCCCAAATTGCTTACAGTTTAATTTGAAGCAATGCATAACAATTGGCTGTAACAAACAAATAAGAGGAATGATGAGAAATGCAAGAACAGAGGTGCCTGTAATAAAATTACATGGTTCCAAGTGACTTCTGTCATTGGACTAGGGAGCAGAATGAGGCATTAAAAACTAAACAGTCTGAAATATAACATTCCAGCAAATTTGAAAGCACTGTGGGAATACTGACTCATTCAGATGTGGACTTTATGAAGGGTGGTTATTTTATGGAAACTCATAAAACAAAATGTTTTAAAATATTTGTCTGTTTTAGTCTCTTTATATTGCAAGGTCAATGTGTTGGTCCAAAACGTTAACAAAATAGCCATTTGGCTCTGAAAGCTCCTTTTTACCAGAACAATTCACAACTCTATTGTGTGTTGATGCTCTCTGTGCTGCAGCCCTCCAAGAACAAAAATACTGAGAAAAGAGAAACTCCTTGGATAAAGGAATTCTCTCATGCATTGCCAGACTGAGTCGTTCAGAACATTAAAAAAATAGCCCACTTGATTGATAGAGCAGGGCTGCCATCCTATGCATATTTTTTTTTCTGTGTGTACATATATACATACACAAAGATCCCTCAAATTGTTTGGGCTATTCTTTCTCATATGAAAATGAGAATATTCTTTCTTTTTAGACCCAGTGTGAAAGTAATTACTTCCAAATCTTCAAATTGCACCTAATTCACTCAAAGGAACTACACCAATATGTCCCTTTAGGTTCTTTTTGAGTTGTTTGAATGTTGTGCAAACTGGGAGTGGCTCTTAACTGTCCATTTGGGTTGAAGTTATACAGAGGAACTCCAGGAAAGGAAAGGTTGAGGTGTGTTCCTTCTCCCTCACTGTGGAAAAAAAAAAACCCAAAAGATTTAAATGAAAGTGAGTTTTAATACTCAATCAGAGAAAAAATACTGTATATGCAGATCTGTATGCATACAGTTACATATATAGATGAATGTACAAGAAATCTGGAGTGGGTTTCATACATCTTGGGAACAAGGGGAAACAGCTGAGGCTTTATTACTGCAGTTCAGCTTTGCTGAGCATTGCAAATATAGAACGTTGAAAGAAAAGCTAATAAGAGGATAGCTGTTGGCAGAAGAGGCTCACATTTATCAGCAGTTTCAATTAGAATTAGGTACTGCACTAACAAAAGCCATTGCATTTGTGAGGATCAAAGAAGTGACTTGATTTACAATTACCTCTGTGGCACTGATGTGTTTATCAAACAATTCAGATACAGTAATGAGTAAAAATATTAATGTGAAAGGAGAAGCCAGATCAAATCTATCTCCCAAGTGTAGTGTACAAATGTTGAATGAGAGAGGAAAGAAATAATAAAGGGGAAGAATGGAAAACTTGTGGAAGCTGAAACCAGATGTCATAATTTAACATCAGTGTTAAGATTCACAATGCAGGAGATGATGGAAAGAGTGTCATAGTTAAGTGACATTAAGTCTTTACTTCTAAAAGTTAATCATAACCAGATCTCTGTTCTTAAACAGTAGTCTAAGTAGAGAAAAAAATGCCGGTAGCAGTGAGAAATATTGGAACAGTAGCCAGTTTAATTCCAACACCTGATTCTATGACGATCAGAGAAACTTTGACAGGGAATAACTTAGAGCATTTGTGCCCATTTTGTTCAGAATATGAAAGATCATTCATCCATCTCTGTTGAAAATGTCATTAGAGTGTATGGCAGGTGGCAGAGAAATCTGAATGTCAGTGAAATAAAGCATGAGAGATTTTCCTGGTGAGGCATGAAGGTTGTCATCTGTAAGTCCTGTTTCTTCCAGCTTCTTCCTTTATCTTTGGAAGAGAGGGGAGGATAAAAAAGAAAATCTAATGGAATAGAAGGTACTGGGTTATTTCCAAAGATCTTATGTGAATGTTATACTTGTGATATTTGAAAAAATAATCGCTTCTGTGGATCTTTCTGTGCCTTTTGCCAGAGTCAAGGAGGTCTGTCAGGAGAGACTGATCTGCAACTCTGAGGTTTCAGCAGGCTTCCTCGCAACTCCCCTTTGCTGCAGAATGTGTGTTATTATCCATGTTTATTACCTTGTTTGGATGACACTTTCAACTGCCTTCCACTCAGCATTCCCCTCTTTAATGCCAGAGCACTTCTAAAAGAGACTGTCAGGCTGTGATGGTCTTGCCTGGGTTTCTTAGCCATGCCTATGACATGATGGTTTCCAACACAGCTAAAAATGAATGCAATAACTACCTGCTGTTTGAGATGTTCACAGCAAGCTGGACTGGCTGCAAGAGAGGAAATGTGAATTTGAATTGAGGCAGATAAACATTTAAGGTTGCATAATTTGCAAATGGCACTCATCTGAACTTGAACAAGTCTTAAGACATGCATTCTGGTTTGGGGGGAAAAAAATAACATTAACAAATGATGTGGGGTAAAACTTCTTGTGACTGAAAACTATTCAAAAAAGCTCAACTTTGTTGTGTAGTACCAGTCTGGAAACTCCAGGCTAAGCCGATGCTCCTTGCCTTAAAAGGGAGTGGTTGTGCTGTAGCTCCTGTGCCACCTGCAACTGTCCTCTGAGGCTTGTTCTGAATACACAACACACCTGAAATGTCATTGTTAATCCCAACCAATGACAACAGAATTTAAGAATGAATATAGAATAAGGAATACAAGAGAAGTTTGTAGAGACTTGGGGGTTTTTTTGTGTGTTTTTTTTTAGTTTTTTTTTTTTTTTTAGTGGAGGACTTTCACAAATCTGTTTTAGAAATTTGATATAAAATGCTTATCTTGGAAGCTGCTTTGTAAGTATTACTTCCATCAGAATGCTAGCACACAAACCCACTTTTATATTTTTTTCTGAGATGTTGCCTCTGCCAAGTTATTTGTGGTTATCCTACATTCATGGAAGATTTTAATGAAATTGTTTAAAAGTGCTTCTCATGTCTGTAAAAGGAAATAACCAGGACGTGAAGTTTGAACAGACCACTAGTTCATTGGAGTTTATGTACCTTGGTCACTTAGGTGCTCTTGGAATCTTTTAACATATGAAATAGAAAAAAGGATCAACTGTCATAAGAAAACTTTAAGAAAAGACAACAAGCTTATAAAGTAAATTGCAAATATTTTCACATAAAGTGGAAAAATAAATCTGTTCTCAAAATTCCTTTCAACTTGATCCCAATTTAAGACACCTTCAGTATTCTGTGATGGTAAGGGTGCTTTGCTGATTTTGATTCATCAATGCATGAACAAGCTGTTCTTTTCTTTCTTCTCCCTCTTGATGAATTTTTAGTCTGCTTATTTAAAACAGACTATTTTATTTATTTATTATCAGGTTTCTCAGCAGTGAATGGCACAAAAAAATTATTTGCTTCCTGCCCATGGCAGGGCGATTAGAGCTGGATTACTTTTAATGTCCCTTTGAACATAAACCATAGAATCATAGAGTGGTTTATGTCAGCTGCAGTGTTAGATGACATTTGCTGTTTCCCATCAAAAACTGAGATACTCACTACAAGAATGAGAATTTTTCTCAGGAATATTTCAGAAATTTATAGAAGTGAGGATTATAACAATACTTCTCATGAAGATTGTTTACCTTAGTTCTGGAGATGACAGAGAATTTGGGGAGGCAAATTAAATTTGGGGAGGTAATTAAATTAAAATATTTTAGTGATACAGAGTAAATCCACTATTGTTCCCTCTTGTTGGCCTAGAACATTTTTCTATTTTGCTCCATTCTCTGAAATATACTACCATGTATCTGTTTCATTTTCCTCTGAAATATTCTTTATAGAGATCAAGTACTAACCTATACTTCCTATTTCTAATAGCTCTTTGAACTCTAGAAGTGTTCAGTAGTATTTTGATTTTCAGAAGTCTCCTGTTTAATGGATAGAATCTTTTCCCAATGATTATTAGAAAGTTATTCTAGTTTCTCAATTACAGTTGGCATAATAATCTTTTGGCATGTCTAAAAGTTAAAAATATACAGGTATTTGGCTTCAAAATATCTACTGGAATTACATCCCAGTACTTCATTATTGCAATACAGGTTATAATAGAATTGAAAAATAATGTAATGCTTGGTTTTGGATTGGTTTTCTTTAAATTTGAAGAGCCAGCTGCAAAGAGAAGTGGAGGGAGTACTTTGAAGAATAAGAGCAGGATCTCTTATGGCAGCTTTCTTGCATGGTAGTATTTGTTGCTGCAGAAATGAGGTAAGAAGACAGCTGTTTATGCAAATAAAATGTCTCACAAATCCACATGAGAAGGTGTGCACAACACTTATAAGAAAGAAATGTTCCCTCATGCTCATACTGCGTCTGTTTCCTGAGTAAATCCCACACCAGCCTAAATTCCTGTCTGCCAGCTTGTGTTAATGAATATGGAACTTGCTGAAGAGCCAAAGCATAATGAAAAAAAAGAGCATAAACATTGCTTTTAGTTTGGAATGGATGCATGACTAATCCAAATTAGACATACAGCACTGCCCATTTCAAAGGGCAGGCTCTCTGGCTGGCTTTGCTTGTTCACTTGGTCGAAAGAGAAAAACAAAAATACACTGAAAACTTGATCGATTATAATGGAAAGAGGAAAAGAAAAGGGTAGAATTGGATCAGAAAAATTGAGGAAAAACCCTACTACAGAAGTCCAGTTATGTCTGTTGTTTTTATGTCCAACTGAATTATTAATTTTTTTAGAAAACACAGTATTCCTTCTGGCAGAAGAATAAGTATGGCATATGGCATCAGGGATTTGGTGGGGTTTGTTTTTTTTTTTTTCAAGGGCTGGTCATAACGTCTAACCATTTAATTTGTGAGGGATACAACACAGCTATTTCTGTCTACTTAATTTCAAGTACAGTTAAATAAAAATGATTAAATAACAAGTTGAATTTCTTCTAACTGGCTTCCAGATATACATTTCTGTGAGAAAGGGGCTCAAATGATTGGACACGATATGATGATAGAGCATATGGAAATTAGTAAGTCAGTGTTGCCACTGGTGCACTTGTTGTTGTGCCTATGAAGTTCCCTGATTTCTGAAAGTCAGACTGATTGTTGGACTTGGTTAGATCTTCTGGATCTTTATAATTTTGTTTTAAGTACTACACTTCACCATGTTGGCTTCCAGATGTGAAAGAAGTAGAAGATGAGCTGTTGCTCCTCTGACTTTGGCTGAGTGAATCTTAATTTTCATTTGCATGTGGAAATCATGGGGCTGATTATTAGCTCTTGGTTGCTAAAATCTGTCTGTAGCATGGACTGTTACTTTATGGTGCTTTGGTAGTGTCTGTTTATTTTAGGAAACAGCTGAGGAACCTGATGATATTTTATCATTTCTTATTAACCTGTTGGCAAGCTGAGCTGTATGGCAAATGAGGCTGCAGTCTAGAAATAAAAAATTATTTGTAAAATTTCATCATGACTTTGTATTGTCAAACACATGGAGTTGGCCAGTAGTAACTCTTGTAGCTGAATTTCTTATAGGTAAGAATATAAAAAAGTATGTAACTAATCTTACATAGTATTGAAACTTCTTATAAGTTGTCTTTAGTTTTTCCCAGTTTCCTGACAGTGACTAAAAAAAAGCTACAAAAATCCATTTTGACAGACAAGTACAAAAAGAGAGGGGGAAAAAAAAACTTTGAGCTCCAAGTGCAAGACTTTCTTTGGACACTCAAATATGTGTTATTTCATTGCTTAGGAAAGCAAACTAATCCCTCCTAGAAATTCTATTATGTGGAACCATATTGCTACCGATACAAGTCAACAGCAATTTTGTAACTGTGGAAACCAATCATATTCATTTCTGTCACCTACAGTATGTTCCAACTGACTGATGATAGTAGTACTCAGTCCTTTGTGAGGACTAGCTGCTGTAATAAGGGTGAAAGATAAACCTCTGAAACCTATTGACAAAATATTTGCAACAAGAAGATGATAAAACTCAAGAATTTGGGTTTCATTCCACCTTGCTCTGAGAATGTGCTTTTGTGACCTATGCTCTACGTCTTCCTTCCATAGATTGCCTGTTTCTGAAAGACATAGTGGTGATTATTCCTTTTTCACTGCAGGAGAATGAGGGGAAACACACATGTGAAGAATAATAGAGATGACTTTCTTGTTAAATTCCAGTGCAGGTGTTAGAGAAGTGACAGCATCAGTCTCTCTTAATTTGAGAGGTAGTCCTACTGAGATCCTACAGATCTGGGATAGAACAGATACAAAATCTGACAGGAGTTACAATGACTTGCTTTTTTTTTTCCTGCTAAGCTCAGTAAATGACATCTCCTTAGCATGTGAAAATGGATTTTTTCAGTCTTCATTTCATCAACTATGGTGAACAAATCTGTGCTGAATTTAGAAACTAATCCAATCTTAATATTAAAGAAAATTATGGTAAAACATTCCCAAGCTTATTACAACTAGAAAATGGGTTTTAAAAATCTAGAATTTTAATGTTACTATGACTTTTGGAAGGCAGTCCAGATTTTTATCCTTAAAGATAAGGGCTAAATAAAAAAAATCACAAAGTAAGAGGTGGAAAAACAAACAACAAAAGCAACAACAACAACAACAACCTCCAACAAAAAGAACCCAAATAACCCTGCAGCTTTAATTTCTATTGCAAACTTATTGGTAAAATGAGACACTCATGAAATAAATCAATCTCCTCTGACAGCTGCCAAACTTCTACCTATGATTTGCTGTTAAATATTGTACTTTTAGCAGACTTTCTGGTCACCTGCTCCTAGAGGGCCTTTTAAATATAGCTTCAGGCAATCTTTCATTGTACAGAATACATAAGAGAGTGACTAAGAAGCATGTATGTGGTAGGACTTGCTACCTGGATGAGAGCAAGATTTATTAGATTAGAGTTGCTGCTAATTTCTGCTTCAGAAGAAAGTCTAATTAAAAAGAAAAAAAAAACACCAACCAAAGAAAACAACTTCCTTATTATATACAGAAGCTTGTGAAAAGTCTACAGCAGTTACCAGTGAAGGATAATCAAAGATTAGTGTTATCAGGGGTTGGATTTCCTCCTTTGTCCCACTTTGAGATCAAAACCTGTTATTCCTTTACTCATTTACTTGGGAAAATGACTATTGGCTATTGCTTCTCTGTAAGGAAAATGAAGCTTAACACTGTCAGGAAAGTCACAAAGTGCTTGTGAACTGGTGAAAAGCCCCCACCCCCCCCAGTGAGACTCCTTTGACATCCAAGCAGTAGCAAAATACTCATTCAGAAACCAAAGTAATTTGGCAGTAGAGGTTTACCCTGGCATGAGAATCCTGAAGAGGTAGAGTTTATGAACACCTCAGATCAGATGGTGACTTGTACAGCTTGAACCAGGGTGTTAGGGAGGGGTGTTTTGTTGGACTTTCTTCAGTTAGGAATAGCTTTGTGGCAATATTGACTAACAGGCATTTTTTCCCTCCTTTTTTCTCTAAATCCATCTGGTAGCAGTGCATATCTTTCAGTTCCCTCAGTAATTCTGCTAAGGACTTGTGTACACTGTCCTCAGAAACATGGATTAGTAGTGAGATCCAATCAAGTCCTCATATTAATGATTTTCTGCACTGCAACAGCTGCTGCCACCCATGGAAACCCTATGGATTTTTCCCTGAATTTTTTGTGTAAAACCTTCTGCCTTCTCTTGGAAAAGAAAAAAAGACACGAACGGTGTGATGGCAACTGATATTTTAAGACCTGCCTTATACTCTTGACTGTCTAATCCCTAGGTGTGGATTGTGACTCACTAAATAAACCCCTACAATGGGAGAAGGGTCAGTGGAGAGAGGACGGGGTGATGTGCCCATGAAGCTCAGGGAATAAGGTAAAGAAGCTGAGTATCCCAATAGCAAGGAGACCAGAGAGTGGCATTTGTTTTAGATAAACAGCTATCAACAGCTGAATGGATCACCTAGTGATGCAAATGTCTTGCTGAGTCAGCCAGACCAGCAGGGGAGCTGTAAATACTTCTTTCAGTCTAACACAGAGTGTGAAAACTGGATAACTATTAGAGTAACTTTGAATAGATCAGCAGATTTGAGCTAGCTTCATCCATATATTCTTTCCTGGAGATTGGGAGAGTAAAGGTTACACCTTTCACACATGGAATATCTGAAAGCAGCTGATGAGCGTTTATTGGACTCTGGCAGTACTAAAGGTGGATAATTGTTGGAGACTGAAGTGTTTCAGTAGGCCAGATCCTTGAATTAACAGAGGGATTATCAGTTGATTCCTTCTTATGCTGAATGTCTTGTCACCTGGGATTATAAAGTGCCTCAGCAACTTCTCAGAGTTATGGAGAGTGGTTTTTGCTGGCTTGGAAGTGACTGTAAACACCTGGTTTGTCACCTGGTTCTGTACAGTGACAGTTCTACAGTATGCTGTGGTGGAGGAAAGAAGCATTCTGGTCACCCAATGAGATATTCCTTTAATTTAAGCATTTCAAAGTTCAATATAGAGAGGTTATTTATTTAGACAGAATATATGAGCTTGGTTGGGGGGGACTCAGTTTGTGCTGCTACCAGGCAACGTAAGTATGTGACCTCTCTCCTAAGAGTCACCACGAGGTTCCTTGGCCTGGCTGCCCTTCTGTGTATAATCATCTCCATGACACCTCTATTGAAAAGCAAAATTGTTCTGAAAAGAATAAAATAAATAGATGAGACCGGGGACTAGCTTTTTTTCTTTTTCGTTTTGAAAGCAGGGTCTTTACAAAGAAATAGTTCTTTCTAGCTTCAACCTATCAAATGGGTCAATTCTGACAAGGATAACAAAGATCCTGAGCTAAGTATGTTGTTCTCTAAGAGGTGTATAGGAAACAAGGGCAGTAAGCTTTGTCTTCTTAATATAGTAGTCCTAAGGAATAGAATACTTTGAACCATTAAGAAGAGAATTTAGCAGTTAAACACCTGGGTATCTGTCACTAGATATTGGAACACTTATTTATGGTTATCCACACGTATTCAATAACTAATCCGTTTCCAAAGAAGGATATTTGAACCTCTGCTGGATACGGTGCTCTCAGATTATTTGATTTAACTGGTCAAACCTAATTCCTAACACACCAGAGCTGATCTATTGATTTCTATTCCAATACTTGTTTTCTTGAATAGCTTGCAACACTGTCCAGGAGTGGAACATTATTAATATAGGTAGTGATTTAGTGATTGTATTGCAGCTCTTTGCAGACTTTTGTAAGGACATTCGTGTAATAGACTGAACTAGACAGGTGTTGTGCTGACCAGTTAGAACTTGTGATTGTCTACAACAGCTGTGGCAGATATTTCATTCACCTCTTTCCCCCTTATTATATTTATTTGATAGTCAGGGAAGGATTTGTCCTTGGAATATTGGATAGTGATGTATTTTTATCTCAGAAGAAGTCCTTTAATGAGAATAAGCTTTTAACAGAAAATCATTACTTAAACAATTTTAGAGCCTTTTGCTATCTGTTGGAACTGAAATCAATATGCCACGACATAGATACTGAAATTGAGTGCAAACTTGTTTTGAGTATCGTATTAGTTTCCAGACTAACAATTCAGAGCTATTTAACTAATAAACTATTTTTAACTAAATGTTTTTCATTGATATTTTCATGATGTGTTTTCCATGTATTTTCATTACATTTATACATTACCTTCACTCAGAGAAAATTCATATTTTCCAAGCACATAGCAAGATTAAACTGCCAAGGCAGAAATGCTGCCTGGAAAAAAAAAAAAAAAACCACCCAAGAAAAAAAGGCCTTAAACAAGGTCTTTTTCTTAGATTTANAAAAAAAAAACCCACCCAAAAAAGAAAACACCCAAGGAAAAAACACCTTAAACAAGGTCTTTTTCTTAGATTTACTAACAGCAGCAATTAAAACAGCATAAAATACCCACATCATAACAACTAAACATGTCACATGAGCTACTGTGACAACTCATACATCTAGTTCATTTGCATATTCTGTGTTAGGCAGACATTTTACTAAGAATTTAGTTCTAAGCTTTTATGTGACATCTTAAAGGTGACTTTGTCCTCTATTTGTCACATCTTTGAACCATGTAGTTGTGAAATTTTTCAGTTCTCCCTTAAATAGGTACAGATTTACTTGTTCTGTGTTTTTAGCAGTATTGCATTTTTAAAAAGCCATATAATTATATTAAGCATGATTATAAACCACAATGAACAAATTCTCCCATTCCCAGGCCTCATCCTGCTTGATGAAATCACAGCATAATTTTTCTTTCTCATCACTTAAGGCAACTTGAAATGTTTCTGATGTGAAAGACCTCCAACAAAGCAGTTCTGTTCAAAAGTCAGGAAGGTGAGGTTGAGGCACACAAAGCTAATGGATGGAGATATCCAGCAAAATGAGACTCAGGAGGGAAAATAATGTCATGCATGTATGGTTTTGTTTTCTTTTTTGACTTTAGTGTGCTACTTCAGAGATACCACTCCTATATATTTTAAGTGGTTATTTTCATTTTTCCCCAAAATGTTATTAATGTTAGATCTGTAATTTAAGAAAGTTGCAAAAGAGATTATTTGTTTTGACTGGATTGTTTTCAGCATCAGTTTTACTAAATTGGCCATAGATTAGGTGAAAATTGCATTTTTAGAACTTTTTTTTTTTTTTTTTTGATAGCTGAACAAAAAGTAATTCTGGATTTCCTGAAAGAAATAATGGAATTTTTTACCAATAATGTTTGTTATCAATATTTTACCTGAACAGAGACAAAATTAGAACCCTTTTTTAAAATTACTTTCTTGATTATTATTTATAAAATAAACTTTACTTTTAAGGAAACAAATGTGGATGCAAAAGCCTTTTTTTTATATTTAATATTTGCAAATTCTTAGAAGATAGACTCTATGCCTGTCACAGTGCTTTTTTTGAGGGCGTTTCAGATAAACTTGTGAGAAAGAGTTAGGTTCCATACATAGAATTAGTTTTAGGAGGAGCTAAAATCTTCAAAATAATGAGACATCTTTTATTTTATTTTAGTATAGCCTCCTAACGGTTGTGTTTGTATATTCTGTGTTTGGACTTTTAAAAGAATTTTATTTAACCTGGCTGATACTTAAATGTTAGCCTCTATCTTTCATATGGCTGGTGTTTGCACTTCATTAATGCTCATTCCAGGACACAGTTTAGTGCCTTGGATGTTATTTTTATTGTAAATAACTTCAGTCAATTATCCACGGAGTAGATCAAGTTAATGTAGGAACAAGCATTTAAGTTCATGAATAATCTTGTTCTTCAAGTGAGTACATGTTTAATATTTCAGAACACTGTTATAACATTTGTTACAAGCAATTCCAGCCAGGCTATGATATCAACTCCTGATAAGCACTTCGTGTTAGGGAACTAATTTTAGAGGATGTCCTCTCTAGCAACACATCCTGTGCATCTTTCTCAGTGTTTACTTTGCACCCAACTGCTAATGGCAACATTCCAATGAATGTTCGAGCTGCCCTTTCTCTGCTCCATTGCCACTCTGAACGGACCAGACTGGCTTCTAAATTCTCAGAGATAATGAAGTTATAATTGCACGACAATTATGCTTTCAAGGACGACTCAGACCTGCTTGCAGTTACCTATCTAACCTGCCTGGAGGCTGATGAAGGTGCCCCTGGGGCACTGCAGTGAGGTGTACCTGCCCCAGCCTGCCTGGACAGCTCCCTAAGAGGCAGTGGGACTAGACTCTCCTGAGCTCCCTGCTGCATGGCTTCTCTTGTCTTTCCAGCCATCTCTCTTCAGATGGTGGAAATGTCACTTGGTGCTGGCAGAAGCACGAACTTTCACCTCTAATGTTTGTTTTCTGCATGTGGAATGCATTTCTCTCACTCTTACGGAGTTGAAAAGCTGCCTTTCACTCGTGCTTGCGAGCAGAACATCACATGCGATGCTTCTCACTTCCCGGCTTAAGACTGGTGCCGCCGATTTGTTTCTTCGGGTTTATTTCTCTTAAACTACAGACGTGGTTTGCTCAGTCTGGATGGGCTATGTCATAGCCTCCACCTACCTCCCTGCCCCGAAGCACGTCTGATCAGCTGTGCGTGGTAGCTGGAGGTATTTAAAATACCCACCTGAAAGGACTTGGGAGCCTTGTGTAACTGGGATTGTGTGCAGGCATACATGACTTCCCCTCTTGGGCAAACAAAAGGGAGGTGGAGAACTCTAAAATGTAGCTCTGTTTTTAGTTGATAAATTATATCTTAATTATAATAGTGTGCATCTTAGGAAAAAAACATACGGAATTTAACCTGTATATTTTGGAAGCTGATTTTTTTTTTTTTACTTGCGTTGGTGATGATAAGGAAATTAAAACACTTCATGTAGAAATCACTTAATCACGGTTCACACTGAGCAAAATTTAGCTAGGTATCAGAACTTTAGCTGACTGGATGTGAAAGAGCCTAGGTTTGGTAACAGCAGCAAGACAAGCACCAAGCTGATTGGAAAATTATTTTTTTCTCTTGAGAAAGGTAAATCTTGGTATATTTATGACATAAGATTTTTGATTTAGTCCTGCTTGCATGGATTTGATGTGCCTTGTGCTGAAGATGTCTGAATATTTGAATTATTGATTGATGGAATTTCTTACCTGATCTAATTATAAGGATCCTCCAGTTTGTTTTGGCACTGTCACATCACATACAAGCCACTGAAACAGCCCTTCACTTTGTTTAGTTAAAGCTAGTTGCAGTAAGCATGATATTTTATAAGATGTGATTGTGTACAATTTTTTTTATTATGAATCTTATTGGGCACAAGCACAACTTTTTTCCTAGCTATATATTTACAGCAATTATTTTTCACTAAATAATTGGAATTATAATTTATCCTATTACAAAACAAAATAGAGACCAAAGTTGAGAAAGCATCTGCACTTTCTATTCAAGCCAGTCACCTTTAAGTGTGAAAGGCACTAGCCTAGATTTAGGTCTACTGTGTACAGATTGAAGCTATCACTGATTTGAATGCCTTTTTGTCTTGATAGCTTGCAGTAAATTCTGATAGAGTTACTAACATGTATTTCCCCAGAAGGATACTCTGTGTGAGTAATAATGTCTCATTTTCTCCTGGACATGCTGTATACTTAAATGCATGATTTATAAATAGCCTATAAAATGAGATACATTCATTAATGTCTTAGTAATCATAGAAAGAATTGCTATATTGTATCAAATTCAAAACATAACATTAAAGTTTCTCCTGAGTTGCTGATTTTCTTCCTAGAAAGAACAAATCATTCCTTCAAATATAACTCTCCTGCCAGTTGCTAATGCTAGCAATATCAGTTTTTTCCAAGCTAAAACTCTGACTTGAGCCTCTTCCAGAGCTCTGCTGCCTTTTCCAAATTTCATAGAATTTCCATTTTTCTTGTTTTAATTTTTTTTTAACAAAACTAAATTAAGCCCCTTTTTCCACTTTAGTAAGTGCCTTTTCTCCTTACAGAAATTCTCTGCACCCTTTCCACTTGTGAATCAGATTTTATTATTATTACTGTTACTGTTTTGCTTTAGGCAAAGTTTAAGGTGTTCAGAATTGCCATGCAAGTACACTGGGGTGGGTGTGTGCAGACAGGGAAGTGCACAATTTGCAGACACACTCATGAGTCAAATGACAACAGTCATGAAATAGCAAGTGGGGAAGGGGTCATCACACCCTGCCTTTGTGCAGATAAATGCCTTTATATATTGCTCTGATGTTGAGATGCTTGATCCAGTGATTTATTTTCTCTTTTATGGCTGCTGGGCTGGTGGAGTGGGGGATATGAAGCCTGTGCAATGCTGCCCATCCAGCAGACTCTCTTGGGATGATGTTCATGCAGCCAAATTTCTCTGTCAGGTGTCTGCCAGGCTTTTAGTCCACTGCACTGTAGGTCTCAAGCTGGGTGTTGATGGGTATTGCTTTCATTGAAATTAAGAGATTGGAGGAAAAAAAACCCAAAAACATTATATTGATTTTTCCTTTTCAAGCAACGCTGTTATATTATCAAAGTAACTTTCGGATTTTAATTTCAAAGGTCTCGTGTATTAAAATAACATAAAAATGTGAATTGAAATGTTTTCCCTTATTAAGTCAATAACATTTTATTGATCAAAAACATTTTTATTTCTGAGAATATTGATTTAATATTATGCTGAAATTCAATGTTTGATAAGGATTGGAAATCCCTCTGTACTTTTGGTAGAATTAACCATGAAAAAGAGATGGTAGCTCTCACTGGCTCCTAAAACAACTCCAATCAATTTGACCAGGCTGGCTTAAAACCCTTCCTCCATTTCATACATGTGCTTTGCTGCAACTTCCATTCCTAAAGCCTCTTTATTCTGTGTGCACTTGTTCCTTTTCCTAGAAAATTAGAACTGTTCTCACCAAGAAAGGGAGAAGTTTGTTTATAAGAGAGCATGGGTCTTAGTGTACAGTACGTATAAGTATATCTGTGAATTTACAACACACTGCTAATTCCACACTAATTTGCCATGTGGACACTCTTGTTACTTAATATAATTTTGACTGGCCATAGCTTTCTATTGCCTAGTGCCATGCTGTAAATTCAAACCCTACACTGTCCTTCAATATCCTTCCCAGGCACACAAGCCCTTAAAATCATTCACCAGAGGAAAGAAGTCACCAGAAAGCAAGAGATGGTTGCACTGTAGTCCCCAAGAGGTCAAAAAAATAAACACCTTGGTGGATATAATCTGTGAGATCTAACTCAGTGCGGCTATGTTATGGACATAAGACATACAGATTTGTAGAAAATCACCACTTTGACTATATTTAGCTCTGAGAATCTTCATTGAGGTTATTTACTCAATGCCTAAAAGTCCTTTTCATGCATCTAATCAAAGTAATGAGCATTTTGTGATATGCAATTAACTCTGCAGTTGCCCAAACATCTGGGGACAAATCTTTTGACAGCTCTGTGTGTATATATGCATGTTTCTGTGTGTGCTGAAGGATGCTGTGCTTGTTATACAGTATTTTTAGGTAGTTTCTATTTATTGTTGCCGAACTTGTGCTCACCAAAGCTTTGACTGCAGTCAAGGGATTTGTATTCTTTAAGGAAAAGTATTTGGGCACTTGTCAGTAGAAATGGTCTTTGAGAAGAGAGCTTTGAGGCAGGCCAGACAGACTTAACCCGACTGCCAAAACAGATGGGCACAGTGTAAATCTTCATTTGTTTTTTTAGTGAAAAACTCTAATTCTTAGGATGTAGCTTTTAATCATTGTTTGTGGGCGTTGGCTTCATATATTAATTTTTGTGTGCGCATCTTGGAAATAGTTACTTGATGTACAACTATCAGAGAAATTTTGAACTCAAGACACTTAAGAATGCAAGGTTTTCTCTTACTGTTATGTTATCAAACTATTTTTATACAGTATCAGGAATCCTGGGTTAAGCATCGTTGTTTTTCTTTGAGGATGCTTGGAAAACAGAGCCTTTTTGGTTTTGTTTTCTGGCTTTCTCGTCGTGAGGAAACGCGAAGGCTCGCGCTCCTGGTGATCAGTGGGAGTGTTTGTTGGCCTTGCTGATCGCACACCTCTCTGCCTTGGGTCGCCAACAACCCCTCAAGAGGCCTCCTATGCAAGCCTATATACATGAAATTGATGAGATGAACATTTCAAACAAACAGCTTACCTTTATTTTTGATTCAGCCATCCATTGTAGAGGTGCATTATGCCGCAGCTCCCGGTGAGACGAGCGCTGTGGGAGCCATGGGCAGAGCAGGCCTGGCTGCTGTCCTGATTAGATCACCGACAGAGCAGCAGTGATTTAAACAAAATTGGCTGGGCAATGGCTGCTGAGGCAATAATATTTTTAAAAGCCATAGAGGCATGGTCAAGTGGTCGGAGTATGAGTGTGGAAACCAAGTGTTTTGGGTTCTGTTCCTGCTGTAGATATGTCTAGTCTGTCACATGCATCAACTAACTTTTCCTCATCTGAAAAATGGAGATAAAGCATTTATTTCTCACCACTCTAAGGTGGCAAAGTGTTATTTGGAGCAAACTTTGGCTAGATTTTTTGTTTATCAGAGTGAGTAATTTCTCTGGCATCTCCCAGATTATTGCAGGTGTGCATTCTTCTCTGCTCTTACTTATACACATATTACCTCTCTTTGAAAATTGCAAGTGGAAAAATGGAGAAAAGGCCATGGAAATAAATGTACTTACGTATTACAACTAATAAGAAAACCTCTTGTTGCTTTCATGTGTAAAGATGCACTAGTTAATAGTGAAACTGGAGATTACTCGACCTGCTGTAACCTACCTCTTTTATCAATTTAATTTCTTGTTATGGAAATCATTTAGCAATGGAGATTACTAATTTTTAAAGATGCCTAGATGGTAGGATTAATCTTTAACAAGATGGTTGCAGTTATTGGCAGTGTGCTGATGAAATACTATTATTTCAAGTTTTGTTTCTTTAATGAGATGCTTATGAAAAAACATTCCTCTCTAACAGCATCCAGGGTCTCATAACAGGCTTTTGTATTAACTTTATATTGTATTAATCTTTAAAATATGAAATTTCCTTCTGAAGTTTATGATTGTTAATTCACACAAACGTGGCATGTTTTATATTTGAAGCTTTGTTAGAAGGTAAGAATAGGATTGATGTTACCTACTTTCTTTCTATGAATGTGGTATAGCAAGAAACACTTTTTGGAAAGGTACATTCGCTCTCTGCTTTTAAAAAAAATGTTTGGGCAAGGTTTGAGTTTTAAGTTCATGTTATGTATTTGTGTGCCATAGTTGATCCTCCTGGATTTGTGCTCACGATCTGAGCAAATTCTCAATTATATTGAGAGGACTGCATTCAAAAAATAATAAAGGAATCCTTTATTCACACTCTAAGCCTGAAAAAATAAGTTTCTACCAAGAGCTTCTATTAACAGTTAAATTCCAAGTTGGTTCAGATCACTATTTACACATACAGTCATGTTTATATAAATTATGGCATTCTAGAAATTACTTTTTGTTGAACTACTGGGCATTGACTATTTTTTAATATTTTTTTTTGTTAGGTTGAGGTAATAGAAAATATAACTGAAATGAGAAATTCTCTTAGGAACTCCAGATGAATATTCTCTTGCCTAAGGGAGCAATGAGTATTTCTGCCTCAAAACTGAAACAGCCCCTTCTCTCAGTCTTGAAGCAAAACATTAGGTGCCATCTCCTTTGTTCTTGCTATAGTTTTTCTGTACTATTACTGTCAAAGATCAGATGCAACTGCTTTGCCTTAAGGGTTTGTCATATATTTAATAGGCCTTACACTTCGTACTTAACCCTGGTGTACATGACTCCTCCATCAGTGTGCTTTCAGCTCAGGAGCTTAAAAATTTAAGGGGGCCCTAAGAGTCATTATGTCACCCTAAATGAGTAAGACATTTTACAATTAGAAAATAAACCAGCTGCTGACATGAACTAGGACCTCAGCTGCCATGCAGCACATGATTTTTGTTGCAAGGCTTAAAAGAGTCCTGCCAAAAGCAGACGGAGAAAAATAAAATCTCTCTTCATTAGCTGTTGGCTGAAATCTTCTGACTCCTCTGTAGCGTATCGTGTTGTAGCACCTCCCTTGCTTTAATAACTCTGTCGGGACCTGAAATAGAGGATGTGTTTTGGGGCTGGGATGATGGTAATGTAGGCAGAGTAAGGGGAGAGGCTTGAAGAGGTATGTCTGCAAGCCTGCTAGTACTATAATCCTATTACTGAAGAAAAAAGAAAAGAAAGGACATTTTTCCTACAGCAGGTGCACAAAATAAAGCAGCCAGGAGCATGAGTAGTTTTTGCCATCGTATGTAATTTTAACCATAGCTTCACCTCTCTAAATCTGCAAGCATAAACCTTTCCAAACAAGCGTGTGTATGCAAACACACACACACACACACACTCAAAAGAGATAGATTAGCTTTACAATTACCACAAAATTTCATTGTTGTGATGGTATAACAAGCAGAGTTTGAATTCCAGCCATCTTATAAAGCAGAGTATTTCATTAGAGCCAAACTCCTCTAGAAGTGAAAATAACTTGTTGTCTTGTGAACAATCTCAGGGCAATGCATGTGATTTTAATGGGTGCGTTATTTTAAACATGGCCTTCACCATCTGCTCCACCCTCTTCACAATTAGTGAAGAACATAATGTATGACTGTCTCATGAAATGAAAGATAAGTGATTTAAATGGGTTTATGTTCCTTATTCAATAAAGCTTTAATTTGTTATGATTTTTTTCTTACAAATTGTGGGAGGAGTGGAGGATTGCTGTACCTGAAATGGTTTTTTTAAGTCTTAAGGCAAATTTAAATTGAGTCATTTGTTGGGTAAATTCAGGTCTGTTGGCAAAATAGAGGGTTTTTATAAGGAAAACAAAAAAAGTAGTAAAACAAAAGGACTGTGCTACAGAAAAGACTGAAGAATTCAAGTTCTGTGAATACAACAGGAGAAATGAGGAAGATAACTGTGGTCTGTGAGAACCAAATTCTGCTCAAGCATTTTAACAGTGCTCAGCATCTGTCTGTTGGCTGTGGTACAGACTATCCATGGAACTTGTGGAGAAGTGTAATTCCTGATAAATGTCAGCTCTGCCTTGGTCTGGTGGGTTTTTGGTTTGGTTTTTTTTTTTTTTTTTCCCCCCAGAGCTCAAGTGAAATCAGGTCCAGATCAGTCAAGTCTGGTCTATGTACAGGTACGTCCAGGTCTGTCGGGTCTTGGTCTGGGTCTGCCCCTGTGTACAGGTGAGGCAGGTCCATGCCCAGGTCTATCAGGTGCAGCTCTGTTCCTGTCGAGTCCAGGTCTGTGTCTCTCCCTGTGTCTGGGTCAGGTCAAGTGGAGTCAGATTCAGTTCCTGGCTTCCAAGCCATGCTGTCCCTCCCCAGTGCCAGATGGTTAAGGAGAGAAGATAAGCTGGTAAACAACTACAGAAAGAGATAAGGCAATTTACTGAAACAAAAGCTAAGTTTAGTCATGCACCAGCAAAGAGAAAAGGAAGATTTTATTCTCCACTTCCCATCAGCCAGCAATGTGCAACCACTTCCTGGGAAGCAGGGCTGCAGAAGGGAAATATTGTACATAAGAAATGTCCTCCCTTCCTCCTCCTCCTTGTTGTTATCCCTGAGCTGCCACCATATAGTATGGAATATCTTTTAGCTTTTCTCTTGGTGAAAAGGATTAATGTAGTCACTATGGTCCCCTAGATCATATGGAGTTTATGAAAAGTACTGTCTTCATCATTTCACTAGAGATTATGCTACAAATCCTTAACAGATTCTGAATAGAGATGTAAATTAGGCATTCCTTACCCATGGAAAACTCTAAGGGCTGTGCCCAGAGTGGCATCAACATGTTTGGCATTGAAGTTTGAGAGTTTGTGCCTAAGATTTTTGAGGTAAATGTGTGCTGGGAATGTAAATACGAAAAGGTGAAGAAATACGTTTTTGAAGGAAAAAAAATGAATGCATTTGTTTGGAAACCTGACTCTTTGTAAACATCCACACAGTCTGTGTGCACATGAGCTCAGGGAATCACAAATATTTCTCAAATGAGCTGCGTTTCTTGCTTGTGAAAGCACTGCAGAACTGAGTTGTAGGAACATATGACCATTATTTGCACAAAGGTTCAAGAATATGAAGAGATTGAAGTCCAGGACAGTGTCACTGTCTAATTGACAAGGTGGTGATCAGTCAAAGAGGATGATCTTAGAGATCTTTCCCAATCTAAATGATTCTGTGTTTTGCATGAGGTGAGAACCCTTTCTTAAGAACTTTAAAACATTTCCTAAGTGTATATTTGCACAGTAGTTCGGCTGTTCTGTACATAAAAATGTTGGATGTTTGCGAAGTGTTGCAGTAAAGAGAAATTTGCTAAGCTGTGTCCCAGGACAAAAGGTTAAAAAGAGAAAGGTAAATGTTCCCTTGCAAAAGTGGATTCCTCTTATGCTTTGAGTCACCTGAATTTGTTCAAGGAAAAGAAAACAGCCTGGAGATGAGGCTGGCAGTCGTATGCTGATTGTCTCGCTGTAAAGGACGATGTTAAAATATGTTTCCAACAGACAGAAATGATCTTGTTTCTCGCAGTCTGAATTCGGCCCACAGGCTGCCTTAAGTTTATCCCTATCTAATTACATGGCTTAACAGAGCCACCATGAACAGGAAATTTCCAAAAACTAATTTACAATTCATTCGGACTTGGAAGTTTTGTGTGGAGGGGAGTTAAAAATGTCATGAAAACACAGTGTTGTTTTTTAAAGGACCATCTTGAAAAGGAAGGAAGGAATGAAGAAGCCCACTGGAGTGAGGGGAAGTCATAGATTCATACTGAGGAATTTTTAAGTGTTTTGTTGTGCAGGCTTACAGTTCTTGTTTATGCATGACTTTTGACTCATTAAACATATTGATATAGATCCTGAAATATGTCTTTAGTCAGTTTTATGAAGTACACCCGTAGTAAAATCACAGGATTATTTCATCTAACTTGATAAGGCCACGTATGATTCAAGGATAGTGCATACATTGACTTCATGGAAGTGGTTTATCTGTATTTGAGTTGATTTAGTTGTCTGTTTAATTATCTCTAGATTTCTAAATTCTGACTAATTTTTCCCTCTTATATAAAAATATGCAAATAAGCAGTCAAAAACTGAGCATCAATAGAATCTCTTGTGAACTGCCTGAACAAAAACTTGTCGCAATTCTGACTCCACAGTCAAAGGGGTGGAAATAGCACCACGGATGGATTTACAGGATACCAATAAAAGCCTTTTATGTAAGAACATCCCCAGAGACAAATCTTTAATATACTCTCAGAGGTGCATAAATCACTGACAAATCTGTCTGACAAGCTTGTTTAGTAATTTGATTTATTAACCAAACCAATTTAACAGTTTATAGACTTGTTCATTCTAACTTGTTAAAGACATTCTCTGTATGTTTAAAACACCACTATGTGCATGTGCCACTAAATTATAACAAAGAATATCATCAGTTTCCACTCCTCCCATTCTCTCACACTTTGTGCAGTATGTTGAAAATGGTAATTGTGTGCTATAGCATCTTCCCTGAGCATTTTGTTTTGGATATGATTCTTAAAGAACATCTCAGGGATTATGACAGTCTTAGAAATATGTCTCTACTTCCAAGCGAGAAGAGCGTATTCTTTAAGGGTTAAATTAATGTTGTTTCATTCATCCTCTGAAATTGCTCTCTATGTCTTCTGATGTATAGAACAAACAAGTTAGTATTGCCATTTGCAGATGGACATATGTGGTCCTCTCTACATATCATGTAGCCTTTTTCCATCTTATTAAATCAGCCCAATTTAATGGAAATTGCCTCTCTGCACTTAAGCTGGCACAAAAAAAACCTCGCCATCCCTTTTTTGAAAGGAGGTACCCAGCCTTTCTAAATGTGGCATTAGTAGTCATGTCCACCAACAGAACGTTTCTGTCTAAATGAGATTTTATTAACCAAGAGGGAGGGAAAAGTGCTCTCAGTTATGACAGACCGAGACTCCAGCAGTTGGATGTTACTGAAGGGGGAGGGAGAAGATGAGGAAAACTGATCTCTAGGAGTCTGGACATTAGCAGGCTCTGTCAGCTGCACTTTTTTGTAGGATAGTTGACTGCAGGCTTTGTAACAGAATGAATGCACATTAACATTCTTATTACCCATGTATGAAGTCACCATAATTAGGAAGGCAGGTGGAAAAGGGGACTCATGTCTGTCAGCACATACTTACACTTAAGGCTCACAGTTTGTCTGTGTAAACTAAGCATTCGAAGAGGAGTCCTTGCTCTCAAATTATCAGTCTCCAAGTGTGCTCTCCTATGGTCATTACTCAAAATGCTCTTTCAAAACATGAGGTAATGTGCTGGGCTGTTTTCTTATGCTACTAAAATGCATAGATCTTAATTACTGTTTGCCTTTTAAATGATATTCAGTGCATTAGTACTCCAGATAGAAATGGTTATTAACATCTCTGTTACTGGAGAATTGCTAGCCTGCCAGGCTGAGGCCTTCCCTAGACAAAAATATCTTGATGATGCATAGAATTCAATAAAATTGATTGTAAAGCTAAAACTAACACAAGAGCAACAAGGAATTAGAAATCAGAAGGATAAAAAAATCTGCAGTATGTTTTATGGTATGGACAAAGAGATTTGCACAATCATTGATATGGTTTGCAGTTCTGGTCTCTTTGTTATTGTTTTCCATGGTGTAACTTAACATGTGACCATGAAGGTAATGTTGGCTTCAGTGGACTTTGTTTCACAGCCTACTATTTGCTCTTAATGAAGGGGTTGTTAGTGCAGAACTAGGATAAAATGTGTAAGGTTTTGTGGCCTCATAAGAACTGAGTGGCAAGCTGTAAGAAAGAGGGTAAATTAACACCAGATTTGCATCTAATAAATCTTCTCTAAATTAATCATATGCATTAATTAAGAGATGGCAAAGTATATCCTTTCTTGTTAATGAGTAAGAAAAATGCCTTATAATATCATGCACTCAGGATAATAAGGAAGACAGTGATGTTAACAGAAGGCTTTTTCCTCTGCCATGAATTTGGGAAATCCTCTCCCTATTTTGCCACCCACTCTCTAGAAGTGCTGTGACTGTGGCTGGCAGAAGGAAAGCAAACACTGCCGAGCCAGCTACTCGCAGCTGTATCTGTGTCTCAGCTGTGCCCGTCCATCTGCAGTCGTTGCCATCTGCCAATTGCTTCAGTTGGGGAGCATCTGGAAGGCGAGCCATTTTAAAGAGAATCCTCTGCACAGCAAAGAAATTATTTCCTCCTTTTTTCTTTTTAATCTTACTTGCTTCTCTTTCCTTTCTAGAGACTTGTGTGCGTGGCAGAAGTTGTACTCCAGTAGTGTACTGAGAAACAGAGTGTTCCCTCCAGTACCCCACAGAAAAAGGAGACTAATCAGAATATCTATGATGAGGACAGCACAATGAGATGCTCCTGTCTCCCACATTTTAATCTATGAGTAGATACGTTGTAGGAATGCTGTGTTATATTAAATTCTACAGAAGAGGATAGGTCCATTTGTGTGCACTTCCTTGTATTTCTGAAGAATTATTAGATAGCGAATCATCTTTATAAATTGGGCTTCTAGGGCCTTAGTTTTAACAAACTGGCTCTCCTGTTTTAGTTTCAGTTTAAAAAAATATAGACACAGATAGATGTCTTGTGCTCTAGTCATCTCTTACAGTTGGGTATATAATAATGCAGAAGGACTTACTATAAATAAACAAGATTGCTCATTGCTTCGTAAGTTTGTGTAAAAAAAAAAACCAAAAAGTCATGCGTGAAGGATAAGCTGAAGTGGAGCTGGAAATCTGAGAACTCTTTGCAAAGAATGATAATCCAGCTGCCATTTCTTGCTTATGTTGTTATTGCTTGTATCCATGCTGGAATGTTGAAGCTACATGCTTCTGGGTATGTTTGGTGCTGTTGCTTTGGAATTTTGTACTTTTTTGGGGAATGGAGAAGAAATGGAAATTAGGACTCCTGGCTTGGGGTGGATTTTACTTTGTACAGGACATTTTTTACTCTTTTAATACCAAAAACCTCAGATAACAAAATTATCCGTGGCCACAGATAATCTGACGTGTTTTCATTTGATTCCCCACCTCCCCTCAAAATACTCCCCTTTTAAAGATACTGTCCCACAAAAACAAACTAATAAGCAGAGATCTATTCTCCACTTCCCCAGTGCTAATCTCTTATTGGAATCAAAGTTAGGATTTAACAGTGAAACAGGCAAGAGAGCTGTTTAGATTTGTGCAAGCAACAGGAAACAAATGCACTAAAATGGCTGTTTACTTCTTTGCATCCAGATCTTACCCAGGCTCTGTTTGAGGCAATGCCAAAGTGTCACTTTGACAAGGCATCTACATCAGCAGCTTTAAGCAGGAGAAAGGGTTTTGTCAGAATAAAAGAAAAATATTGGGAACTTCTATCAACTTTATTTTCTGGCTCTGTGGGTTTCTCTCAGTTGGAGTCCGCACTATTTTCTTTTTTTTTTAAAAAGCTCCTGTAAAATTCTTCTTGCTTGTGCATTAGTGTCTTATTTACTGTTGCTTCTGAGCGGGAGGTTGTCATTCCTACTTTTTTTCTTTTTTGGTTTGGTTGTTATTTTGTTGTTTTGGTTGGTTTTTTGAGTTTTTTTTTTTCAGTCCTCCAGTCACGTGCTTTGAAAATGAACTTCTTTTTTTCTATTCCCTTTGTGTTGGTACAATAAGCATTTATTTCTGGCAACTGGTTTTGTAGGACTCTGGTCCTTGGCTGTGAATCTTGGATTCTTACCAATTGTTCCTGTTCTGGGCCTGGTAGCTTTAGCTCATTAATCTAATGTTCTATAACTTCCTGCTGCTAATCCTGCTTGTTGGGCCGCGTGTTCATTAAGCTTGCTCCTGACTCCCATGTATGACATGGAGTGTGAAATAATCTGTAACGACAAGAGACATGGAAGCACTGCTTTGCTCCCCAAGCAGCCCTCCTGGCTTCTGCAGGATCACTTGTGCTCCAAGGACTGATCAGCGAGGGTAAAACCTGTCCTATGCAAATGCGAACACTTGTTAGCGTGCAGGGAATAAGCGCTCCAAACTTGTTGTTTTTTATTTTCCCTCTTGCTGAATAAAAGCACTGAGCCAATGTCATTATCTGATGGGCTGCCAGCACGAAGCTTGGCCCGCGATTAAGTGGAAAAGAGCAGGTCAAGTTGCAGACAGCCTCCTTTTCTCTACCTAAGATCAAGGCATTTTTGTTGTCCTTGTGATTTGAATGCAGAGTGCCTCATGGCTAACGACTCCGAGGCTAACAGCTTAAAAAGGGCAAGAATTCCCAAGTATTTTTCCTTCTTTTGAAAACTAAAATATCAGTCATCTTTCTGCAACACACAAATGCTCCGGGATGAAATTAAGGGTATCATTTTTACTTTTTAAAGCCTTAGGGGAGGTCTAAATCCTTCCTGAGTTCATAAACTCACCCCATCATTGTAACTTGAAAATTAAATTTAAGGAGCTCTAGACTAGTGTTTCATTTTAGTCTTAGCCCCTGGTGTATATGGCACTTTGTCATGGGTGTCTGGCTGTGTGAGAAGGGGAACAGCAACCCTAACATTTTAGATCTGGGAACAGTCAGGGTGACTGGCTGAGTAATGCTCCTTTTCATGGAGTACCCAGACCTCCAGCAGCTATGCAAAGCTAGGAAGCAGCCAGAAGCAGCAAGTTTTCTGTATGCTCCCTTTATATTTCACACCAAAATTTGTCTGCTTGTCAAGTTTTTGGTTTTTCTGTTTGTTTTTGTTTTGTTTTGTTTGTTTTTGTTTTTAATGAAGTGTCATTTCCTCATAAAAGACAGTAAGTTGGTTAGTTGCTGGGATGGTCCCCTTCTAAATTTTGAGATTGGTAATTATATTTAACTTAGTGCCTGTTTGTGTAACCTCAGTTGTGTGGTGGTCCACTACTCTAAAGAGGGAAATCTGACTGGTGGTTCTGCAAAAGTTGAAGGTTACAGCAACTCATTGTGGCATCTTTGTTATGGCACCATTTGTTGACATTATTTCTAGCAGTGATTAAAGAGTCTGGCTGTGTCACCAAAACTGCGGGAAAAACAGTGAGAGCTGAAACTGGGCAGAATATTCTGACAGAGTCTTTACCTGCACCAAGATGAGTAGCAAGATTACTTCGTAACTCTTCCTGCAAAAAGGATTTTTTTTTCCTATGTACATGTTAGGAAGCCCCAAGAAGTCTGGGTTTAAATGATGATGAAGATTGAGCATTGAATACTATTGGGGGGGGGG
>VZTH01008290.1:465239-535052 GCA_013397815.1 Aleadryas rufinucha | reverse complement strand
GGGAAGTTATGGAAAGGAGACTGGAGCTCTGCACAGGTTTCCTGGCAAATTGTGTTGTCTTTGACATGAGATGTCTTCAGGAGAGGTTCACATAAAACCAGTCAGATAGGACAAAGGTAGCTGAAGTTGCCTCACTATAGGAGAAGGGCCTAAATGATTTTTCTAGGTCCCTTCTAGTCTTATAACTCTTACTCATAATTACTTATGAAATTAAATCACACAGAATCTCTCTCACTTCTCCCCTGGGATTGTGCCATTTTGCTTCTCCTGTAAGGGTGAGCTGCAGCTTGAGCCATGTAACAAATCATCTCAAATGCATCTTTGCACGCTGCTATTAAAGAACACCTTGCAGGAAAAGGCTTGAATTGTGTAGTCAGCTCCATTTGCAGGAAAAATCCTCTTACCTCTCAGTGAAATTCTAATGTCCCTGTCTTGAAATACATTGTAAATAATGAATACAGTGAGTTTTGTCCAGTTTTCCCCATCCTGGCTACAAAATGCTTGAGGCAAGTTTGTGCTGCAAGCTCAAATCATTAAGGACTATGAATTTGCCGGAATAAAAATGATGATAATAATAAAGCAATATCCTAGTACAGGGAATCGTTCACATTCTGAGCAGTGTATTGGAAAACAGGGTGTTTGTAACTGCAGTTCATAGTGAGTTACATATTTTTCATATGTCATTCTTGGCATGAATCCTTGGAATGGTTATAGAGGATAATATGATGTGCACATTGACATGAATAGGTATAACACTTCATCTCAGTGACACCTCATACCTACAAAATTCAGAAGGATTGCTGTACTAGAAGCAGCTGAAAGCAGTCTTTAAAACAACAAATATAATGCTTTAGTTCACAGAATTCCTCCAGTCTTGTAAGCATGAGTGAAATATTGATGTTTTTGAGAAGTGAGTTTAAATATCTTCATCTATGAGTTACTGTACAAGACAGCTCCTTCCTGAAGCTGGAAGTAAAAATGAATTAAAAATGCAGCAAATGCCAAAAAGCTTATTTCTTATGATACAGAGGCTCAATAACTTTCATCGAAAAGCAGTCTACAAACAGATCTGCAGGCATTTTCGACCATGTTTACATAGGTCAGGAAAAAATAGAACAAGGTAGTTGAAGATACAAGTCTATTCTGTAGCATCAAGAAGATTTAATTATTTGCCATTTGTTTCATAATTTGCTGTTGTGTTTTGTTATGCACAATTCATTCCCTGACTTTGTTAAACACTTCTTTGCCAAGAGGGTGGTCAGACACTGGGACAGGCTTCCTTGAGAGGTGGTAGATGGCGCCCCCATCCCTGTCAGTGTTTAAGAGGATTTGGACAACACCCTTAATAATGTGCTTTGACTTCTGGTCCCCCAACTTGCACCAGAAGATTACTCTAAGTTCCTTACAACTGAAGCACTTTATTTTATTATAATCTGTCAGAGACTGAATGAGTGAATATTTCTTTTAAAATAATAGCATCCTTAGGCGGCATTCAACTGAAAAAGCAAATGCAGCTTGCTTTAACTAGAAAGGTGACTCTGTTGTTTCAAATAGGACCAGATTTTGAGCTCATAGTTGTGCAAGTTTGTGGGAAATTCTGCTTGAAGATTATAAACTAATCTCACGAGGTAAAAATTGAGCTGAGAAAGCTTATCTAATTAAAACAAACCAAAAAGGTCTATTTCTGTGTTCCCTGCTCATTTACGTGGAATAGACCTGACATACACATATTACAGGAGCCTGAAGAGACTGTTTCCCATCTCCCCAGCTACTTTTTCAAAGTTATTAGCATATCACATATTTCCTAATAAACTATGCATGTTTTTCTTCCCTGCTGCTGATTTGGCACTTTAGTACGTGCTTTGAGAATAGGACTGATTCAACATAAAACCGTATTTATTTACCCTGGCCTTTTATCTTCCCTGAAGTGTCCCTCCAAGACCAGAGGAAGGAATGTAAGTGTCCTGTTCCCCACAGATGTGCCCTGTCTGCCTGACCACTCGAGCCACTCATGTCTGTTCAATGTGGCCCTGAGCTCACAGACCATCTTCTTGAGATCTGTAACAAAGGTTGTCAGAATTTAAAAAAAAAAAACAAAAAAACAACAAACCCAAATAAATAATGCACCTCTCCCCTCTTTTCTTCTTTTTCTCACATAATATTTGTTCAGGAGCAAACAGGGTTGCTTAGAAGCAGAGGGGTCATTCCAGTTTCAGCAGTTTTTAAACTGAGATAATTAGTGGTTCATAGCCCTGTTTTGGTTTTGTTCGAGAAAAAAAAGAGAAAATTAGGAAGGCTTTTAGCTGACCTGGCTAAACAATGAGGTGTAAAGTGACAATCCTGTGCCCTACAGAACAGGCAGGGTGGTATATTGTGCTAATTGCCCACTTGGCTGACAGTTTTAATGTACTGTGATTGGTATAGAGAGTCTGTGACAATTCTAACAGGCAGCTTGTCCAATTAATGAGTCCTTACCTTTTCTCCCTTCTGAAAAACAAACAAACACTGATTCACCACATCTATGTGAGCCTCCCACGTGAGCCTCCAGAATCATGGTGGGGGTGGGATGGGATGGGGAGGAGAAGCAGAAGTAGTAACTGAATTTCTACAGAAGAGATCTGTGTGGAGGGTCAGTGCAGAGGGACACAGACATTGGAACGAAGAACAGCAGAGGTAAATCTACTTTCTATGAACCAAAATATAAGCGCTAAGTTTAGAGTAATTTAGTCTAAGCCTGGATAATTTTTTTATATATGTATTTTTAAAACAAGTTTGTCTTTAATAGATTTTGAAGAATAAGATAGAATACAAGATTATGAAAATGAACTCCAAACCTCACTAGTAAAATTTTGAATGGGGATTTGGCTTTTGTCTTAACTTGGATCAGTATTTGATACACTTTTCGTTTGGATTTCTGCCATAGGATGGGTTTTAGAAATCGAGCCCAAAGTGATGTATATACGTAGGCATATTGAAAAGTTTATATAAGAAATCATTCTTAGCCATCAGGTTATCTGTTAGTTCGTTATGGTTCTCTGATACTAAAATTCAAGCTCTGGACTGCAATTTTTTTTAAAATTAAGGTTGCGTAACTTAAAAAAAAAAAATTATGTTTTGTACTAAAACCTTTCTAAATTTCCATAGTGTGATTCATGAAAGGGAAGCTGGTAACAGTAAAGAAAATACTGTTCTGAAAACAGCGGTAGTATTTTGTGTAGGTGTTATTATTGGTAGGGGATTGGTAACACTTAAAAAAAAAAGTTGACAAAAAAATATTAAACTCTGTGTGTCTTTTAATTCTCATTTTATAACTTTTAAACTGCATTAGCTGGGCTTTTAGGATGAAGAGCTGCAATTTTCTTTGCATCATTCTTATTGCTGTCTTAACACTGTCTTTCTTAATATACAGCATTTTTAGAAACAACAAGTATTTCTGTGTTTGCATTTATGCAGTGGGATAGCTTTTGGAGAGCCATCACATTCGGTAAGTATTCAAGTTGCTCCAGCTTTGAATATTTTTTGGTCCACAACACAATGATTCCAGGTAAAGCTACTGTGTGATCTTATGAAATGTACTGACAAAGATGCCCTTGAGCGCGCTGGGGTCAGAGTGGTTTTGGTCTGAAGTTTTCAATATGTGGCTGTCTATACTATCCACCATTCAAATATTTTTGAATTATTCAAGTATTTTAATTAAATCTTAAAATTCAGATCTTTTAAAAGGGTTCCTGTTATTTGTATGATGCTATTAGCTGTCGCAAATTTAGGCTACACTGTGAGTATACATTTTTAATAATCTTCATTCATTTTAGATTTCAATCACATGTCTTGGGTTGGAAGAGACTTTAGACATCACCTTGTTCCAAAACCCCTGCCATGGGCAGGGACACCTTCCACTAGTCCAGGCTGCTCAAAGCCCTATCCAATCTGGCCTTGAACATTTCCAGGAATGGAGCAACTACAGCTTCTCTGGGCAGCCTGTTCCAGTGCCTCACCACCCTCAGAGCTTCCCAACATCTCATCTATATCTATGCTCTTTCAGTCTTTCATTAAAAAGGCTGCCTAATAAAAAAAACTTAAGAAATCCACTAATGAGTACTAGAGGAGCAGAAATCACATGGATTTCAGTCCTAGGAGAATAGTTATGTAGCAAAGGAACCATAATTGTATGTTGTTGAAACCTCTTTCACAATGTAATATGGCTGGCAAAAAAATGAGGAAACTATTCAGTTGAATATATGTTCTTGTGTTGATATGTTATAATGTCATTACTATTTTGGAAACCGAGACAATTTTATGCATTATTTTTTAGGAAAAGCTATGCATTTTCCTCAGAAAAAAAAAATGAATTGATAATATCTTTTTTGTCGAAGCAGTGGGACTAATTAAAAATTTAAAATTTATGGAGAGGAAAAGGAAAATTAAACATTTTCTACACTGGAGACTAATTTATGGGTTTGTAATCACAAATAGTATGATCCGTTCCTGAAAGGACATGCAGGTCTAAACCAGATCAATATCTGTTTGGGAGATCTCATCTTCTCAAAACTATGTAGCATAACATAGCTGAATAAGTAAGCTGTATGTTCATGGTAGAGATTAATATCTATGTACAACTCTATTTATTGAAGACAACTTAGCAATATCTGCACAAGTGTGGATGGTAGGCTAATTTCTGTTTTCTCTCACTTTGGGGTACTGTCAATCTGTCTACACGAATTGTCTCCACCATTTTTGCGGTGGAACCTTCTTCTCATTAATTGTTAAGCTGTTTTGCCAGTGGCTTTGCAGCATAAATGCCATTGCCATATTTAATCACAGATGTGCCTCTCACTGTACCTGAGTCATTCTTTCGTTCAGGAGCAGAGCACTCAGAGATGCCACATATTAATGCAAAGCATTAGGCTGAAATTGCATTTGAAAGCTTCAATACAATAGAGCTCAGTGGTCTCTTTTTGCCTTAGAGGCAACAGTAGGGAAACCGGCACATAATAAGAATTTTAACTACAGTTCTACTTTGTATTATCTACTGCCTTGTAGCATGATGCTGAGAGAGACAGACGTACCTCTGGGAATCATGCCCCTGTACTGACTAGTAGATAAAATATAGGTGATGGTAAACATGAGTTCTTCTAGTCAAAGCTAATACTCTTCTCATCCTTCATCTATTCTCCTTTTTGTTTTTATTATTCAAGATTGTTTATATTTGTTTCTCTCTTGCGGTATGTTCTCTGATACATTTTTTTTTAAACATCTACTAAACATCCTCAGGAAAGTTGTAAATCTAAAGCTGTAAATGAATTATTATCAGTTACCTCGTTAAAAGAAAAACAGGTTTTTTCAATCTTCTGAATTAATTAGCTTTTCAAAATAGAATAACACTTGCAAAGCTATACAGTTCAATATTTTACATAATAGGGGACTAGAAGTCAGGTTTTAAGTTGTACTGAATTATGTCATGTTGGTGGTATTTGTATCATTTGGGGGTTTGTATCATTTTTTTCTTACACTTGAAACTTAGTGTTTAAAAAAAGAGAAAATTGGTGGCACTGTTAAAAAAAAAGTGAAATATTTCCAGTTTTAACCACTAACTGTATTTTTATTGCACTGGGGGGAAAATTGTTCATTCCTTAACTTGCAGAAAGGAAGACATCTATGTGTGTTTGAAAGTTCTTATTGATGTATACATAGAATTGATTTTATTTCACTTAATACAGCACAAGGAGTGCACTGGGAGCAAAGCCAAATAATGTTTAAAAAAAACCCCAAAACCCCCAAATAAACAAACCTTCTTCTCCATGCCCTCCAACAACAAAACCTTTAAGGAAGAAATGTTTTGGGATAGAAAAAGTTTATATTTAGGTTTAAGTGGTGTGGCCAGTTTAAACTCACTTTGTAAGTGTAATAATACCTTATTTTTTTTGTGAGAAGGGTGAAAAGTTAGTAAAAAAAAGCATCAAGTACCCTTGTTTTTTCCTTTTGAGTTTCACCTTACAGATCCTAAGTCTTCTTTTGAGTTATTGCTTGAACCCAAGGAAAGAAAACTTTCTAAAAATTGTTCTGGACGTATGAATTTTAGGTGTTTGGTACTCATTTTCTTCGGGAAGGACCCCTACTTACTGTAGTATATTCTCACGATAATTTGGCAACTGTTGGTAGCAAAGAAATATGTAGAGGTTATTATACACCAATACTGCAAGGGAGAAGAACAGCAGCTGGCAAGGGAGCACCGTAAGTCTTCTAGGATTCAAGGAAAATTAAAACATGGGGTTTTAGGTTTGTTTGTTTTTTTTTTTTTTCCTGTGCATCCAAAAATAACTGGAAATTCAGTGTATGTTTGTGTGTTGTTCTCCCCATGCACACATTCACACCTCTTTCAAGAAAGATAAAGCGACACCTTTTTTTATTGTACTTGCAAGAACTCAGTGAGCTCTGTTGCAGAGTGAGATGGTCATCTTCAAATATCTAAGGGCAGATGCTGTTCCTGGGCAGTGCCTCAGTGTCAGTGTGCTACCAATTCACATGATGGCTAGTTTGAAAATTATATATAGAGAGAATAAAGTAGGAGTGTGTTGCTTTGTGCCCGTTTGATGTGCATCCTGTGTCTCTCATCTTGGCCAAGATGAAGTTTATAAGCTTGAAGCGGAGAGAGGAATGAGAAATGTCTTGTGGACTCCAAAGGATAAGACAGATTTCTGTTTCTAGCACTGTTTGTGAGCACGGGTCTGTGCACACATACACACAGGAATAATCACCTGTGCTCATAGGAAGTACAGCCCCAGCAAGTTACATCCTGAATTATTCTGATGCTCAGTGATATTAACTACCACTTGGAGGAGTCAGGTTTTGGCTCAGACATTAGGCCTATTATGGATGAGGATTATTTTGACTACTGTCAATGATTGTGGACAATAGTATCTCAGCAAAACAACTGTGAGGAAATCCACAAAAGATCTGGCAGAACTGGCTCCTGGAGAAATACAAAATCAACCTTTCTTTTTTTATTTTTTTTTTGGCTTTGGTTTCTTTTATCTCCATCTGTTTTGTCTGTGCCTATCTGCCAAAAAATACATGCTGAATTTCAGTTCATGAATGAATGTGGGTCTGTTTGGTTTCTTTGAAAGGGCATTTGAATCTAGTCAAATTATCCACAGAAAGGCTAAGCATAATTTACTAGAGTCTTAAAGGAGGCTGCTCTTGTACGGGCTAAGTTCTCTTTAGATAAATCAAGAAATATGTGACTAGAAACTGTGAAGAACAGCTCATGAAATGAATTTTGGTGACTGCTCAAGTAGTGGTTGTGAAGAAGCATCACTGATAGAGCTGAGATAGCTCTTGAGTTTTATAGTGGGATTAGTTCTTTATTAAATTTTTTGCTATGTGTAAGACAGTCAGCTAACTAGCTAGACACTTCCAGAGAGACAAACAGCGCTCCACAGAAATGTTGTTTTGATGTGGATTTGTGTGCATGTGTGGGCTTTTTTGTTTTGTTTTGTTTTAAGAAAATTAACTAGTTATTTGACTTTAAGCAGAAGGGTGTTTTGTTGGTTTTTTTTTTCCCCATAAGGCAAATGCAGTGATAAAAAGTATTTTCCACTTCAGTGGTAGAGGAAAATGCATTCAATAAGAAAGTGTACATGTGGAACCTAGGGTTTTTGTAAGCTGAAATGTTAGTCACTAAGTCAGATGCATGTCCAAAGGGAATTGGTTTGTAAAACAAGAATATAAGTTTATACTTAATATGAAAGAAGAAGTGGATCATCGAGAAGGTTTTGTGTTTAGCTGTTCAGGAGCTTGCACTGATGGGAAAGTTTGACCTGCTTGGTACAGGATGTTCATAGAGCTGAAAGCACAGGGTTTGGAAAGGCAGATATGTATGTCAAGGAGGATGGGCACAAAAAAAAATACTTTAAACCTTAGCATTTAAGTGTGAAGGTAATAAAAATTGTTATGAAATAATAATGGTTTGAGAGTTTGATGAATATTTCATCCCCAAATGAAACACAATTGATGAGAGCACTTTGTGCTAAAAAGCTAAAAGCTCAGGGAACAAAGGAAGGCTGGTCTGGCAGGAATTATTACAAATCTGAGAATGATAAACAGGAGAATATCAAGGACAACTGAGTCCCCGTTTTCTTTAGTGCAAAACCTTCCTAACATGTAATAAGATAGGTAGCTAATATAGCTAGCTAATAATAGTTTTCAAGTTAATCAAGGGGGAATAAATCATTAAGTAGACCTGATAAGAATGTAGAAGTCATGGAATTAATAATCACAAATACATACAGTATTTTTAAATCCTTGTCTATGGCAGAGGAATGCAACAATAATCAACATCAAGGTCATCAAGTGTGCTGAGGAAAATGTACATGGAGAGAGCCAAATTCAACATATGCTTTACAGTAGCATATTTTGCAGTTATTAGCTTTATAAAAGTGAATGAAATTGGGAAAAATGACTGTAGTTTGAAAGACTTCTGTGGATTAGTTGTTACGGTCCATGTTACTTCAGCTAGTAAGTGGAGTTGAATTAAATTTTACATGCTGATGAGCATTATGGTGCCTAATTTTTATTTGATACAGGAATGGAGAGCAGAGGGTTTGTGTGTGTAGTGATGTTTTTTAACCAAAGAGGCTCTTCAAATGTGTGTGACTTCACTCTTGGTCCAAATCTGCAAGTTTCCATTTTTGTCATTCCACCTCTATCTGTAGCATGGCCTCATTATAGAGAGGTGTCCAAAGGATTAGCCTTCAAATGGGGTAAAGGGACTAAATATTAATCAGAATATAATGTAACTGAACTGGCCAGAGTGAAATCCCTATGTGTAGTTGGTTTCATGAGGAGAAATGTTGGGATGAAAGAGTAAAGATAGAATCCCAGGACAGGGAATAAAGACCCGAATTATGATTCTTTCAAGAATGAAGAGTGGTGCAGGAGCTGCTTAGTCAAGGGGAGGAAACTGTATGACCCGGGGCAGAGCAGAGTCATGGGAGGCACTGCCATGCTGGCAGCTGCACTGAGGCTGGTGAAATTATGTTTGCAGGCAGGGTTGGCATTGTGAGCTGATCCAAACTGAGCAGAACCAAGTCGACAACAGCCAGCTGAAGGATAAATATACAGCAAAAGAGGGGTTTAATCTGCTTGACGTAGACACAGAAAAAAGAAAATGTACATGTTGCTTGAAATTTCATGAATTGGGAGTTATGTTTTTTGGGTTGAGGATAGGTACAGATTGTATGCAGCGCATCATGTAGGAGATGCAGGTCTATAAACTACAGTTTATTTTACTGTACTTATATTTATCTCCCTCTCTTAGCCTTCACCTTTCCCCTAGGTCATGGAGAAACAAACTAGTTGAATGGTCACAGGTCTGGCACTCTTTTTTAGCCTAGAACTGTAAAAGTTATTTTTTAGAATACATAGAATTTTTTAGAATTACATATTAGAATTGTAAAAGCAAACTACGAAGAACACTGTCAAGTTCTGCGAAGGAGTTTGCAGCCCTAAATTATCCCCAGGCAGGATGAAACAGAAGTGTCCTCACCTGACTGAATTACCTTAGTTTTTCTCTACTGCTTTTCAAGTGGTAGCAGTTTTTTCTGATTGATTCTAATCTCCATCAGAAGTTGCTGCCTTTCACCTTTACCCTTCTGTTTTTTTCTAACTAACTCAGTTTATTAAATTTTATTTAACTCTGCTCTCCAAGCTTGTCTGCTTGGAATGGTTTCTTGGTTATCTTGCCACAATAAACAAACAAGAGGAAGAATCAAGACTGTGCCATTGTACTGAATCATCATCTAGAGATTTGAATTCCAGAATTTTTATGCCTGCTTTGCAGCTGCTGTTATTTGCGTTTGGTGTCAACCTGCAGAATGGAGGGAAGATTAGTTGAGCAAGTTGGCAGAGGCATAAACAGCATTGGTGAGACTGATAACAGAGGTGCTCATCTGTTTGCCTGTTCTTTCATCTTCACTTGTGTTCTACTTGAGCCCATTGCACAAATTTTGCCCATTCTCACCCTTTTGATCTGTCCCTCTTTTCTCTCCATTTGGCATTAACTTTTCCATAGGAAGCAGATTATTGTGGCACATGAGAGAGGAAGTAGCAGCTTCAGCAGATGTTGCCCAGCATGCTGGAACTGCAAAAGCATCCCCCGTAACAAGAAAATAGCAAAGTTGATACCTGGTGCTTTGTCAGTACTGAGGGGGGTCAGGGATGCTCTGGGACTGCCTGGCTATACCAAGAAATTTATAGCTTGGCACTTCTCTCAAATGACACTTGGAAAAAGTTGGTCTTGGTGATCGCAGGGAAATAGTGCTTCTGTCATACCTTGGTTGATGCTCAATTAAGGTTAAATGAAAATTTTACGGTATAGCTCTTCCAGCTCTGGAAGATTTAGAAAGGGAGCGGGGACAGAAACTGATTCCTGGTTCCTGTAGAGGGAACCAGTTTTCACTGAGTGTTACTTTGTGCACCAGATGAAGTGTAGAGTAGTTCTTAAATGTGTGGTTGAGAGCCCCCAAACAAAATAGTTGGGTGATTAATGAGTCTTGTGCTGCAAGGCATTCTTCCAAGAGAAGAAGGTACTTTGCTGTTTTATCTTTTAGCCACAGGTGTATATTTGGTGCTAATAGTGCTCTTGAGATCATCAAGAGGAAAACGCCAGAGGCATGGCAGGATTTGGAATGGCTAGTCATTTATTATCCTTGTGTACAGTCTCTGTGAGAGAAACACGTTAAATTGTCTCGCATATAGTGAGGGTGGGGAAGAGCATCTAAAGCTTGCTGAGACCTGCCTGCTGTGACAGAAACAACTCGATTTCCTTACAAAGGAATGGGCATATGTCCAGCTTCGGAAGGAGTACACTTAATAAAGAATTCTGGAGGACTGCTACTCTCAGAATGATTCAGTGACTATCACATAAACTTCTTAAAAGTAGTATAGCTTTTGAACAGTCTCAGGAAGTGAGAAAGCCCGTTCCTGGAACCAGTACAAACAGCTTTTAACAGAGGGAAAACACTTGTTTTTGAAATCATCATAGCTATCTGAGATGATGGCTGCTAATAGGTGTTGCTGCTAAGATGTGAGGATTGTGGGGCGCCCTACTGAAACAACATGTCTGGCAGCTGAAGCCATCTGTGGATGACTCAGGATCAGTTTACTACATCCAGAGAGTGCCTTTTTGCAGTACTGTCGTATAGGGTGAAAATTGGATGTGTGAATTACCATCGAGGTCTTCACTACAAACCCTGGATCAACAAGAAAGGTTTTGAGAAATGCAGGCAGTAAGGCAAGGGAGAAATTAAATCAGTGGAGCTTTATGGCACAGTATTGAGGCATGTGCTTTCCAGACTTCTTGTTTTCAGGGTGTCTGAACACCTTGGGAGTGCTTGTTGATATGAATTTCTGTGACACAGATCGGAACCTGATCTTAGCTCTGTGATTTTTGTTTATGAAACAGGATCAGTGCCGGCAGCACTGCTCATAGTTGATGAAGTGCACTCTAATAAAAGCTCTGCATGACTTGAAACTAATACCATGGCAGATCCAAGGGGAGTGACAGATATGTGGTTTTGGTATACTCACCTGGGAGGGAGAGGATTGAGATCTTGTTCTTCTCTAATTACTGTCGTTAGAAATAAGAAACAAAACCCAAATAATCAGACCAACAAAACCCCTGTAACTTAATGACTGGGACACTGGTGGGAAGTAAGAGAGTTAGCATACATGCTGTAGAGGAGACAGGTTTTCACCACTGAGTCCTTTGGGGGGAAAGGTGAGCAGCACTGTCACTGTCTCCTCAAGGAATGTTTAACAGGGAGTGGCATCATTCTGGCTGCCCTTCAGGTGGGCCCTGCAAAGCGGCTCAGGGAGAATCAAAAGGCTCATCGGGAGAATCAAAACCATGTCTCTGGAATCCTCTTCAGTATTGATTTGCTCAGAACCATTAAAGCCTACCTGCTTCTAGCTGTGCCAGCAAGGAGAACTTCCCAAGAAATCTTCTGGTTAAATCTTGTGTGTTAAGTGTGGCTAGGGAATGAAGAGGAGAACACAGGTATTTCAGGCTTGGGCACATAAATGGTTCTGTGTTACTTTCTGTAGCCTGTCACAGTTTTGAATGTTTCATTAGTTATCATACAGAAGCCGATAAAGTCTGAGGACTTGATGTATGTGAAATAAAAGAAAGGAAATATTTAGCTACAGTTGTCAACAGCTTCAGGTACTTAAGAGACAGCTTTGCCACATTTCAGCAGTCTGAAGGCTCAATACCATAAAAACCTGAAGTACGGAAAAGATCTTGGGACAAACATATCAAAGAGTGATATCTACTATGCTCATCTACTTTTTGTCACAAGAGAATATGATTTTCCTATAGATTTTTTTCTATGGACTTTTTTTTCTGTATTGTGATTTTTTTTTCTATGCACAGGTCTGCACTCAAAAGAATCCAGTTCTAATTGTATTAAACTATTCAGTCATGAATATACTTGATGGCAAATGATGTAGATTAGAGCAATTGAAGCAAACTCCATCTATTTTCAAATTTATTTATTTATTAATAAATTTATGTATAAATACATCAGACAAAACTAAATGGGTATACAAATATATACAAAGACTTTAACGTTTTGTTTAATAAAATATGAGCATCTCATTGAAAAACAACAAGATAGATAATATGCTGAACAAATTCTTGCAGCGTTTTTATGAAGCAGTAAGCTTTTGGAGGTCACTATTTTTTTTATAATAGAGCATATTCTGTATAGCAGGTTCTGTCTCTTAATTCTGTTGACACAATTCACACATACACAAGAAATCACAAATCCTGCTGGAATGACAGTAAGAAAGACCAATATGTAATCTCTCATTTAAAAGCACTAAAAGCTATTATGTAGGACTTGCTAAATATTAAAAGTTACTTTATATAAAACTTATGTAATCTGCAGAGCCGAGCAAGAATAACTTTTATTTTTTTAGCTATCTGAGCAAAATAAAACAAAAACCAAAAAAAGTCTGCTTTTAAAAAAGCCTTCTGCTGTTGTCAGATGACAAAAAGGGGATTACAGGAGTTGTCCCCATAGCAGAAACAGAAGTACTGGAGGTATTGAAGTTTTTTCTTTCCCACAGAGTAACAGAAGAAAGTAGTTTTCCCTTATTGTGTCTTACAAAATTGTTAAGGCTCAATTGAATCCAATTCTTGGAAAAATTAAAGGCTGTGAAATGTTTAACTTTTTTTTTTAAGTTTCCTTAGGTATTGAATTGAAAAAATGCTTTTAAAGCGAAAGATGTTTCAGAGCATGTTAGAGTCAGAATATAAACTGTCAGAATTTCTTTATAAATTACAAACTCCAAATGCTAACAAAATTGCTTTCCACAGCAGGGTTGCTGTTATGAAGGGTGCTTTCAAATGCTAAATTTATGACAGAAAACATCTTGAAGGTAGGATAGGTTCAGTTGGCTAGTATTTTGTTCAGCAGGACTTTGTGTCCACATTAATACAGAGTTTTATTTTAGTGGCTAGTACTATAAACACACTTCTAGTGATGAAGGCCAAAAGGTCTGCATTGGAAAGAAGGCAGTAGATAGTGTAGAGGGGATCTGTTTAGTTAAATTCTTAAAAGTTATGACCAAAATTCAAGTGATTCACTTCATTGTAGCAACTTGGTAGCCTGAGAAATATTCCTTTAGTTTTTGAAGCTCATTCACTCAAGGGTACCCTTCTTCCATTTCTTCCCTTCTTCTCCACTCGAGAAGAAAGGTTGGAGTGATTGGTTTAAAAATGCAGGTGGAGTGATAGTTTATTTGTATTACTGAAAATCCATAAACAAGGTGGAAGTTTCATTGGCCTTCATCAAAGAAGTTAAGAAATTATACTTTATTCATCTTGTTGAGGGAATTTATTACATTGAGACAAAAACATTCACAGTGATATTTTTTGCAATATTGAGGAAACTTATTCCTCTCCTTGATTTAGATGATGCCACACTCAGCACTGATGAGATGTAAGGTCCAATGTTCTTGTCTCAAAATGAGATGGGAGAGAAGGAACCGGGTCACGCAGATGATGTGAGACGAGAAGACATAGCAGATGTTTTACGTCTATCACACTTACACTCATGCAGTACATGTTCCATTACCTGAAGGCTTTTTTTTTTTTCTTGCTCTCTTCAAAGAACTGCATAAGCTTTCTAAAACAATAGAATTAGAGCGATTCTACCATGCAGTGGAAGGTAATATATCTTCATGATAAAAGCTTGAAAAAATAGGTGAATTCATATGTCTCATATTCAGAGCACAGAAAGGAATAATTTCAAGGGGGTTTTTTTGAATGTTATACTGCCTGTATAAAATCATGATTTCTTTTAACAGTAATGTTCTCTGTAGACATTTCATACAAAAGCTATACCCACTACAGTGATCCAAACTACAGGCCTATTTTGTAGTAATCTATATGGATTGAACATAGCAGACACAATTTTGAAAAGTAAGTTTCTCAGCTTTCATGTGGAAGTTCACTGAAGACTTGAAATTGCATTGATTTCCCATGAAACTTCAATTTCTTGTTGTTCAGTTACTTACAAGAAAAATCTATTTCCCCCCCCGCCCCATACTTTTCTTGTGCATCGTCTTGATATAGATTAAAATACTCTCCATAAGCTGGATAAACCCAATTGTCAGGACTTCCATAAAGTAAACACCTGAAATGAAAAGGATATGACACACATTGTTCAGATGTCTTGCTGTGGTTTGACTCTGCTTTCTCAACTACCTCCACCAAACTGCAGTGTAATCTCACTTAGACAGCGAGTGTCTGAAATGAAGGACAAGAGTCAAGGGCTTGTGAGCATAGTGGCAAGTTTTGGTTTTGCTTGGAAATATTACTGAAAATATGTCAAAATACTCTGATTTTGATGTTGTCTTTTCTTTTTCTCATGCTGTCTTCAGCTGAAATGCCTGATATTCCCTGGTAGAGAATTCCTAATATTTGTAATTTGTAAAATTAACCTTAATTTTTTTTTTTGTTTTGTTTTCATATAAACTTGGTAGGCTGTGCTATAGCAGAAGGGTTAACCAGTGCATGGACTCTGACTTTTCTATGTTGTGCAACCCATCTCCACAAACATTGTTTTCTGTGAATCTGTGGGTTGCTCAAAGTTTTTGGTAGAGCTTTGGGTACAGCATTTGGGCAGGATATGAAAAGATGATGTCACAGATACAGGACAGTGAAATATTCAGAAACTGTCTTGGTAGGTTGGTTGGTTGGTTTTTTGTTTGGGTTTCTTTTTGTTCTCTACTGATATTTGTTTGGAACTGATCATATTGATTCTTTATTCTTGAATTCTTACTAAAGATGTTCAGGTTAGGGTGGTTCTTCCTACTTAGGTAGGAAAAAAGAAATTATAAAGTTCTTAAACAGTGAACAAAAATAAATTTTAGTGCAGTGTTTTGGCAGTGGAATATACACTTGTGTTTCTAGTAACGGCAAAAATGTCAGTTCAAAGATGTTAAACCACCCCAAAAGTTAATACGGAAAAAGGAAAACAAAGTTACTTAAGAGTTTCAGCAATGACAGATGATGTAATGTTCATTTGAATTGAAAAACGTGCCTATTGTGCCTCTAGAATTTGATGGGACAGCTGTGGAAACAGTAATAACTTTGTGACTGTTGGCTAATTATATGGAAGTTCTACCAGAAAGGTTATACATTACCTAAAGTACTAAAGACTTAATGAAACTGCCATCACTGTAGCAATAAATATCTGTTCCAGACTGTCTTCTCAGACAGTACTGTAAGCATATCAGAATAAATAGTTGATCATAATTCTGTAATTGCCACCATATTTTTTGAGAAATTGTAGGCCTTCAAGTAGCCTACATGTAAAAATTAGGGATTTGTAGTAAAAGTAGTTGGAACCAGTTGGAATAAGTAATAATGACATAATTGAATCCTGAAGTTCAAAGCACTGGTAATTTTTCCCAGTTATCTCATGGAATAGGTTGAAATTCCCTTGAAAGCCTCAAGTCAAATTCAGCCATTATGTAAAAGATGGCTTAAGCTGATCATAAAATTGGGCATGTATAGAAATATAGCTTACATTTGTTTAGCATTCAGTAGGTCTGAAACATGGATAGAGTTGCGAAGCCAGACATCAGGAAAGAGTCACATAAATCAGAAACTTCCCTGCTTAATGTCTGTTTCTGCCATTCCTAACAGCCTGACAGGATATCAAATCAGTGACAGTTGCTATATACTCAATTTAAAGTGTCTTCTGTATGCTGAATTGGTGTAATTCCGTGTGCACTTGTTACAGGACTTTGGTTTTCCTTTAAATATGTTACATATTTAGCATGCAAAGAATAAGAACTAATTTCAGTAATGTATGTTGATTAGGCTCTTGTTAGGCATAAATAAGGGTTATCTTGTGCTATACAGTACATTATGTTGCCTATTTAATACACACATAGCTTTCTGTCTTCTTGCACTTCCACCCACTAACATTTAGACAAAAAGCAGAAGCTGAAGCGTGAATCTCTTAGCTCTGAGCAAAGCCCGGTACAAGAAACAGCAATGTACTTATTGATTACTTGCATTGTTTTGACACTGCAAAACCAGGAGAAAACAAGGGTATAAAAATGTCAAAACTAGAGTTAAAACTACCCCTTCAGTGCAAATGCATGAGTTTTGCACTAAAATATGGACAATATTTGTGAAGATATAGACTTGGTAACTTAAAAGTATGAAAGGTAACTTATCGAGATTTATCTAAATTTTGTAGGAAGGAAGGAACAGGTTGATTTAGTGTATTAGAATTGTTGCTGTTGGTAAAATTAGCAACTAAGGGCAAAAAGAAAAGCAATATTAGAAGGCAGGTTATCAGTGGAAGAGTAATTTGTGAGTAGGACTTCTGATGGTGACACAGTTTTCAAAGTGAATGATATCATATGCTAAAAAAAAAGATGAGAACACTTAGAGGGAAGAAGGAGAAGAAATTTAATCATCTTAAAGAACACCCAGGAAGGTGTTCAAGGAAGATAAAAAGTTGGAGAATGAAATTTTCCACTCTGTCAAATGGACTAGATAAAATGAGAGGGTAGGAACAGAGGAGTAAAATTGGGAGTTCAGGAATTAATGTGTGCATAGGTACTCGTGCAAATAAAAAAGCTGCTCAAGTACAGAGGAAAGAGAAATTGGAAGGCATCTGGAGAAGAAGCAGTGGCTAGAAAAATACTTTTTTTCTGGGATCAGTGAAAATTGGATATTTCAAAGAAATAGACTGAATGCAGTCATACATTCAAGGAAACCAAATCCTTTAATTAAGACCTCTAACTTAAGGAACAATTAATAACTTACCACTGTTGCTACTGAAGAATTAAAATTTGCCTGATTCACTCAATAAACATATCTATGAATGATGTTTAAGATTATCTTCATGTCTTGAAGACACTGTAAACATATCTGGAGATGACACACTCCCACAATTTCTATACAGCAGAATATGATGAAACCAGCCACCAAAAAATATTACATTTTCCACTTGCATTCATATCAGCTAACAGAATAATATCCATGTGATTTAGAACTAGGCATTTCAAAAGTCTTTAAAGGATCTCAAAATCAAGTTGTAAACTATGGTGCTTCCTAAAGTTCTCTAACAAATATATTATTTCCATGTGATGTGCGTAGGAGAGGAAAGAGATGTGGTCGCATAGAATATTTTGTTCCTTTATTTTTTGCTGATGTTCATGCATATTTTGTACATTGTTGAAGCACTACATCAGTTAAGAAATAGTATTTCTTGTCTAAAATATGAATACTCAGAGTCAATGAACAGATTACTGAGGTGTGATTATTTTTTCTCGGGCAAACTCTAGGTTTCTAACCTAGTTCTGTCATTTGAGTGTTATCATTTTGAGACAGGGTCTATGGTATCAGTAGTATTCATTTGCATGTTTGTGTTATTCTTATTATAGTAGAACTTAAAAAAAAAATTATGCCTTTCACAAATCTCTTAATAGTGCTGACTGCCATGTGATTATCAGTTTGGTAATTTTTTATGAAGCTGGGTTCAGGTAGCTAATACTGATACCCTAAATGCTGTTGAATTCCACAGAAAGCAAATAAGAAACTGAATGGAAATAAGATGATATAACTCTGAATTTTTAGGATGACTTATTTACTTTTTTTCAAAATTACACCACAAAGTGATGAATGATAATTTGTGTATGTTCTTCTAGTGGACCTGAGAGGTGGAAAAAGTTTCATTCCAGTAGACCTACACCGTTATGATTTTGTACTTCTTGCACTCGGTTCCAAAGGTATTACATGAAAGTACCTGGTCATTTCTGATATGTAATGTGAATTATTACACATACATTAAAACTATGTATAGAAACACTTTCAAAGTGCAATTTTTTTTTTTGTGCTGGAGGTACCTGGCATCTCTGACACTACTAAAAAAGCTGACACTCTAAGTCTCTGTGAAGTCAGTAAAAAAAATTCCATCAAGTTTAGTAAACAGTAAACACCTTGCTCAAGACTGAAAGAGAATTATACAGCTGAAGATTAAAGAATCTTGATAAAGGAAACTAACATTTAAGAGGGATGTTAGCAAAGCATAAAACACATTATGCAATAAACAAGAAGGGACATCCTGGGGAAGGATAGTCTAAGTCTATACATTATATATTTAGCACTGTATATTCAGTGTCAGTGTAAAGCAAGAAATATTCAAACTTTTTGAATACAGGCCTTGGGAGGACTGGACCAAAAAAACCCCAAAGGCTTTCTGCATCTGGTTTTCAGTTAGACCTGAGAGAAATATTCTTAGCAAACCTCCAAACCAGTCAAACTGTAATTCAGCAATTCACTTCAACAAATCTGAATTGAAAAGGATTCCTTGGAAATAACAATGAACACCTCTCTTTCTGCTTTAAATGAGCACAAATATCTAAAATATGTGGTGACATTATGAAAAATCTAAGGATGTATTAAGGAGAAATGTCTAACATGGACTTTAGCTACCGGATGGTGTGAAATATCTTTGAGAAGGAAATAAGGAGCAGTGAGTTCCTGTACCCTGGATTACTTCATAAATATAAAAATAAATATTTATAATAAATACAGATAGAAGTAATTATTTATGTAGAGATAACAGTAGGGGAATTTTTTTTCCAAGAAATAAAGGTGTGCTGAGAATGCAGATTCCATCGATTTTACTCTCTTAGTCATGGGCCTTTGAAATCTCTTCTAATATGATTAACAAAAATCGTTTCTTCTCAAGTGCAAAATAGGCTGAATGATCATTTTATCATTTAAAGAATGCTTGGTAGGTCAAGTGCAGCAAACGTAGGTTATGTTTGCACACCAGGATTCTGGGCTGAGGAAGTGCCATGCAATGGCATTCATAAATGAGATGAAACTGAGCCATAAAATCAGGAACACAGAGTGAGGAAGGAGGTGTTAGGCAGACAACGAGGCAAATTAACTCTGTTCCACTTACTTGGGTTAAGTTTGCATTACAGATGCAGCTTAAACATATATTTGCAAAGAGAAACAAGAAAGATGAGTGTGCTGATGCTTGACATCTAGGAAGGCCAAGTGATACTTTTATATACTTTAGCATAAACCTTGTATTGACTAACTAATTGTANGTTTGCATTACAGATGCAGCTTAAACATATATTTGCAAAGAGAAACAAGAAAGATGAGTGTGCTGATGCTTGACATCTAGGAAGGCCAAGTGATACTTTTATATACTTTAGCATAAACCTTGTATTGAACCATCCAGTTTTAGCAATGGTTTATAATAGTACAAGGCAAGGAAGAAATAGGTAGATGGTTCATCTGCACAGAGAGTTTGATTAGCTGATACATAATCCTGTACTTTCCTAAGGGAGTGATTTCTACTTCTAGACCTACCTTTTTCATAGAGCTTCACAAGGACATTGCTGACCCCCAGGCACTGGAAAATCATGTGACTCTTCAAACCTTCATGTTTTGCAAGGATTTTGGTCTGATGGTTTAGTCTTTGGTGCATTAGGAAAAGTGGGAACTCACAGAAGTCTCTGACCCTCACCTTGGAGGAAAACCACCATTTACTCTGCAACTTTTGTTAAAACCATGAAAGTTGGCAGCAGTCTGTATGTAGTTCTGTTTTCCAGCTAGTTAGGCTGGAGACAGAATTTGGTTTAGTTTTTGCCTCAGACAAAATTTTAATTGATAACAACACTAAAAGTAGAACAGCCATTTCCTTGAGAAAATAAAAGCTCTACAAGCCAGCTAAGTACACAAACATAACAATGCAAACTTGCTGTACTTCTGTGCTTTAATCTGTGCAATTAATATGAAGTCCAAATGTAATTCACATTTTTCTTTAGGTAAGAACTCTTTTATTTGCAAAGCTGCATTCAAATCTGAGTAATCTGTGAAGGACAGCTTAATAGCTTATTAAAAATAAAAAGCTAGTATTGTTTTTCAACCAAACTGCACTTTCTCAACAGTGATTTCCACAAGCCCTTATGGATTTATCAATTTCACTGCTTTAACTGATTTTCTACTTCTGTACCCAGATTATTAAAAAATTTATTTCTTTGTAAAGTTATTGTCAAAACAGAAGGACTGTGTTTTATGAGAAGCTAAGATTTTGCTTCCTAAATTACAAAGCTTGGGGTAGCTAACAAATAGAGACATAAAGATAGAGCTTGCATGACCACTTCAGTTTATGATGGTGTTTTTTTCTAAAATCAGAGCGATATTACTCAATGGCCTTTTATATCTGCTAACTTTTTAAAAATATTTTGCTTATCTAGAGGAGCAATGTGCCCTGTACAGAAAAATCAACTTATGCTGAGAATTAGTTAAAGGAAAACTTTTTTGTATATGCAAGGTGTTGCCCTTTTGAATCCAATTTCAGCACTTTGATGGTGGTTCCTAATGCATTTCAGGTAGGGAAATAAGTTCAGCTCTTCTATAGGTGAAACTAATGTAAATTCAAAATGAGAACTGTGGCTACAACAGTGGGAGGGGGAGGTTTGTTTTTTTGTTATTGTGTTGGGTTTTTTTTTAACTTTACTGGAGAAGGACTCACATCCAAAGCTTTCGGTTCCTCATAACAGAAACTAGCACATAGTCAGAAGTTATGCTATTAGTTTTATAGTAGCAAAGATGTCTATTATTTTTGCCATTTTCAAGCACTAGCATTCAATAGGTTACATTTCAGATGAATTAATTTTTAATAGTTTGCCAAAACAGATATTTAAAAGGTTCTTGTTTTACTTATTTGTTTATTCAATGTATCTGTTACTGATATTTGATCAGGTTTTTTGTAGGGTTTAGATTAACTTTTATTTTTATTTTCATGTCTAATGCCAGTTCAGAGTTACTTTGAACTGAACCACACAGAAGTGAAAATCTATTAGGAGTTAATTCTGTATTTCAGTTACTTTACATTTTAGTTTCACAATTATCATTAGCACTTGTTGTCCCTTGACACGTAGTAGAACTGTATAATCTGTTTTAATAAGTGTTCTTGAACAGTTATTTTATTGGAGTGGAGGCCATGTGGGTTGGATCACTTAAATTCTATCCCTGAGCAAAAAAAAAGAGGTTACATCTATATCTATATGTTTCCAGTTTGGTTTAATAATGCCTGTATATATTTCATCAGAAAATTTTATCTTGGGTAGGAACAATATTAAAGTACTCTGAGGCATGGACATTAGTCTACAAACTATTTTGAAATTATTTTGTTGCATTCTTCTTGTTTTGATGTATGTGCTCTCCTTTGTTAGTTTTATTAAACTGGTGTGTCTGAAATACTTTGGAAGATACTTATTTTCTCGCTTTTGATGTATGGAAATTTCTTGACAGGTTGGAATATAAATCTATGAAGGGCATTTCTGCCTATCTAATAGTGTTTATAAGCTGTCTTCTAGATCCAGTATATACTGATGTATATTTTCTCGTACTAAAAGTTCAATTATACTGCATAGGTTCTTAGCATCACAACATATTAAAAATTCTCAGTTTTGTTTGAAAATGTAACAATAGCAAGAATTTTTTTTATTTTTTGTCTACAATCTCTACAGTTAAAAGAAACCTTGAACATAATGCATAAAAATGTCTTTCAAGACAGCAGTTCTCTATGGTGAAGCACTATATTGCTTTGTCTTAGTAAGGCAATTAGTGTCTGTGGAACGATTCATTTTGGCCTCCAGCTTGTGCTACCTTGACATATGAAGTTATCTAAAATAACTTCAAATTTCACATGGTGAAGATAAAGTGAAAACCTTGCATGCTTGTCAGTGAAAGTATAGCTGTAAGTTTTATTTCAGAAAAACTGAACATTTATGTCAGTTGTAAAATGCAAACTTGATTTACTACCAACTAGCAGTAGGCATTTAGCAGTGTACAGCTCATGTTATTGTTGATAAGCCAATTTAAGAATATAAGGAAGAAATTTTCCTTGCAAGCCTTAAAGGACGATAACTGATTTATTTTCGAGAAGTTGAGTTAGAGTTTATTTAGAAGCTCATGATTTTATTTTTCTTCTCAGAAGGAAAAGAGCTTTATTGTGGTAAAGATTGGAAATGCAACATTGTCTATTCAAACAAGTGATAGATAAACAAATGCTTGACATGCATTTTTTTTTCTGCCTAAGCAATGCATCAAATATCCGTGCCCTTCTAGAACTGTCAGTACTAGAAAGTGAATCCTAACAAAACTGTCATCTTCAGATGCAAATAAAAGGCAAAGTTAGTAAGAAGAGGGTGGAGGAAGTATGATACCTAAAATGAACAGAATGAGACTGCAAGAAAGTATAAGTTACAAAGGAAGAGTGACCTCTAAGATGAACATCTTTGTGTTAGCTCCAAATGCATAACCTGTGCTTCCAAGTAGGAGGTCCAGGTGTCCTTGCTCAACTATAGGTTAGGCATTGGACACGGTGGTCTTAATTGTTGTAGACTTTTTGTTTTTAAATCTCTACATTTGGAAGCCTGACGCACAAGATGTGTGCTGTTGTCAAGGCAAATAACAGTAATGAAAATGGCTGACAGACCTCATGTGATCAATTCACCCAGCTGATGTTTTACAGGTCTTGAATCAGGCAACTACAGCATGCACAGGTGGCCTAGCTAGAAGAAGTGCGTGCACAATGCAGGGTCGTGACTAATTTATTTATTCATCCCAGTGAAGGTGATCAGTGTCCAATTTAAAATCTATAAATAATTTTATATATATATATACATATAAAACCCAGAAATTCTGATTCCATACTCAGCTTTATTTTTTTGTGAAAATCAAATAGGTGAATATTTGTGATACAAGGAACAGCAAAGTTCAGCAACAAATCAGATAAACCCACACCCTTTAACTGATGAAAGGGTGCCTCTTGGTGACTGTTTTCTATTGACAGTTGCTGCTTTCTAAACTCAGTTATCAGCTGGTCATTTTTGGAACATACCTGTCGACTATTGTACACACACATGGCAACTCTGATGTGTTTGGGGTGTGTGCATTCATTTGGCATCCAGTAGCTCAGATAGGACCAGAGCTTCTCTGAGATACTGAATATTAGTGACAAGAACTTTCCTTAGTGATGGATCTGTCCAAGAGACAACCAGTAATATCAATATTGCCATTAATATTAATGTAATAAATGCACCTGCAACTGAGTGGAGCATATAATAAGTGGGTCTAGGTACAAGTGGAATTTAGTGCTTCAATTCAGGGAATGTGCTTTTAAGAGAAATATCTGCAGTTGTCCTAATGCCTTATATGAGTACACACAGTGTTTTTCTGCTTCTGAACGCTTGAGCTCTTGGTTATGTGAGCTACTGAAGTTTTGAATACTTTTCCAGCTGAGGAATTGGAAATGCATTTGTAATAGCAGACCAAGCTTAATGTAGTAATAATTCTGGGAACCATGTTGAAACAAGGTCTTCTGACAGGGGAAGAGTGAGAAAAAGCATTTTAGAAGAGGCCTTAGGAAATATATGTATAACCTCTTTGCAGCAGCAACCCCAATGAGATCAATGTGTTGTGCTGTAGTTATATTACTTCCAGTACAACATTGATATTCTGGTAAAAGATTGTAGGGAAAAGCAGAGCAAATAGCTTTTTAGTGATTATTCTGTATCTTGAGTATGCTGGGTCATATGTTGTATCCAAAAGCAATTTGTCTGCATTAGAAACATAATTTTTTACCTCCCTGAAAGCAAATAGTACCAATAGCAGTATTACATTTATTAAGCTGCAGTTAATGAGATTTGGAAGTGCTTAATGTAAAAATGTGGCTTCATATATATTTCACTTAATCTGAAAAATATATAAGAAAAAGGGGTTAGACTATTTACTGATGAAAACCAAAACCATTCCCTTTACCACTGGAATGAGGGCACCAACCAAGAGAAAAGCAATTTAGCCACCTAGTGTGCAAAGCACCACTGAAAAGTATCATGGCAAAACCCAAACCACAGAAATCTGGAGACTTTTGAACTCAGAGGTCGGCAGGAACAAGTAGTAAGCATGACCCTGTAAATTCTGTTGGGTTTATATCACTGTCTAAGGGAAGATTTTTGCCTTTGCACTTCCCTTCACATTGTGCAGCATGAGCAGAATTTTTTCTTTGATGCCTCAAGTCTGTCAGTGCTTAAGGCATTTGAACAACACCCTTAAAATCATGCTTTAACTTCTAGTCACCCTGAAGTGTTCAGGAACTTGGCCTAGAGGATTAGAGGTATCTTCCGACTAAAAATATTCTGTTCCATTCTAAACACGCTGCCACGTTCTGTATGTTAACAGGAGATAATCTTTAGAAACAGTCAGTTGTGCCGGGAATGCAATATCCACACCAACCACTTTTGCATTTATATATTTGCTTGTTTGGTTTTAGTTTTTTTATAAGCCCTATTAAGGTTTCATTGACTGAATGAAGTATACTAGGGATGACTCTGGAGTGCGTCTTCTTGCCTTTTTTTTTTTTTTTTTTTTAATATGGAAGGTTCCCAAATCATGTGCTTTGAAACTATTTCACAGAAAAAAAACAAAATACACAAAATGGAGATGATCATGCTATTTTTTTTCAAAAACACCCTTCAACCAAGCTAGAGAAGCTATAGGTACAACCCATCTAATTCAGCCTATTTTTAGAAATAATATTGTTTCCTGTTTTACTGTCTGTTGCCCCCCCTATGAATAGAATTTAGACTTTTGATTAAAAATACTGCAGCAACTAATGCCCTACTATCCCCCAATATTGTGACAAAACATTAGTTTGTTTCTTTGAGACAGGGAAATGGAATATATGGCTTTAATACACACTCATTTTCTATTCCCCTCATCTTTCTATTTATAATGAGGTCAAGGTGAAGCAAAAATGAGTGTACTTTTCAGTAGGCATGCATCTTTCCCCCAGTTTTATCTGTTCTCGAATTTGTTTCCTCTTTTCCTTCTGGTGCCCTTATGGAAAGCTAGTATAATTTTACTATAATACACTTTTCCTAGGAGATGTGCCATTTTGTATGCATACAAGCCCCTAAATCTTCCTTTTTTAATCCCCCTAATCTGTTGCAAGTCTACCTTATTTAGTGGAAGTCAATAATATTTCTAAGGGAGGTGTGAATGCTGGAGTATTACCTTTATATGCTAATTAATTGAATATGATAATGAGGACATGATGGCAAAGTCAAAGAAGAAGCTGAAAACAAGTAATCTGTCTATTTCTTAACAAGCAAACTAACTTAATAGAGGCTAGGCAGAGTGTCTGCAAATTTAGTTTGCTTCATGTGAGTTGAGTTTTAGCGTGCAAGTCCCATGGGCCAAATCCTAGGAGATAACACTGTCTTTATGGTTACTTTTCTGTAATAAAACTGGTACACTTGGCTACAGGAAGGATATTTCTTATGGAGGGGTATTCAGGACAGGCTCTGTTGTGTAGGACTTGATTCTGTGAGCTCTAAACTCAGATCCTGCTTTGTGATTCAGTGTTCTCCTCCACTTGCTGTTGTGTACCACCTTGCCTTAAATCTCTTTTTTCATCTAACATGCAGTCTAGAAATATTTCCTTTACACTGATCACTCATAGCTATTGAAACACTTTGGGATGAAAGATGTCAGCATCACATATTTGCAAAGGACATTCTTATGCCTGTAGACTGCATGTACTGCCTGGAACAGGTGCACAGAACTGTCATTGCCTTGCTCTCATTTCTTCTTGCATTTCAATTTTTCGGTAGGAATACAAACTGTATATTTTAGGCAGACTCAGTTGTACAGTTTCATAAACAAAGGGCTTGGTGTTGAAGCTTTAAACCTAACAAAGCCCTTAATCAGGCTACATATCTGTCATTTTGTTCCCTTTTCATGTATGATACACACAAAAAAAGTTCTTATTTTAGTCTATACTTCACACTGTTCTTTGGCAAAAGTGAGCTTTATAGACCCCTCTTTATGCATGTAAATACTATCTATATCTCAAGCTGTGTACTGCGAGGAAAACGCATGTTGTCTCACATCTATGGAATTTGTATGGGATGAAAGAAGTAACATTTTTAGGATGTTGGCTTTTTCTTAGCGAATAACCTCAACAGGTTTTTGTGGTTACCAATGACCCTTAAAATTTAACATTTTTGAAATGAGAAAATTACCACTTAGCAATAATGTGACATGACTCAGGCAGCTTGATGTTGTCTGTCAAAATCTACCATCAGCAGAAAGATTTGAAAGAACTGGAGATGATAGGAGCAAAAAAAGCACTTGCCTTATTTTCTTTCACTCATAATTCTATGTGGGTAAGCAATTAAAAAATGAAAGCAATTGTATACTGACATAGTTTTAAAATTTAGGCATTTTTAAAACTCTCATGTGAACACTTCTAATTTCATTGAAGATAGCCAAATTGCAGTCATGTAAATTAAGAACACTCTTGCCTTTTGCTATAAACATTAATTTGGTAAATAAAGCATGAGACTATGTGCAGTCAGAAATAGAGCATGTAAAAATTTTTGCAGCTAGGAATTTATTTTCAGCAAAAGAAATTTGGCAGGAGTTCTCTCTTAACCCATTTTCAGTGAAGATTTCTTGATGTTATTCCTGGCTTTTACACAGCTTCTCTAAAATATCCGCAAGCTGTTCCATTTTTTTTTTCTTTTTTGTGATCATGGATACTGAGCTGTATTCCTTAATACTTCACCTGAAAACCAATCTCTCCAGTTTGCATTAAACCTAAGCTTAAGGTGTGACATCTTTGGACTCCTAGAAAGGACATCCAAGAGTTTTTGCAGAATGGACAAAAGCAGAAAGGAGAGCGTGTGTGTACGTGTGTATGACTGATAGATGGGTAAGAGCAACATCTAGAGAAATGAATCTGACAAGCAGACCAGTAAACAAAGTAGAAAAATTGAGGGTAACATTTGAGAGGTCTGGAGCTGAAGAATAGAAGGGAAAATGAGCAAGCAGAAGGCAGATACAATGGTTGGTTTCCTGTATGGAAACCACTTTTTTTTGTCTGGAATTGTATACTTCCCTTTGAAGCTGGTGTAGAACACTTTAGGTTCCAATAACTGTAAATATCATTACAGCTAATGTTGTATTTAAAATATTACAGCATCCACTTGTAGCACTTCTCAGAGCTAAGCAGTATCAGTGAAGTGGACTGGCTTTAGAATTGTGGTATTAAGCATTTGCAAATAGCTATCTGGTAAGCAAGCCTAAATAAATAAATGTATGAACACCCGCCGAAGCTTTGGAAGAATTTAATTAAAATTTCTTCAGAAGTTTCTTTACAGTTGTAAAAGACTTGAGTATTCTACTAAGGCTACATTCATTCACTTTCTTCAAATTTGAGGAGCCAGCCATCACAAACCAAAAAAGATACACCCACCCCCACAAAATCAATCTAATTTATAACATGGCTGGTCAGAGGAAGCATGTTTCACTGGGAGAAGACTCTCATATTAAATATAATAGTTTTTTCCAACTCTTTCTTCCTCACTGACTTCTGCCTACAGCTGGAAATCTTCCTCTTACCCCATCTGCTTGCCATAAAGTATTGACTTCTCCCTGTTCTTTTTCCTCTTGCCGTCTTCATGCCCAGCAGCTGGCAGTCCCTTGGTGGGACACATGCTCAGTTTGGGCTCCTCAGTTCACTCCAGGAGGTGACTGTCCACCTGTATTTAGCTCAAAACAGTTTTCTCTACTGTCTGCTCATTTTAAAAAGCTACTGAAGAGAGTTGGCTTTGGCCATCTGCCAGACACCCACCTGGCTGCTCTCAGTCCCCCTCCTCAAGGACATGGGGACAGAAAATATGTCAAAGCTCAAGTGTCANTGTTTTACAATTTCCTAGAGTTTGAATGCCTGAAAAAGGTTGAGTAGTATGCAGACTTGGTGCCCACTTCCTTTAAGTCACACTGCAGGAATCTCTGTGTATTAATTAATAGTGGGTTTTCATCAGAGTGCAGGGATTTGTCAATAATTTGTTAATAACCACATATCAATTGCACATCTCTCTTTGTTTTTTTTTTTTTTCACTTTAAATAACAGCNAGCATCCACTTGTAGCACTTCTCAGAGCTAAGCAGTATCAGTGAAGTGGACTGGCTTTAGAATTGTGGTATTAAGCATTTGCAAATAGCTATCTGGTAAGCAAGCCTAAATAAATAAATGTATGAACACCCGCCGAAGCTTTGGAAGAATTTAATTAAAATTTCTTCAGAAGTTTCTTTACAGTTGTAAAAGACTTGAGTGTTCTACTAAGGCTACATTCATTCACTTTCTTCAAATTTGAGGAGCCAGCCATCACAAACCAAAAAAGATACACCCACCCCCACAAAATCAATCTAATTTATAACATGGCTGGTCAGAGGAAGCATGTTTCACTGGGAGAAGACTCTCATATTAAATATAATAGTTTTTTCCAACTCTTTCTTCCTCACTGACTTCTGCCTACAACTGGAAATCTTCCTCTTACCCCATCTGCTTGCCATAAAGTATTGACTTCTCCCTGTTCTTTTTCCTCTTGCCGTCTTCATGCCCAGCAGCTGGCAGTCCCTTGGTGGGACACATGCTCAGTTTGGGCTCCTCAGTTCACTCCAGGAGGTGACTGTCCACCTGTATTTAGCTCAAAACAGTTTTCTCTACTGTCTGCTCATTTTAAAAAGCTACTGAAGAGAGTTGGCTTTGGCCATCTGCCAGACACCCACCTGGCTGCTCTCAGTCCCCCTCCTCAAGGACATGGGGACAGAAAATATGTCAAAGCTCAAGTGTCAAAGGTTCAAGGGCTGCTTCTCAAACTGTTGTCCTCAGCACCAGATAGGTTCTTCCCTTCCTTACCTTGACAAGGTTTTGATACTGGCGTGTACTTTATGGCCTCAAGAGAGGGATTTCAGTAAGATTATTATAATTCTTAAATATGCTCTATTTTATGGAGTAGCAGCATTGTATGAATTGCTTTAAAAGGATTACTAGGACTTTGTAGAGGCAAGATTATCAACTGTTTTTTCCCCTTCAAGAGTCAGGGAGTGACTTGCAAATATGAATATGCATATTCAGAATAAATAGACATGGAAGTAAACAGGAACTTCTAACTACAACAAAAAAGAAAAAAGACACACAGTCCAAGCCATTTTATCACTGATGGTTTGCAAGTACCACAGCCCGGTGCCTTTCATTAAAGGGTCTATTTAATCTGCCTAAAAATATGTGATATCTGTAACAACCTGCAAAAGACACTCAAATCCATTGAATTGTAGGAAGTTATGCATTTTGAGGTCAAAATAAAGCAAATCTAGAGAAATAATAGCTATAATTCTTTGAATAAAATAAAATATTTTTGCTGTTTCTCCAATCTCCTTAGTTTACCAGGAGACAGGACTTCTGTTCACCTGCTCCCCTACAAATTGTGTATGTGTGTGTGTATATATATATATATATATATATTTGTTTTACAATTTCCTAGAGTTTGAATGCCTGAAAAAGGTTGAGTAGTATGCAGACTTGGTGCCCACTTCCTTTAAGTCACACTGCAGGAATCTCTGTGTATTAATTAATAGTGGGTTTTCATCAGAGTGCAGGGATTTGTCAATAATTTGTTAATAACCACATATCAATTGCACATCTCTCTTTGTTTTTTTTTTTTTCACTTTAAATAACAGCTTTCTCTAGGACTCTGCCTGTATTGGAACTCTGCAATATCATGGCCTCTGTTTCTGAACCATGATCTCATTCTGTCATTCTAGGTAGCTCCAAAGTTTGGATATGATTTAATTCTGGAAAGAATTATAGTTCTTTGAAGGAGGGAAGTATGACTGAACCCTCACTATCTCACCTAATCTTGTTATACATGCACCACTGGTATCTGAGATACTTTCCCAGGAGGCTGGAGGGAAGACAGATATAGCCCAGATGCTTAGGACAAGGGGACAGACAGCGGTAAGAACACCACAGGGACAATTACAACCTGTTGTGGTGTATTTTACAAATATAGATGGATAGCAGTTTCTGAGGTCAACATCAACAATAACTAAAATTCACTGTTAAAGAGATAGCTCACATTTGTCTCTTCTCTACTTCCATGTTCAAAGTTGAGCTGTAAGTGGGGCACAGCCACGAGACTCTAAAAAGCTGACTATTGTTTGAAATGCTTTGAACTTTGAATTTCAAGATGCTTGAGACTCTGAGACTGCAAGTGTATAACAGGAACTCTGGCACCATATTTTATCACCTTTTGTGTTTCACAGACACTATATTATTTTTTCTCTCTTTTCATAAGCAGTCCTCTTAAAATAAGAGGATTTTTTTATTTAATAGAAAAAAGAGGAAAGAATGCATTTGTAAATAAAAAGTAAACAAACAATCTGTAAAAAAAAATTGTGAAAACATGTTTCATTTCGCTTTTTCTCTTTTTTCTTAGAGTAAGCTAAGCTTCAACAAGTTATGTGGGGCATATATTTTAAGAACAAAATGAGCTGTAAGGTAAAGCTGAATAATCTTGCAGCCATAGTTTGGTTGTCAACACAAGTTTGATTCTCAAATGTTGCTGTGCAAAGAACTTCTTTCAAAAACAAATTTAGGTTGGCCCCTGTAATACTGAGCTTTATAGCCAAATGTAAAAAAATAAAAGCAAAGCATATGGAAGCTGAATAAATCTGTCTGTTTTGGCATGTAATGCTGTCCCTGGATTGTGGTAGCTTCCTTCCTTATCATTCAAGGTGTGTGCTTAGTTTCCTGGCCAACATTTTAGTCTCCATTTCATTTCACGACTGAATTCCATCCATCCTTACTAAGCTCTACTAAGTGAATTAATTTTGACTGTTCTTGTGATGATCTCGTTTGCTTTTTCTGGACTTTGTTAGCTGCATCTTACCTTTCAACATACTATAATCTTTTCCAGGAATTGTGTGGTTCAAGAATTAAACAAAAACCACCTCTGATAACATATAGGAAAGGAGGAGGAAAACACTGCAATTGGAGTAACATTTTTTTCCACATGATAAAAGAGAAGGAGAAAGACACCTTCCCTGGGAAGGCAATTTGACTTGCTCACTCACATAGTCAGTAAGAAACTACACAGATCAGCATTGGCTCCAGGGGGATCTTCCTGAAATTTTAAGCTTTTTATAGCAGAAACTAAAGATACTGATCTGTTTTTATACGTAGCAGAATAGATGCTATGTGTGCAGTTGTTGGGAGGCAATAGAAATGCTGTGAAAACCAACATGTGGCAGAAGTAGCCTGGGAAGGGAGATGACAACTTTATGTGCAACAGCTTTTCTCTTGCTCCTCGCTTCCACGTGCCAGGCACAGCTGCCATCCAGAGCTGCATGTGACGGGTGCCAAGGAATGCGTTCCCCTCTCCCACGAGAGCCTGGCCCTGTTGCATCCCCTTGTGTTATCTGACCTGTTGCAGGTGTGTTCCCGTCATGGGGCTTTGCTGGAGGGAATGATTTCATAGCAGACTGGCTCAGCAGTTGGACAATCCTATTGCTTTTGAGTGATACCATCCCTGCTGCAACGTGTGTTGTAGAGTTTGGGGGGGAAAAAGAACCACACAAAAACCCCAAATACAAAAAGACAATTCAAATAAATAACCAAAGTAATATTTTTCATACCATAAGAAGTATATTTCTTGGCACTCTGTTTATACAAAGGTTGGGATTTTCAGAATTGTTAGTGGAGCTAATTGAAGCTGCTATGTTTGGGTGATCTAGCTCCTTAATTTTGATATGATATTTCTACGGCCATATTGTATTGGTGCATGCAAGATATGAAAATGCAAATAAAACTGTACTGCCCTGAAGTTAAACAAGCTGAAATAAAACCAAATCAAGACCAAAACTATCTTTTTGGTGTAGCTCTGAATGCAGACCATGTCATTGAAAATGAACCTGCCACCACTAATATGAGGCAGCAGCTTTTTTATAGGCAAGTCACTTCACAGATTATAATGGTGCTTCAAATTGCATATCTCATGGCTGTTTAGGATATCCCACACCACCACCTGCTGCTGCAGAAGAGCAGGAAATCAGGCTCTGTGCTGTACTGTCTTGTATCCACTTGGGCATTTAAAATGGCACCTGATGCTTGTGTTTAGTACATGAATCATTCCCTTGGTATAAGACTCAGTGTTGTGTTTCTAGTTCCAAATCAATAATACAAGAGTTTATTTACAATGTTTTGCCCTCAGCTCTTTTTTCAGCTGGGGAATCTTTTGTACTTCATTATTATCTTTACCAATTGTATGTAATAATCGTAAAAAGGAGAAGGTGGTATAGTTCCCCCTTATGTTTTTACTTTTATTGGGAAAAAAGGTAAATTAAATGATAACTGGTGGAAAGAACAGGTAGCTGGACAATGCTACTCATTAAACAGACCTGATTCTTAAATTTCTGAGGCAGATGTTCAATGAATCTCTTTCATTGGGTTTATGCATCTGATGGTGAGCATCTACATATAAATGAATCTCCAGCATAATTAAAATGAAATTTATTGTTGGTAGCAGCATGGCATAGTAGATTTTGGTAGATGATTAAAATTAAGAAGGCTAAGTTAAACAGCAAACCTCAAAGCTGGATGAATTTTTATAGCCTCTTTCCCAGTGACTCCTGCCCTTTCTAAAAGATTTTTTTGCTTTTTAAAATGAACTTATTTTTCACCCCTCTGCATTTTTCCTTTTGCCTCTTCCACATATGTGCACTTTCACTGGTACTTCTGTCCTGAAATATTTCTGAGTTTCTGTGACAAGTTTGTTTATGTGCTCTAATGATGGTGAGAGGGTCAAGAACTTTATTTCCTATGGTCAGTGTTAAGTAATTGTGCTTCTTACAAATACCTTGTTAAGTGTAACCTAATTTTGTCTTTCAGATAGTCCTTTATAATATACTTTGCTAAGATTTTATAGTGGAATTATTAATTACCAAAGACAATTAGCTAGATTATTTGAACAAAAATGTTGTTTCTTTAGCCCATCAACATCTCAATGAGTTCTAGAACTTGGTGACTGCTTCTAACATGTGAGGTCTGTGACAGATTTCTTTTCCCCTCACATATTTCTCTCCTTATTGTACCGTATTAGTATTTCTTTAAACACATCCTGTAGGAAATTTATCATTGGCTTTGAAAATCCTGATAAATTTCTGTTTTGAAATGACTATTTAGATTTCTTTGAGTCTTAAATACACTAAGCCTCTGCAGGCTGAGTTCTGCATGCAGGATTCGTAAAGAATAAGAGTCGACTTCCTCACAGGTCCTGTATCCAGAATATTTAGTGTGCCACAATGCTTTAAATGTATATACTGATATTTTAAAAAGAAAACTTTAGATCTGCATATGGCAGGATTTTTCTCTTCTAAAAAGAAAAGAAAATTGAGACAGTGGGAACATCTTGCAATGCAGCAAATGCACGCACAACTAAATACTAATTTTATTGGAGAACACTCACTTTACTGTGGAAACATAGATGCAAGAAGGGTACTTTAATGTACCATGGACTGGCATTAAGGAAATATGAAATCTTAGTAAGCGTACTACAACCCTGCCACAATTATATTGATTATATTCTTGAACATTTTTAATGTCTTTAAATCTTATATCTTAATCTTATGTCTTTAAATTATACTTACGTGTTTGTTCATTTTTATCAGTCATGGAGAAAGTATCTCAATAGCTGGTTTTCTAAGGAATAAGTACTATATTTGTTAATCCTGAATATTCCCTGTTATGATTTCTTATTGTTTTAATCTCTGTGCTTCATACTCCTCTTGTTTACTTGCAAGTATCTTGGACCTGGGTGTGGTGAGTTCCATGTGCGCCTTCTGTTGGGCTTCACAATACTTACTTTTGGAAAAAACCTACTTACCTTGTCCTGGCAAATATTTGCTAATAATGTAACAGTGACCATATATCTTACAATTTGTTTCTGTCATCTAGCAGGGGAACTGTCTGAGAAAAAGAAATTAAAATATCCCTGCCCACTAACTGCTTATAAATGTAAACAGTATCATTGTGGAGTATTTCTACCTCCATTAAGTGACAACTTTAAATTATTACTAATATGGACAGAACATACAGAACATCACTAGATAATTACTGATACATATGAAGCTGGGCTGCACCTTTGTTATATTGCACCGGACACAACTACACTTAATAATGACTTGTGGAGACCTTAATAACACTTTGAGTCTTGTTTCAGTCTTACACTGAAAGAGGAAAAAAGAATCTATGGACTGATTTAACTGATTTTCTGGAAGTGTTACTGGGAGGTGCAATCAGCGCAGTTTTATTGGTCCCCTTGTCTGCCCCCCTCTTCTGATTCCATTTTATAATCCTGTAATTCATACACAGGTAAATAGGATAGCTTTCAATTAAAACTCCTTTCTTCAACACCAAGAAAAAAGTGTTTCAAAAATCTTTGTGCAGAAGAGATTAATGAGAGATGAAGGAAAGGGAGGAGTCAAAATTGACTTAGACACTGTGTTAGACAGTCTTTCTGCAGAATCCAATTTGTGGTTGTTAATAGTGCTAGTATTTATTACTGATATAGGGGTCTGTGCTTTGGGATATATATTCTATAGATACCAAAAGCAGAAAATAGAAGTAGAGAAGACAAGAAGAAAGTGGGGGAGAAAACTGAGGCAGAGAGACATAAAGTAACCTAACAGGAAATCAGCATTTAAAATGTAAAGCCAGAACTCAAGTTCAGGTCACAGAATGGGTCAGGTTGGAAGGGAGCACAGTGGGTCAGCTGGTCCAGCCTCTCTGCTCAGTCAGGGCCATCCCAGAGCACATGGCACAGGATTGTGTCCAGATGGTTCTGGAATGTCTCCAGTGAGGGAGACTCCACACCCTGTCTGGATAAACTGTTCCAGTGAACAGTAAAGAAGTTCTTCCTCATGTTCATCTGGAACTTGCTGGGCATCATTTTCTGCTCTTGTCCTATTGCTTGGCACCACTGAGCAGAGCCTGGCTGCATCCTCTTGACCATCTTCATTCAGATGCTGATAGACATTGATGAGGTTCCCTCTCATCTGTCTCTTCTTCAGGCTGAACAGGCCCAGCTTCCTCAGCCTTTCCTCATATGAGAGATGCTCCAGCCCCTTAATCAACTTTGTTGTCCTCCACTGGATCTGCTCCAGGAGCTCCGTGTCTCTCTTTGACTGAGAAACCCGGAACTGGACACAGCACTCCAGGAGAGGCCTCACCAGGGCTGAGTGGAGGGGCAGGATCACGTCCCTCAACCTGCGGGCAATGCTCTTCCAAATGCATCCTAGCATACCTTTGGTCCTTTTTGTCCCCAGGGCTCTGCTGGCTCATGGAGAGCTTGGTGTCCACCAGGACTCCCAGGTCCTTCTTCACTGAGCTGCTTTCCAGAAGCTCAGCCCTCAGCCTGTTCTGATGCCTGGGATTATTCCTTCCCAGGGGCAGGAACTCTGCATTTTGCTTTGCTGAGTTTCAGAAAGTTCCTCTCTGTCCATCTGTCCAACCTGTCCTTGTGAAGGGGCTGAACAGCCCTCTGGGGTATCAGCCAGTCCTCCCAGCTTTTGTGTCTTCCAACTCCCTACACCCTCTATCAGAGCTGCCAAAATCCCTGGTTTGACTCCTTATGAGTTATCCCTATTCAGAAGAAAAAAAAAATAGATGCAAGGAAGCTCATTAATAAAAAATGAGGAGATGAAATCAGCTATTTTTTACAAAATTCCTGAATTACCAAATCTGTTTTAAATTTGATCATCTAACTAGATATGTGAAGGAAAAAAAAAAAAAAAAAGAAGTTGTGAGCAAAGTATAAATAATTAACTTGAGAGTCTCTCTGTTAGAAAAATACAATAAACCAACAGTCTGAATTTTTTTTAACATACAGTGTATAGATCAAGCACTTTTTGTGCAAATAGGCAGCAGAGATATAGGTAATGCACTTAATGAAACAACAGGGACTAACTGTTAAAAATAAGAAAAATTAATATGAGACTGCAAGGACTTCTCCTTCCCAAGAGAAACATGCTGAAAAATTAAGGAAATTCTCATTTGCCACTTCCCATGTTTAATCTCTGTGGAAATGGAGATACAATAATCTTGCAATAACTAAAAGAAACATAAAAAATATCTTAAGAAACATAATAAGTTACCAGTTATGAAAAATAAAAGTGAAATACAGTCTATATCAACACAGAAGAACTTAATCAAAAATGCCCATAAAATGCACAGGCAAACTCACTAATGATGAAATCCAGCAAGGCTTTTCCAGGCCAACGTGGAAGTGGGTCTGAGTTCCTGGACAGCAGGTTACTGATGGCTGACAAAGGTGTTTTATCTGTAATACTTTGCCCCTGAGGCTTTGAAGTGTGTAAGATGCAGCTTATTCTCCCCTTACAATATCAATAATATCAAAATAAAAATAGTAAGAGTTTTTTATTGTCGTGTTTGATGAAATAGGCTTTGGCATAGCTTGCTACTTCAGCATTTATTATTTATGTGATTTTTATCTTGTCAGGCTTAATCTGCAGTATGGCTAATCTTTAATGGATTTAATGCTGCCTGTGAGGTGTAGAGAATGCTCTGTAGAAAGAAGAAAATTATGTTGCTGTTGTTACTTCACTCAAGAGTGACATATCCATAGGATAGGATTTAACTATTCCAATGAAGGATATGCATCTTAAGGAGTATGTTAAAATCAGATTGAGAATGATTGCTCCTATTGTCACTTGCATGCCCTGGACATCCAGTCAGACCAGATTATGGATGAATTAAAATCATTGAGCCTCATTTTCTTGCCTTCTCCAGCAGACCAAACTACAATTGATCTTACAGAGAAAAGGCACTGCTGCAGTCCATTGCAGGCTGTGAGCAGGGATCCACATTGTTGCTCTGTAAACGATCTCAGAAGAGGAAGAGAGAAACAGGTCTGTCTGTATGTTTTCCACCTGTCTACTGAAAGTTTTGGGAAAGGGAGGCTGTGCTGGAAATGCTTTGTCTTTCTGCAGTAGGCCCTGTTTAGGTACTGGAAGACTGCCCTGGTGCCTTCTCTAGCCTATGTTCATGGGAGAGGTGCTACAAACCCCTGATTATCTTTGTGGTTCTTCTCCAGACTCACTCCAACAGGTCCACACCCCTATATTGGATGCCCCAGAGCTGGATACAGGTCTCTAAAACTCCTAATTTGCATGTGTTTTGGAATATATTCTGGCACTAAATATTTTGCTTGCAGGCAAGAGTTAAAACTAGCTATTGAAAGTTCATTATATAAGTGTACTTAGAAGAAAGGAAAGCAAGTATTCCATTTCTCTATTTGGAAAATATCAATAGTCAGCATTAAGTAACAATTGTTAGTCTCTGTAGATAACTGTGTAGGATTTCCTTTTCATAAATCCTGTTTTTACGTGGCCATTAACTGCAATGACTGTAATGGAGGTTTTGCCAGAAACACTTGATTTCACTAAAGCCAGATTTTGACACATTTGCCTCAGCTGCATAATTTTAACCATCAAGCTAACAATGCCAGCCTTTACTAAGCCTCTACTCAAATAACCAGCAAATTCGCTTGAATAATTTTGTTTGCTTTCCCCCGCCCTTTTTTAACTGAATACCTACTGCTGAAATCCAGGCTACTGGATGTCCTGAGGCTGTGCACAGCAGTCTTTGTCTAGAAGTGGAATCATAGACTCACAATTCAGGTTGATTTTTCTTTTTTTTTAATGTTCTGGTTTGCATTATATTTCAAGCTTCAGGAAGAATGATTGATTGTAACTTTTCCGCAGTAGCTGTATATCCATTGTGAGACTAAACTCTGTGAGGAAAAGACCCAAAACCCAAACAAACAAGCAAAATATTTTTCATGCGTTAAATTGTTATTTTTAAATGAGAAATAAGCAAAATCTCTGAATTCTAATGAAGTGATAGATTTTCTTTATCTTAGAAGTGATAGAAGATATATAAATAAAGAGGAGGGCAGCTCCCTGCCTGATGCTTTTTCTTCCTTGAGAGCAGAGGGATACTGGGTTTAGTGTCCATAAGAGCACAAGTATAACTTACAGAGTTTGTGTACCAGCCTTGTTCTGCATTTTTCATAAAGATAAATACCTTTATACTCTAGCCTTGAAACAAGGGAGAAGGAGAGAGGAATGATTGAAGATGATTATGAACAGCAAACTATCATTTAGAGAGCCATTATTCTAAGCCTTAGCCCTCAAGTGCCTCACTGGAAAGTGCAACTTACATAAAATTTGTCTGAATGACTCGGTTATTCCTGTGACCCATTCTAAGACCACCAAGTAAACATCCATATATCTACAATATTGCTTTCTTCTTGTTGTTTTAAATCTACTGCTTGTTAGATTGAGTATGGTCCTGCTACTAAGAAAATTATTTTTTAGCTGAAAAGTATGTAAGAGCTAGATAGTCAAAGCCATATTTGCTTCTGTGTGTTTGAGAAATCTCAGTGGCTTTTTCTTCCAACATGTTCCTCATCCCTTGAACCCGTCCAAACTTGAGTAGCCACAATATCCACTAGGTGAGGGAAAAAAAGGTTTTGCAGCTCTGCAACACTTCAAATAGGAGAAAAAACCAAGAACACCCTAATCCAATATTTACTCACTGATCTTTGGATTTTAATGTGGCTTTTACCAGCTTCTTTTGACTTTTAGCTTTCCTCTTCTGACTCTTCTCATTGGAGACACATTGAACACTTACTCCTCATCTAGCCTGTGCTAGCGACCAGCGCTTGGATGTGTTTTGTAGCAGCCTCATTTCATATCTCCAACATCTGTTTCTGGATGGTGAACTGATATATTATACAAAAATCAACTTGTGCTTGAAGTTACTTTTGCTTAAGTGATTGGTGGATTTTATCCAGAAATGTAAATCTCAGAAATTTTGGAGCTACTGAAATCAGAGCAGAAATGTGCATGTCATTAGAACCAGGATTCCTTAAAGAATTATATTGGCTTTATAAATGTGTAGTGATAACAATGAAAGTATAACGGGCCTTCTTTCAAATCCGTGAGAGCTAGGACAAGAATAATCTCAACACAATGTTTTCTAGCTCTTTTTGCAGTTAAAAAGTAACAAATACAACCTCTGCCTTCCACTTTCACGGCCATATTAAGGTAATGTAGGTGAATTAGCTAAACTGATTGATCTAATGAAGTGCTATGCAACACATCCAGGATCTCCAGTCTGTTTGGCTAATGAAGTGTCAATATGTCTCAAATGGTCCCTCAAATGATTTAAAGGAATTGTCAGATTTAGTCAAAGTAGCCTCCAATGATTTACACTATTGTATGAAGCTCTTAATCATTTGACTATAGGAGTGCTTCAAATCTCTCATCATTTTTTCAGCTACTTATCCTGATGCGTATACTAATGCCTAATTTGCTAATTAGAGGAAGAAGATTGCAGTGCTTTGACAGGCAAGGCCAAAAATGGGTTCTGCCCATAAAAGAAGTCACAGAGGTAACAAAGACAATTTGCAAAGGAGGAAATAAGGCATAAATAAAGCAATCAGTTGCAAGACTGGAAAACTACAATTAGATAATTTACTATAAAAGATAAAAATGAATGCAGAATCATGGCAAATGCATACAAATCTAGAGGAAAATCCTAACAGGTTTTAAAAAAACTTCATACAAGTTCCTTTCCACAGCAGTTTTATTAGGTTCACATGTTAAACCATCTTCAAAAAATTGTCCTCATTATATAATCTGTCTTAAGAGGAAATACTAGAAATTCCTCACTCATTACTTCAGAGTGATGTTAGAACAAAGGACAAGACATCATGAAAGACTACCAGAAAAACTGTTATTAAAGCAGGAATGTAAAGAAAGAGAGGCAAGTGATGAAACATCTGAAAAGCCTCACAGAGTTTTGTAAGGGATCTGAAAAATCAGAGAAACAGTTAGTTTAATGAACATGTGACTATGTTAATTTTACAAGAGCCCACATGCTCTGACAGACATGCTTCTATAATTGCAGAAGCAACCACGGCTTTGCATTTCTAATTTTCTTTTGTCACATGTCATATGATCAGAAATAAACTTCGTGGTGTTAACATCCCAGATAGACATCATGGCTAAATTGCAGAGGAATTATGTGAAACTCAGAACGTAAAATTTGGGATATTAACATTAGTATTTATCCTGTCAGATTAGCTTCAAAATAAATCCAAACACCATAGTGTAATAAAACTTAAATTACAATGAATTACAATATAGATAGTATATCACATTAATTTTAATATGTTGAAATTGTAATCAGAAATAATTGGACTTTCAGTAGAAAAGTAAATGAAGTTGCTGAAGCAAAAGGAAATTAACATTGATTGCAAGTGGAATAAACTGTGCAGATTTGTAGGGTTCTGATTTATTGAGGTGGGAACTACTTCTAAGGCCATTAACATAAAGATTTAATTAATGTGTCATGATTTTTGCCAGATAGTGCAAGGAGTTAGAAGCCATTAAAAATATAATTTCATTTTGATAATGAAAAATCAATACGAAAATTGCAGGAGATGCAATCTCAGATTACCAGACTGGACATTAATAAACTCAGCTTTTGAAAACAGTTAAGAAACAACAAAAGATCCTAACAAGCATCACAATTGCAGCTATTTCAAGAATGGAAAGCTGTTCTCTTTCACATTTTAATGATGAAATCTTTGTTTCTTAGAGAAAGTAACACGTTTAAGAAATATGTTTCTTGCTTATTTGTCTGTTTCCATGCTTCCCAGGCCCTCATACTCTTAAATACCTGCCCTTTGAGCAGTATCCAAAATCCTCTAACTCTGCTACTTGCATGTTTCATCTTCTTTCTGTGCTCTGCCTAGTTTCTTCCATGATTCAGAGAGCATTTAATAAAGTGAAAACATCTCTGCATAATATGATACTGCCCTAAAAGCAACCCACTGCTTTTGTAAAAGTGACCATAGGTGGATGATATACTGGGATCATTTTGTGTTACTTTACTACACCAGTACAGATTAATATTCTGTGAACTAGACAAGGATGAAAAAGTCTTACTGGATAAGGGCTCTCAAATATAGGTTATTTCCTGATTTGAAAAACCATTCTGTTTATGAGTTAGTAAAAGGGGAATACTTCCTGTGCTGATTGAAGACCTCAAGGATAAAATCCATTCATGATTTTGTAGCACTCAAACTGTTTCTGAGGACCCTGTAAGCAGCTAGATAAATAGGGAGAGATTGATTTTTCTCTATTTCTATTCTGTAGACAGAAACATAAAAAAAATTGTTACCCTCTCTGCTTTCCCATTAACTTCAAAATACCAGAGATTTTGTAAACTACACTCTTGCTTGCCTTGAGTGGAGAATTTTGTATTACAACCCTCCCAACCTCCAGTGAATTTTGAATGTTTCTTTTATCACATATGAATCCTTTAGGAGATAAGCCAATCATTCTCTTTCTATTATCTAACCCTTTCTACAGTAAGTGGTGTCTTTTAATTCACTCAGTATTGAAAGAGAATGTGCAAGATATGATACCGAAACATTTTGAGACTCAGTCTGTAAATGAGATGTGAAGGGCCTCCTCCTCACTCCTGATGCCTGTGTTCTGAGCACATTGGCAGTAGAACAGTGCAGCCTCTTTTCTTTCACCACTAAAAAAGGGAGTAGCCCTTTCCTGTGGGGCTTCCTGGGTAAGAATTCAGAAATTGAAGCAGTCTGTCATGTTGTCCACTGGATTCCCCAGATACCTAAGAGAGACATATTTGAAAACAAATTTCTTTGTCAGATGAAAAGAAATCTTGTCTTGAAGAGTAGCTGCTCTTGAAGGGAGCTCTAAACTTCTAGAAGCTGTCATTTTGCAGTGTTCATTATCAGCCTCATTGCTATTCAGCAGACAGTTTGGGACAGCAAAAGGAAAGCTGAGGCTCTGTAGGAGTAGGAAAGTCCCTGTATTGTGCATAGATCCTCTTTTCTGTGTATAACATTATCAGTACTGTAAGAAAAAGCTGTAAGTATAGGCATGTCATTGCAAATGCGGAGGTCTTTCAAGTGTATTTTATCAGGTGATCTCTATCTCAGGGTACAAAGAGCATATGTTAGGATTACTGAAGATATTTCTTTTCATCCAAACAGTAAACAATCAAAAAAATAAGTAAAGCAACCAAGTGAATAAAAGATATCACTAACTTGCCATCCAGAGAAAAGCATTTTAGTTCTTTCTTCTCCATTCAGTTTTTCTATGTCTGTGTTTACCACAATGCTAAAGTTACCTAAACCTAGATACCTCCTATTTTCCCTCACTTTATTATTGTAGCTAAAAGTAATTTATATGGAAACAAGTAGTTCAGATATAAACCCTGCAACTGGAACTCATCTAAATAGTATAAAAAACCTTTTGACATGCAGTTTTTATTTATTTTGAAGTTCATCCTTTCTTTCTGCATTGTAAGGCTGTGATTGCACTCCTTTAGCATCATAAAATCAGTGGTGAAATGGAAGGGTAGTGGATTAAGGCATAATATACAATTTGATATTTATAGAATATATTTTTAAAAAATTAATATTTTTGCCTTAATTGTTGTGTGATTGCACTAGTTCCCTTGAGCCTTAAGGAAAAAAGCACTTTAAGTTCTACTCTTAGGTTCAAGTTGTCAACAATCCACTATTGAGGCTATTCTTTAAGAGTTTTAAGAACATGTGCAGCTCAGAAGTTACAATTAGCTTCTGCCTCACAGTCAGTCAGAGGCAAGAAAGAATTCTGAGATGGGCAGAAAACTGTTAGAATAGCTTGACCTGGCTTTTGTACAAGTGAAGTTCTGTGTCCCAGGATGTGCCCAGTGTTACAGAATGGCAGCTGTCTGAGGTCCCCCCTTACTGGCTGCTTTTGTAGTGGATCTGAATGGGTTATGGGGATATTTCAGGTTGAATTCATGCCCTTACCCCAGAGTGTAGCTGAGGTGCAGACACCAATATCTGAAGGTAATTGCTCAGCTACAACAGCCAAATGCCACCGACATACAAAATTGTTGATTTATGTCACACAAAGGCAGCATGGAAAGCAAGCACCTGGGTCAAATGTGCTTTTTCAATTTTTTTCCTTTACTTTCCTCCTGCGTTCAGTCACAAGAAATGATACAGAGCCAGCCTGAAGAGTGGAACTGAACGTTTGCAGGAAGATTGTCAATTTTAAAGCAGACTCAGGTGTAGATGTAATGGCCGTATCAGAAAAGAAGTTTCACTCCCCTCCCAGCTGAACCACCTGTGGCTACTCCAAACAATCCTAGAGGCAGCATAAACACAAAGAGGAAAGGCTGTGTCTCTAATACTTGTGATTGGGAGACTTTAGACTGGTATTTTCCTTCATCAGAACACTTACTACTCTCTTGATTAAAAGCATGAAAGAAAAATTTTAAGAGAGTACATTGGACTCCTATACACAGTGCCACTGTTTATAACATTAAAACTATAAACTTCACCAAATTTCCTTTCTCACATTTTTCAAATAGCTTCCAGTATAACACAGTGTTGGACCAGCTACATTCAGCATCTTGTATGATCAGCCCTTGATGTGTCAGGGAACTTGAGAAGTGTAACAGAGTTGTTCTGTGTTAGAAGCACGGTATCATCTGCTGTCACACTGAGAAGAAGAATGTAAAAACCCAGACATGTGAGAACCTCAAAAAACTCTGAGAACATGGAAAAAAGAAAAAAAACTTATAACTTTCTTATAACTGCGGAATAAAAGATATTATTTAGAAGAAGAGGATATTCCAGCTACCTTCCAAACAAATCAGCACCCTTGTCATCCTCTAATAAGGCTGAGGCATGGCCATTGAGGCATTCCTCAGTCTGTCCCAAGGATTTAATTGATTACTGAAGAGGTACTACAGTTACTTGGTGTTAGGCTTTTCCTGTCAGGACAGGTTTTGACAGGTAAGGGTAGATAAAATTCTCAGTTGTTATCTGTTGTGACTAATGCATTCATTTAACAAAACCAATATTTTAAAGTTTACATAAGTCTCTTCATTAAAAAAAAAAAAGTAACTGCATTTAAAAAAAACAAACTAAGAGCTATGAAGCCACACTAGGTTATTTGTGTTTATTTTATGCATAAATTAAACTTTTTTCTACACAGAGAACATGAAGGTATATGTTTCAACTTAACTCTCAAATGTTTTCATATCCAGAGGACAGAGTAATCATCTTGATTCATGGCTGTAACATCACATAACATGAATGTGTGTTCCAAGACTTCAGACATTGTTGATTATTTCTTCCCTTTCATATACAGAATATTAAACATTCAACTTCTTCCTAATGTTCCTTCAAGTATAAACAATGCTACTTTTAATTAAAACAACATATTAAGGATAAAACTGGGTGTGTAGAGATCAGATATGACTTCCCTTCTATAGTTATCTTCCAGGCATTATTACTAGGATTTTGTGAGGGAAGAATTAAATAGAAAGTAGGGTTTAGTTGTATTATAAATGTGAATCACATCATTAGGAGATAATACTATATTATTTTTCTGAATTGACAATGAACATGATCACCTTAACAGGCTCCTTTTGATGCAGTATTTAAAATGATAAGTGAAGGATGTGTTAGGAATAAAATAGAACCACAGGTGGTGTTTTGGTTTCCCTGTCCCACACTTCAAATACTGAGAACAAATTAATGGATAAAAAAAAGTCTACTTGAAGTTCAGAAAAGACTTTATTAATTGCTAAAATATTTTGTTTCCTGGTTTAAGTCTGAATTCAAAACTTCAAATCATGAATCAAATCTCTCAAAACAGCAAGGTTTTAAGTTAAATGTTAACCATTGTTTAATCATGAGTTTGCTTCTAAGTAGTGATAACACTGAGACAGGCCACAAAGCCTTTCAAATTCTGGCATAAATTAATAGATTTAATGAACCGTTTTCCCTGGTTTATTGAAAACATTTTTTCATTCTCAGGCTCAGGGTTCACTTTATTGTTGACATGTACATGGCTGCATCGCTTGGAGAGCACACGTGGGTGGGCTCCCCGCGCCTGCCAAGGCAGGCGTCACCCGTGCAGCCGCGGCCTCGGCACGGTGGGGAAGGTCTCAGCACCGGCGGGGTTCTGCTTGTTTGACAAAGCCCCTCTGTGTGCTCCTCCACGAAAGGCTGGAGCTAATTTTGAAAGTCAGACAAATGACAGGCAGGGGAGCGCGCTGTCCTCCCCGCTGTGCCGTGTGGCACTGATTCACGAGGAGAACAGACGACTCTGCTGAGGCTGGAAAGAAAATATGTGGCAGAGCTGGTTACTGGCATGAGAGCGGGGCAATGCATCAACTGCAGAAGCACCAGTGCTGCATGTTCTGTGGCCTTTGCCTTTGACTGCAAACTATCTGCTTCTCTCTTGTTAGGGCTGAAAGATTGGGATTCTTGCCTTCTGCAGGAATTACTGTCAGCTGAGCTCGGAGCGGTGGCTGGCATTGCCTTCCACACGAGCTGTCAGTGCAGACAGTGGAGATCTAACTGATCACCTCCTCGAGTGATCATGGTGATCAAAAAACCTGTATAACCAAAGTCCTGGTTCAGAATTCCTTGTTTGGGAACTAAAGAGCTGATACTATGCCAGTAGTTTGACAAGACTAGGTCTCATTAAAGTGATTACTGCCATATAATGATTAGGGTCAATTACATTTGCAGGCACTCTGAGATGTCTAGCTGCTGCTTGGATGTAGAAAAACTTGTATAAAGCTAAGCCTTGCTTAATGAAAAAGTAGAGCTCAAAGTACTGTATGGAGGAATAAAAAGGACATTTATGCAAGAGGCAGTAAATTAAAAGAGCTGAAAACATGTAAAGGTAGATGAAAATAAGTATGTGAATTGCTTCTGAAAAAACATTAAGGTGTGGTAGTATCTATATCAATTGTAACAACAAAATTTATGTTTTAAAAATTCCATTCGTATTTATTTTCATCTAGTTGTATGTCTTTTTCTAGTATGAAATATTGCATGTTTTCTCTCAACTGTTTCCTATAATAAGACATTTGCCATGGTATTACAAGATAATAATAACTTTCTCTGTCCATGCATCTCTCTCACTCTCCATGTTTTCTGGGTGTTTTATTTGCCCTTTAATATTTTTGACAGGTGGGTTGAGATCAGAATAGCAAATCTGCATAATTCAAACAAGAAGGTCATGCAGAGGGATTGTCCTGTTTGAACTGCACAGAGATTTGAAAACCAGTCCCATCGAGTTAGTGGAAGGACTAAAAGATTTGAACAATGCACAGTCACTTCTTTTTCATCTGTCATGCAAGGAAAACTTTAAAATGTACAGTAGCATAATGGTGTGTTACTCTCATGTATTTTTGTGTAGGTGGCAAATTAGCAGGGGAGGGAGAAAGACAAGGCTTTGATCTTAAAGAAGTAGGAAGAATCTTGAAACAAAATGCTCCTGACTATTTAAATATGTGGTAAAAAATAATAAAAAAAATCTTTAATTTTGTGAAGAAGGAGGAGATGATGATGGGCTCAAGAGTCAGCACAGCTGGATGGGCCAAACACAACAGCAGCATCTGGCAGATACATCCACACTGAACTCTGAACTCAGGTTCACTGCTGAGCTTCTTTATAGTTCACACCTAATCTCCAGCATCTGGGTTAAGCCAGTTGTTCTAAGGCTCTTGATGTCCACCATAGCTGCTGCTGGATGGCAAAAGTAAACATACAGCGTGGGTGGATTAAAAGAGCAGGTGCTACCTTTTCCGTCAACCCAGCAGTATCAGCTATATGAATGCTTCCTTTTTCTGCTCCAAGTCAAGCAGGGATTTCCACAATTATTGGAGTGATTTGAGATCATTCCAAAGTATTTCAGATCAGTGTTTGAAAGCACTGGTGAGTGTGCTGATTGCATGTTCCATTATTTTAATAAGTAGATTCATTTGCTACTCAGTTACTTGTAGAGAGTGGTGTTGTGCCAGTGATGATAAGATATTGATGACTTCTGACTTCAGGCAAAAATGTGTTTCAGTGCTTGGTTTTGTTAAAAGCCTATTCTTCACTGTATCTGGGGCTATGCATGCTTTTCACTTTATAGTTTCTTTGAATATGAGAATAAATAATAAATTATCATTAATAAATTAGCAGGAGTCGACAAAAGAGTAAGTGCAAATGAGGGATTTCTATGTAACCCATAGAGTATAATCCTGGATCCATTGAGATAAATGACAAAAGTCTGAATCTTAAATGGAAACAATTCTATAAAAATATTTCATTATCTTAACTAGACATTAAACTAACATTGACTTAAGCCTTCCGTCACTGAGTTGAATTGAAATGAATGTGTGTGGAAATAGAAAAAATCTACTATTGACAAAAAAGATTTCTTCAGTTGAAATTATATGCTCACGTAACACATTACCAGTAGAAATAGAGGCGATGGAATGGCCACCAAAGTTATTAGGGTGCTGTTTGTTTTATTGCTCTGAGTAGATTGGTTGATTTCAGAATAACCCAAGTTAATGGAGCTGCTAGTGTAAGTACAGTGAGCATGATTTAGTCCTTGACACATACATATTTATGTATTGTTGTGTTGTGGAGCGCTACTTCAAGCCATGATTATTCCATTAAGTCCTTGCATTCATTCAAATTTTTCACATGCTGCTTTGTATTTATAAAATGTTACCCAGGCCTTGCAAGACCTAATGAATTTTTAATTGTGAGCCAACGATACAGGTTTCTGCAAACACTCTGAAGTCATCCATCATTAAATACATTTTACAAAACAATTTTCTTTTGCTTACTTGAATCTTACCTCCCTCTTTCCATCTTATCACTTGACTTCATTAAAATATAAGACACAAGTTACTCAGCTTTTGAATGCCCTCTGTATTATCAAAATTCTGACTGAATGCTCATTTACACACAGTTAAATCTCAAGCTGATTGCCATCTCATTATGTGTCTGGAAAAAACTTAGCACATATGACTTTTACTGTTTTGATTCATTTGTCTTCATATGTTTTTCTTTGAAAAATGCGCATAGATGTAATGGGAATAAAAAATGGACCCGTTCTTTACATTGTCTAATGTAAATAGATAATCCAATCTTCCATACTGACTTCACATTCTAGTAAAAAAATAGATTTTTGTTTTTTGCTATCTAAAATATGTTTGTATGAAAAAATATTTTTGGTGAGCAGTGGTGTTAGAGAAACTACACTTGCACTTATCTCTATTAATGTTCTTTTGCTATTGCTCAAGTAGGGTGTATTTGTACTGCGTTTTATACCTCAGATACTGGGCAGCAAATGTGAATATCAGAAGATTCTTCTTATATTTTGAAAGAACAATTGAACCAGCCAAATTTGGACTGCAAGATCACTACATTCATTTATGGTTAGGATTTTAAAAGCAATTTATGAGAAATGAGATGTTATTTCTGAAATTTTGGCAAAATGTAAATTAAAGAAATAGAAGTGATATTTTTTTAACCATGATATACAGCATAGTGAAAAGTGACACTGCTAAGATATAAGGGAGATTTACCAGTGGAAAATTTAGTTTTTCCATAAATTTCATTGATTTCTAGATTTTTTTATAGAACCCCTACTCCAATGTCTGTTGCATTCCTTAAGCCTTTTTCAAATAGGCAAGTGTGAGAATACAATTTAAGTACATTAATCTGCTTTTCCAAATGGAAATATTAGCCTGTGAGTTCTTGACATTGACAGAAAACAAAGCATAATAATTTTGTTCTTTCAAGATTATCAGAAAGTTTCATAACTAAAGCAGAGATAGAATTAGGAACTGTTTTATATTGGAGAGATAAATTGGTACCAACCATTATTTAATGAAGCCTGTAATTCAGAGTTGCTCAGAACAATAAAATGAGGGTAAAGGAATGTTATTTCATTTAGTCAGTTATTTCATTAGTCAGTTATTTCATTTTCATGTGAGTCATGGTGTTTCTCATTTGCTGGAATGATGGCGCAAACTCCTCTTTGCAACTCAAAGTGCATGATCTAATACTCAAAATATTGACTAACATTGAATAGATTAAGGTGCCTATAAAGCACATCAGCAGTTTTGTTTTCCTTAATTGTTATAAAAATTGTGTGAAATAAACAGTCCCTTGATATTTTGGGTGCTAACCTGTAGAGTAACATGATGGGGTGTAGAAACTTTTGGACAAAGGGTTTTTTTGTAGCCCATATTCTCCTTTCAAGTCTGTCTAATGCCTGAGTGCAACAAGCAAGTGCAATGCTATGGAGTAATAGTGAGCATATGGAATTTAAAAATCCTGCTTTGGAATACATTTAAGAAAACAGTTAAGAAAGTTCAGCAGAGGACCTCAATGCCTGAAGGGGCATTTCCTGTGAGTACCCAGCCAGAAGGATGACTGTACTCCAAGGCTTTGTCAGTCTTTCAAGGGAGAAACCTCAGATGTTCTCAACTGAGTAGAACCTTTGACAGAAAACGAGGGGATAATATGGAATTAGACATAAAAAAAATGTTTATGCAACACAGGGAAATAATTTCAGATATGAAATATAACTGTTTATTTAGACATTCACCTTCTTTACTTAGACTAACTGCAAGGTCTTCCAAATTTCAATCTAAATCCAAGATTCTGTTGGGTTTGGATTTCAAGCTCCAGAAGTCCACTGAGGTCTATCCCCTCTTTGTGGGCAGCTGTTATATTCCTGGCACTCTGAAAATCTTGAAGCAGGTTCTGCTAGGTTAAATATCTTCCTTTTTGTGTGTTCATGAGTCCAGACAGAAAAAAGCCTTCCCAAATGCTATTTAAAATAATTGAAAAGGAAGACCTCTCCAGTTTACAGTGTTGTCTGAATCTAGTTTTGAAGACATCAGCCCCTGAAAAACAGAATTCTCTCTTTTTACAGAATTGGTAACCCACAAAACCAAATCAACCAATGAAAATCCTAAATGACTTAAAATCCTTTGTGAGCAAAGGGACTTGCTCATACAATAGTAGTGTTGTTTTCATCCCCTTTCTTTCTCACTAGAGATTACTTTTTATAGCACATGCTAATAGTTATTTTGGTGGCAATCCACTGAAGCAAGTGAGTTTTTGACACCTAAATCAGTGTTGGAAATATCCACTGTGTACCTAGAAATTGTGCTGTGAAAATGGCCACAGGGTTCTTTTTTAGTTAAGTCAACAAGATTCATAAAAGCAGCAGCATGGTTAAGTTATAAATCCTCTAACTATTATTTTTCTCTTGAAAAAATAACTTAGATTGAACTGTGTCCTTGTGAGTGTGCAATAGTGAGGGCTACAGTATTACTTTGAGAAAACCCTCTATTACATTATGTAGCATTTAAAGCCAGTTTTTATAGACATAAAGGTGTATCTGAAATTCAGTTAAGGTTGAAATATACTGTCCTTTCAAATGTCTCTTCAGCATTTTTGACTAGCTGTAACGTTTAATTTTCTTTTTAAAGAATATAAAAGGATGGTATTTTTCAAATGTCTGAAGTATAGGGAAAAAAAATGAAAAAGGTTGCCTTTTCAGAAAGCTTTCTTCAACTTTTTCATTTAGCCTTTAAGAAAGGGCAGGGTTATGCAAACTCAAGATACAAATAACAAAGAACAGTAGAAATGATCTTCCAGAAAGTAAGGAGGGGAATATATTCAGTTCCACACTATTAATGAGGGGAATATTTGTTTTTCCCTAAACAGGATAATCTATTCTTGAGAAAAAACCTACATTTTAATATATTAGGTAAAAATTTGAGTGATACTCTGTAAAATTTGAGGAACAGTAACTAAAAACTGTAAACGACTCATTTTTTCCCTGGATAGCTTTACTACTAGATTACTACAAAATTCAGTGTTTATATTGGAACTTTAAAAATATTTATGTAAATTATTTGGGTGAGGGGTCTGACATGAAGGGAAGCAATCTCTGAAGAGAATGATTGATTGCATAATGACATAAGCAAGTATCTCAATATTATGCAAATACAATTTGCTGTAGGTGACTACAGAATAATTATTTTAGTGCTAAAATTGATGAGGACAACTGTATTTTCTCAGGAATCTGACTTCAGACCTTGGCTCTTAGGGCTGACCTTGTGTAAATGGTAATTAGTGACACAAAAAAACTTCACCATTAAGTAAATGTTCTGCTATGGAGGGACTCTGTAAAGCAATAAATTGTGCCAACACCTATCCATGTCAGGGAATCTGTGAATTAGTAGACTACTTCATTAATTTAACAACATGGATAAATGTCCATCTGTGTGGAAAGTTCTTGAAAAATGATGACAACACGAATAAAATCTAAAGAATGAGAACTGTAGCACAAACAACTTGTGATAGGATCCAGTGTGAATCTCAAAGAAGTAGAATAATTTTATTGCAGAGAAGTCTGTGTTGCAAATTCTAATAGCAATAGAAATGAAGCTATAGTAGACACAGGAAGATTTAGCAGGTGGAAACCATCATATGCCAAGGGATATTTTTCTTGTTTTCAGAACTCCCACACTCCTAGTAACTGATATTAATGTTACATTTCTGTATGCAGAAAAAAAAATTGTCTTTGGAAGGATTTCTCTGAAAATTTATGCTGCCTTTCTGCTGTCTTTTCTTATATTACTTACATGCTATATTTCGAAAATAAATAGTCTGTGTGACAGAATCTGAATTTTTCAATGTGCTACTAATATGTAGCAATGTCACAATAAAAGTAATGGTTTGATGTTTCCATGTTATTAAATTTCAATTTAGTTCTTCAAAGTTATAAAATACTGAAATTCTCCACATATTTAAAGCTTGAACACTTAAAAAATACCGTATTGATGAACAGCATTGGTGTACTAGATCTTTTAATCCAATTTAATGAAATGTGGAGAATTTTGAGTAATTAATTTTCTTGCATTTTAATTATTCATATAATTTTTATTATTAATATATTGTGGTTTCAGAAATTATCTCTTATAACACAGCAATATTAATAGATTTCTTAACCTAGACTAAATGAATGTTTATGCTTGATAGTTCATACCATTTCGCAAAACTCAAAAATCTCAGAACATTTTTTTTTTTTTTGGATAGTCCAAATTATTTTTGTAATATGCTCTAGCTTGGATTTATATGGTTTAGTGAACACCCACTTTTCTCAACAGGTTTGCAGCTTTTTAAGGTTGTGCTCCTGCCATGCAGTTCCCCTTGAGCTTCAATTTGTGACATGAAGAGAGAACTACAGAGATTCTCTTTGGGGATGGATTTCCAGATGCACCTTTTCCTTTGCTATTTCTCTAGGTACATGGAGCCAGTCCTGTGAAATGCTGCTTGTTTCTTAATTTCAGTGGGAATTGGCAGTGAAGTGCAGAGTACAAGAAGGCTCAGAAGTACCTCCTAAAACTATGGATGGAGAAGAAAATGTCAGACTAATCTGGAGCTCCTGTGGCTTGTGTGTGTGAGTCAAGTGCTTCAAAACCAAAAACAGAAAGATACACAGCTTTACAGGTAACACTAGGTTTTCCCCAGTTGTCTAAATTGACAAAGTTCTTTTTATCCAACTGTAATGTTTCTATTTACCTGAGGATGTTGGTACAGATAAGCTATGCTTTTCCATGTTTATAGCAGTGATTATATTTTCCCAGTATTCACTTAAAATGTTTCAAGAGGACTATACTTTATAAAAAAAATCACTGTGAATGCTTAATTTTATATTAATTTTTATCAATATTAAATTAAAACAAAGTAAACATCTGGAAAAAAAGTAACAGCAATAACTTAAAATACTAAAAGATTTACTTTAGTGGCCGCTGGAGAGTCACAAGGACCTTCATGAATCTGCTTAGGTTTCTGATGGAGATTTACCTTGTTGCTATCCTGTATGTGTTTCGTTTAAAAGGTGCACCCTGTGTGCCAGGAGTGGAGAATGGCTATATCTCTTACAGTTAATTCTAAAACCCTGAGAAGGTTTTTGTTGTTTTATTATCCAGATGCCTGAAAAACTTTGTTAGTCAGTCTGGGCACAAGACTAGGTACAGTCATGGGACTGAAAATGAATTTTGATTATGTACTCAAAGTGTTGTCATGATACAGGGCTGGTGATTGTTTAGTATTTGTTATGGTGTAAGAAAGGATCACCCTCATCAGTGAACTGATGAGCAGGCTAATTCAGGGAAGAACTGACATTGCTTGAGGCCAAAGTGCTGAAATGAGAGAATTTTGCAGAATGAATAAAGGTCATTTGGTCCATCAAGACATATTCTTTTTAGTAGACTGTTTCCCCAAGGATGATATCTAATTGTTTCTTGAATGCCACTGGTGCTTTTTGCCTCTACAACTTTGCCTGCAGGCTATTCTAAGTATTTGTTATTCTCTACATGAAAAGGTGCTTTCTGATATATATGCTGAATTTATTTTTTTAATTTCCAGTTAAGTTCTTTTGTCCTATAATCTGTGTTGGAATGAAAATAAGAATAATTTGAGTTAACATTATCTGTGGCAGTTAAGAATTTATATGCTTCAAAAGAGACAGTTCTATTCTGTCCTTAAAATTAGATGCCCAGATTTATAAACTAAGTAACCACAACTGCATATCAAAAGGTGGCAGGGCTCTCCCTTGGAAGATTTCACGTCAGAATCAGTCTTATTTCCCTGAATGTGCTTTACTGATGTTGTTGGTGCTTGGTCCCCCATTGACCAAAAACCTATCCAATACAGAACATCTGATGACACTTGATGTCTTTTTTAACATCAGCTAAAGGGAAGACAAATGCAGGATGTACTTTAAAGTTATTTTGACAGGCAGAAAAAAGAGAGGCAATGGCTGGGGACATAACAGTAAGAGTTCACTAACTCCTCCTTTGTTCTTTTTTCAAAACAACTCAGTCTTACTCTAGTTTTGGAGGATTTAAAAGATAAATCAGATTGTCTACACTGCCTAACTTTTAACAGCATCAATCCTGGGTTACTGGCCTTAAAGGAGGGGTGCCTAATCATCCTGAGTCTTTACAGTTTTTGTGCAGTACTGGCCAGACAAGCCAAGCAGCTGATTTTGCAATTCGGTCACAGTCCTATTCAGGCAGGGTTTTTCACTGTGTCAAGCTCCAGGAAAGCAGCTAAGACAGTGTTTAGCTGGGTGTAGCATAAACTACTGCTGTAGCAGCAGCATCATGGTCTCCATGCCACATTTCTTTTTGGTCTGGAGACAGAGAAGTCAAAGACTCTTCCTGTCTCACCATTCCCCATCCAACCACCCTGCCCTAGTTCCATCCATAATTATTCTTCAGTTGCAGACTCCTTACTGGGCTTCAGATGGCCCAAGTCGACAACTCCTCAAAAAAAACCCAAGAAAAATCAGTTTTTCTCCCACTTCTGAGAAAGCGTCATACTGAAAGCAGCCAAACAACACCATATCATCCCCTGTGGCAGACCCTGCTAGCACACTTCTTCCATCATCCTGGGTTTCAGATTAGTTGAGGGTCTGTATTATCAACACCTCCACAGACATGAGAGCCAGGTTTTACAGCTGATGAGCTGCATGTGGTTTAGGAAAGAAAAACTCACTGCCCTCAGTTAAGCACTAAGATATTGCTGTGTACAGATCATGTAAAAAACTCTATGGAAATGCAGCAAGTGCTTCCATCCTGGCTCTGAGCCATAGACACTGACCCTCTGTGGAAGATCTATAAATCAAGTCCTACTACACATGGACAGAGTTGTGTAAAGAGGGGAAACAGGTGGCAAATAAAATGTGTTTATTTAGAGACTTAAAAAACATCAGGCTTTAGAGAGGACTTTGACATTTCTAGGAACTATTCTTCACAACAGAATGAACGTTATACCCCCTCGCTTTCTGCTGGATAAACAAGACTCAAATCAAGGTCTTCAATTTGTGAAAAAACAAGCAAGCAGGAAAAAATCATGACCAGTTTCCAGTCCTGAAGGAGAATTCCTTCCCTCACTATGTATGCTTGTATTAACTAGTTTTCCAATGTGCATTCAAGATGAGACAGCTTCAAGCTGTTCTGAATAACCATTTCATTGAAGTGATTTCAGACACACACAATCTCTACTGAGACTCTCTTATCCCTCATTGAACAACAAGAACAATCATGATAATTATTTCAAATCATTTTTACATGAGAAGAACAGAGATCCATGAATACATTCATGGCAGTATTTGTGCCATCTTCAATACTTAATCATCCATCTAGCCTAGAATGCCCTGCAATATTGCAAAGCATCCTTGTAATATACTGGTCACAAAATACTTGTCTTAAAAGTTTGAATCTTGCGTACCATTGCCTCTTTCTGACTGTGGGAGGCTGGCCTTACTTCACTGCCAGTAATGCATGTGAACGTGGGTTAAAGTTTGTGTCAGAGCACATCTGTAGAATAAACTAATTGCAAAGTATAATGGCATTGACTGTTTAATTTACACTGCCATCCTAATCAGTGTCTTGAGGTTAGCGTAGAAGTTGAGTTGCCCTGCACAATCTCCTTTCTCTATCCATGCTAAAATCTAGGGAGGCCCAGGGACAAGGTAATGTACAGATATTTTGCCAGAGCTTTCTCAGTGAAACCGTTTTCACTAGGTGCGCAACAAAACTGGTGTAAAATGAGAGAAAAATTGAATACTATAAAACAGTTTCTTTTTTTTTATTATTGGAAAATAATGTGAGATAGTGAGTAATTATTTTTTTCCAGCTAGTGAAACTCAGTGAAACTAAATTTGCAGAAATTTCTTTACTGTTGCAAGAAAGGGGAAAAAAAAAAAAGAATTATGAAAAATATAGAATGGCTACAACTGCATAGTGAATTCCAGCAGAGTTTAAATACTCAATGTGATTTTTAAACTTATTTTCTTTTATTAGGCTTCAGGTTAGCAGAGGCTGTTTTATAAAAAAAACCCAAACCTCTCTGTAGCTGATTTTGTTTAAGCTCTAAATTAGTATCATAGCATGAGACACATGGTTTTAGCTTATAACTATATTTTCAAGAGATCTCTGTATTTGCCTAAGAGAAGGTAACTGAATTTCAGTAAATCAATGTTTCACATATATCTAGAGGCCATGTTTTAACTGAATATGCATTCTCTTTGCCATATTAACAAGGTTTGCTTTCACAGGTGTAAAACAGGGTCAGTTATGCTAATAAACCCGGAAATTATTCCCCTGTGAAGACCAAAACACTGCCAGAAGCAAAGAACTTGATAATATTTAGCCAGAAATTGAATATGACATGTTTTTTGCCTCCTGAAGTGATGCATTGACATTACTTGTTCTTCTTGAGGTCTAAATATTTAGAGTCTCTTAATTCACTTAAATGCAATTCTTTATTTTCTTAAATTTGACTCTGTTTTGAGATAAAGTTAAAAGGGAGATGCTACTTAAAAATAAGATTATTTTTAGTTTATTCAAGAGAACTGTGATTTTATTGTTTTTAATGGCTGTTTTGTTTTATAACATACATTTATGCTCACACACCATGAGGATTTGTAATATGTTACCTAACTTAACAGTGATGTTTAATTTTGTATCCTTTTACCTTCAGCTAGATTGGAACAGCTAGTGTAGATTTCAGTCTGCCTAAAATAATTTTCTCTGCTGGATGGAGCAGATTATTTCAAGGTAATTTAAAATATATGTAGAAAGTGGGGAAAAGTTGTTTACAGCAACTGCATTTGTTAACCCTCTGATAATTGCCTACAGTGTTTTGAAGATGTAAACACAAATATGATATATGAATTTATGCATGAATTTCATCTAAGAATATCTCAGACTTGTCCTAATAACTAGAAATACATTTTCTAAAGCAAATTGTTATCTGGGAATAAATTGCATGTTGGTTCCATCCTTCCTCCCGCAGTCACTTGTGTATCTCCAGTCGCTCGCTCTTTCTGCTTTTCCCCTTTTTTTTTGAGCAAACACATTTAACAGCTGTGGAAACAAACAGGGCACACTTGGCAAAAGTAGGGACCAGATGCCAAACTCTGCAATGCTTGTTCTCGCAGCATCAGGCGGGTCTGTTGCTAACTCCTTGGTGTCACCTCTGCTGGCTCCCTTTCCAGTTTTGCTACTGGCAGGCAGCAGAGGTGCATCTGGAGATGTTGTCGAGGTCCTGCAGCTGTGGGGCCGTCTTGGCTCCTCTGTCCGTATTCCTCTTTTATATTTAAATGTTATTTTTGCATGCAATAACGTTAATTACTCAAACATAACTAATATTTTTCTCAGCGTTCGTGGAGATGGAGGAGGAAATAAATTTGTTTTCCGTGTGAGCAGATGTTTTCTATGATTAATTACTGTCTTGAATTTGGGGGAGATTTGATTCCTCTTTAATGGGGTGCAAAAATATCAATTGACACCTGGCTGGCACTGCTGATGTGCTCTGAGAACCTGTGGCATTTTGGTTAGACTGTGTCTGGATGTGATGTGGGCTCACATCAGTGTGTGGGGAAAGGAGAAGGTGAGAGGGGTAAGAGTTCTGCTGTGGCCTCGTTCACCATTGGTTTTTCCTTTAAATTACAAGTCACCCTGGAGAGGTCTGGAGAGCAACTAATTCCAAATGCTATTAATAGCCTGTAAAATAAATCTGGCATCCCAGAGAGAGAGAGGGAACAAAAGAGGAAGCTGAAGGGAGAATACATTATCCTCCTCTCTCTGGCAACCCGTGATAGGACATGAGGAAATGAAATGAAACTGCTTCAGGGGAAGTTTAGATTGGACATTAGCAAAAGATTCTTCACTGAGAGGCTGGTCAGTCATTGCAACAGGCTTCCTGGGGAAGTGGTCATGGTACCAAGCCTGCCAGAGTTCAAGAAGTGTCTGGACAGATCCATTAGTCAAATGGTTTCGTTTTAGGTAGTCATGTGAGGAGTAGGGAGTTGGACTCTATGACCCTTATGGGTCCCTTCCAACTTGAGATACTCAATGATTCCATGCCAGCTAGAGTGTGTTGGGTAACATATCCTTGGCAAAGACTGAACTCCAAACTCAGATAATGCTGCTGTATGCTTCCTCATTTATAATCACATATAAATGGAAATTTAGACTTTAAGGCTTCAGTATCGGGCTATAATTTACTACTGTCATGTGATTAATACTGGATCTTGATTGGATGCTAATAATTCTTCTCTTCCCAGCGTTTGTTCTGACTGGAAGTCTCGTCTTGCTCCAGAAGTTACTTTTTGTTTTTCTGTGGCTTCAGTGTTCATGAAGCATTGCTCTCTTATTTGCAAAATAGCTTTTTACAGTTAATCCATGCTGTCTGTGGCTGTTTATCTTCCTGTCCACGCTATAAGTGGCAGTCTAGACTTCACCAAGACTTTAGCCTCCCAAACTGTCTCATCAACCACTGCCACAAGAACAGATATAAATTATGTGCCTCTCTGAGTCGTGGTGGTGGTGGTAGATTCTGTCTACCACCAGGTGGAGCCCAAAATCTTGCCTTTTCTTCTGATTTAGGAAAATATTTGGAAAAAATCAGGGGGAGAAGGTGAACGTATAGGGTGTGTTCTCCATGTGGGCGAGGAGATGAGTTAACGTGCTAGGCTTTGAGATGGTCAGTGAAAGAATCCAGCAGTAAAAAAAAAGGATGTGGTGCTGGTTTTGAGGAGCCTGAATATGCAGTGGGAAGATTGGCATCTGATGACATGGAGGCTTCCATTGCAGAAGGAAGTTAGGAGCCCCTCTCCTTGACTTGCCCTTCACACAGCAATTAATAACCAGAAATTGGTGTGATTACTGGTCCATACCTATCAGAAAGATTTATCTGAGTCAAAAGGCCTTGCATATTTATTTTCACTGTGTCAATTTTCATTGTTGCAATGTTTCTTACATGTTCTTACATTTGGATTTTTAGTGAGAATGTGATTATTTTTTCCATATGCAATTGTTTGAATTGTCAATTTTATTAAAATGTAGCACTGTTTAAAATCAGAAATGGACAAATACTATTGCTTCATAGTTAACTTTGATGTAAATTAATGTTCTAGCTTTCCCCCGTAAAGCAGGCAAAGTGAACATTGTTCTTTTCAGCAGGTATTTGTAGTCATTTCAATGACTTATTTTGCCTAGCATTTTTTCTTATAGCCAGATAGTATCATTTGAATTTACTTAGGCAGCACAATTTTGTAATGCATTGTTGAAGGTTTTAGACCATTCTGCATATTTTTCCTGTAAAAGGGAAAACACATGGTTCTCATATAGTGTTTATGACATGCATCAGCAAGCTACTAAAAAGTACAGAACTGAGATGCTCTACGACTTAATATATCCATTTTTATCATTTTAGTAGTTTTAAAGTGTTGATTAACAGTGCATTTGGAACCAGGTTAGATCTATAAACTTTTTCCTAGACTGGGGTAATGAGTAGAGGGACCAAGTCACCTGGGAGATACAAAATTATTCAGGAGTGGGTGTTTAAAGACCAAGCAAACAAAATACCACCTTACTATTTTTCTGAACTCCAAAGCTGTGATCAAGAATCAAACCAGTATTTTAAGTATATTCGTTTATAACTTTCCTTTAAGCTAATTTCCATTTTAAAATCTTATTCTTACTTCACAACAGATGAGAAGATTGCCTATAATTAAATAAGCCCTCTACCTAAAATCAGAGGATAGAACTTGTACACATCACAAGTGATCCTGTTATCCATTCCCTGCTCCCAGCCCGTGATCAGCTACACACAGATAACTAAGGATAACAGGAACTGGTGCATGCAGCATCTGTTTTCTTCATGGTCTTGCCTCATTCAACCAAATAAGTTTTCATTTTACTCATGCATCAAATATGACAAAATTTTTTGTAAAATGAGGCAAAAAAAGTTTAAAATCTATGTTTGCCTGCTGCTTCTGTAAAGAGACATACTTGTTGATAGGCCATATTTTGTCATGCTTTTTTGATGATTTTTTAAAATCAGCTTTAGTTATATTTAGGCAGAGGGACTGATCAGGAATAGATAGTATCTGTCCCGGAAATTTTACAATGGAAACAGAAATGGCACATGTAATGTAGTGCAGTACACGTCGTGTAGTGGAGCAATTTGTGGAGCAGAAAAACAAGGAAGGAAATGGGAAATGAAAAGAGTGAAAGGAAAATAAGATGTGTGCTAAAATGGAAGGGATAGGATAATGTGAGTCCCAAGTGGAGTTGCTGTGTGGGCAGTAGAATTTAAAACAAGATTGAAGCCAGTCAGTAAAAGACCAAATGAAATCAAAATGGGTTTAGAAAGCATTATTTTAAAACTAGTCAGTGGACACCGTACTAAACAACATTCTGTATAATGCAGGTAAAGGTACAAACCCTCCACAACTTGCTCTGTTAGAAAAATTAACTTGTGTCATGGAAACAAATTAATACTGAAAGAAATGCATCCCAAAGTCGTTTTTCAAAGTACTTGTTTCACAGTACTTCTATGTATGTTCTGCTTACCCACAGTAGAAATACTTCTATTGTGATGATCCAGTTTGTGTTATGATTTCAGATATATGTATTTTTAAAATGAACTTTATTTTTCAGGATAAAAAATATTAACTTAGTAGAAAATAAATAGTTCTCACTTGATGAACTCTCAGGAAGAAGTGTCTGTATATAGATACAAATGAATTAAAATTGTCAATACTTCAATACTGGCTTCTGTCAAGGTAAAGAGAAAATAATTTAGCCGTCACTGGAAGGTATAGAGCAATCATAAAACAGTAAACAGCTACATAATTTGGAAAAAAATGTTTGCTTTTCTGAAGTTATTAGTCCTGGAGGCACACAGGTTTTAGTTCATCTTTGAAAATGTCCTTTCATTCTTTAAGAGTTCAAGGTTTGCATTCATCTTTTTATAGTTGTAGTCGTTACAGTGAAATTCAGGATTTGTACATCCGAATTTTTATTCATTATTCAAGAAGTTACATAATGAATGAATGATAAATACATATTTACACATGAGGAGCAGAATATACAAACATTTCAGGAATTCTGTTTCAAATATGAAATATGGTGAAACTGCAGTCCAGTGGTGTCCCCTGTGCACAAATGGATAACTTATATGTAAACTTATTAATTCTTGTGTAGCTACTGAACTGTGTATGGCAGCAAATGTTTCCAAGATAGGGGGGGAAATAAGAAGAGGTTGCAAACTTCTCAACTTCTGTCCTTGTACAAGGAAACTTGTACACCACAGCAGTCATGTAGCAATTTGCAAACAGGAATTGAAATTATGGAATGATCAAGAATTGAATGCTAAGCAATATGAGCAGGAAGAGCAGAGAGATTGGATGTGAAGCCAGTCATATTTGAGAACTGATTAAGAAAATATCTCAAATTGTCTAATAACAATATAGACATAGAGCAAAACTCTGACAGCTTGCATGGATATGAATGGAAAGAAGCAAAATGGTGCAGTGTAACCTTATTAAGCATTTTCTTAATAGGTTACTGCAATGAAGTTTCTGGTTTTGAAGTCAGGATTCACACCTGGGTAGAATGGACACCAGCTGGACAAAATCTTTAATTTTATGTCAATGCTGTGTGTTTGGTATCTTCTTTATAAAAAATGTCAACATATTAATATAAAAAATTATTTCTTAAATCACTGTTGATTATTTTCTGGTATTGGAGCAACACCTGGAGAAAGAATGCTGTGTAATGGCCATACAATCTGTCTTGGGTACTTTTTAGATGGATTTCTGTAGCACTCTGTATCCTGGTCACAGACCTGCTATGGTCTGTCACAGCAGCTATGACTTACCCAAGTTAACAATCTGAGACCAGTGCATCACACTCCAGTGACAGTTCTTCCAGCTACTCATATCCTCTTGTACTGCATTTTGGCCCTTTGAGTAAGAATGTGTCAAGTTCTGCTTCCTCTGTAATCTGTCTACTGGCCTTTCTTCCATCTGATTGCCATGGAACAAAATCTGCCGCAATTGAATATGTATATGTATATAAATACTGTTTTCAAATTTCAGACCACATTTTTTATGCCATTGTGAAGGTTATCTGTGTAAAGGAAAGTGGAAAAAGTACTTTTTCATTTACATCACTTATCATTTTGGCAATAACCTGCCTTTTTTTAACAGAAACCCTGCTTGTGATCTTACAGTATTATCCATAGGTAACAAATGAAATTAATAGCATTAATGATTTCCTATGGTTTTTGTCTCTTGGTTAGATTGTATTCTGCCTGGAAATGTGAGAATTCCAGCTGGGGTTTATCTTTTTGTATGGGCAAAGGCATTTTTAATGTTTTATTTGGATGTTGATTCTTTATATCAGGACAAAACCAAATATATTCTGCAGTATTTTGCTTATCAAGAGGCACTAATTAAGTATTTTTTCTTCACTGTTTTAATGGAAAGAGCAGATCTGAGAGACCTGTCGTGCTGTCTCAAACTTGGTTAAAGTTAGCCAAGAAGCTCAAAGTCAAGAGTGAGGGACTAAAGGTTTGCCAGACATTTGTGTAACCCAGAAGTTAAAAAAAGAAACAAAAACACCTTCATGACACCTATCTTATTTTTTAGGAAGCCAAGCTAAAAAAAAAAAAAATGTTCTGTCTCATCTGAGAGTGATGTGGTAGAAAATGGAGAGGGAGATTTTAGTCATTGCAATTGTATCCAGTGTCAGAACATTAAAGTGAAGTATCCTGAATATATTCAATGAGATAATGTTTCATTTCCTTTTTTCCTTATTTCTGTTTTGTATTCACCATGGCAAGGCAAGTGGGTGAAATACAGGGTCTGCTATGCATGACCTTGCAGTAATGTGGTCCATAATCCCATGTTTGTTTGTCTTCTGCCTTAAATCCATTAAAGTTGTTCGCATTAATTACCATCTGGAATTTCAGGGGACTGCAACAACTCCTGCACCTAGAAAGCCACACAACCAAAACAGAAGCTGTGAAACAATGAACTGGCATTTCGATAACTTTGAGGCAGTGTCAAGAGATACTGAAAGCACTTGGTGGAAATGCAGAGATTTCTGAAGGTGAGGGAGTTACAGAGATTTCTAGGACAGTATCATCTTATGCTCAAGAACACTGAGTGAAGACTCCCATTAGAGGCCAAGACTACATTACTTATTGATTTTTCTATTAGTTTTAAAGGTAGTTAGTGCTGATGTTTCAAACTAGTATCTAAAAGTAGGTCTATGTGGTAAGCAGTAATGAACCAATGTTCCCAGCTGAAACATTCGGGAAATTGTGGTTGATTTGAAACAAATAGAAAAAAAAGCAGCAACTCTCAAGTCTTACTTAAAATTCTACAAGCGTAGACATGTTATTTTGGGATACGCGTAAATTATTGGCTAAAATTCCATCACGGGGTTGATAGGGAAGGTAGAAAATTTAGGCGTTTGCAAGTTAATGTCATATTAAACGTTTCTGTACACAGAAAATTGTCTGGCCCATTGGTTTCTATTATTTGTCAGAGGGTACAAGTGTATACATTTTTGGGCACACCGTGTTAAAGTCGTATTTCTCCAAAGATAATTTATGCCAAAAAAATGCAAAGGAAAATAAGAAACTCACTAAAAATTAACTGTTCTGGAGCATGCAAAATCAGACACTGATGCAGACATTTACAGAAATGGGTCATTCTTTAGTTTCATATTTCTAAGCCACCTGCTGACGACCTCAAGTGCATTGAGAACTTTTTCAATTACGAATTTGGGCTGAGATTCTTATTGTTATTATATTCATACATAGCAAATGCTGCTAGAACTAGTGAGATGTTTTCAGTTTTGTTCTGTTGGGGTTTTTTAATGAGGTGTTTGATGGTTGCAAAACCATTAGAGTTGATTTTTTTTAGTGCATTACTTCTAACAGCCTCTTGAAGTGAGTGACTGTACACAGCTTTTTCATATGCAATATAAAAGGCAAATGAAAATAAGGGAAATAAGATGTGAGCTGAACTTAAGGTAGCAAGTTTGTTTAAAAACAAAACAAAAACCAACCACCTTAATGTCTTTTCAATTTACCAAGGGTTTTTGCTCTTTTTCTGTTTCAACAGACGTGGAAGCACCAAAAGCTTGGAGATACAGTTTATATTTTTGAAAGGAATGTGCTGGTTTCAGCTCTTGCATCTTTCAATGTCTTTTGTCTTTCAAAGTGTTTCTGTCTGAGTTTGCTTTTCAGACTTTCAAAAACCCAGAGAACTGGAGGTGGCATTGCTGGAGCTGGGGATGTGCATAATGATCCCTGAGTATTTTATATTTCCTTTTGGAGGCATAAATCAGCAACTCTTTCTCCTTGTGGTGAGAACCCCCAAAACACTGTGAGGAGTTTGAATCTGTAATGCTCTTAGCAGAATATAGTGTGACGTGGCAATGTTTTACACAGAGAAAATTCAGAGTGAGGCAAACCCATTTGGAAGCCATTGCATTTTTATCTGTGCCTGCCCACTGTGTCCCTGTAGCACTGAAGTATTTTACTCTCAGACTAGCAGCAATTTTCAACATCTCAGAGCCAAGTCATCCCTCTCCAGGCCCTTCAGAGAAAATTTTTTTCTCCCCTCAGCTCTGATGTCTCTCTCATGGGTGTAGTCCCAGCTTCTCTTTGTAGGCCACTACTCTCCATCTCTGCCACCATCTCTCCCTGCTTTGAAACCTTTCTTGGGCTCTCCAGAAGTTTTTCCCAGTTGTGCAGGATCAGCTGGTTCCAGGTAAGGGGAGAAAATCCTGTTCCTTCAAGGGCTTTCACCTTCTTGTAACCATTTACCTCCACGCTTTCAGCCTCTCATTTTTACCCAAAAAACAAAGTAACATAAAGCTAGAAGAAAACAAAAACTTGAGCTTGCTTGTTGTGGGAACAAAGAGTGACCATCCCCTCAGCTTGGGAGAATGACAAGTAAAGAGGCAAGGGATTGCCTCTTTGTGTGTGAAGCCCTGTTACACTCAACATCCAGGCACTAGCCAGCTCTCAAGTAAAAGGTTTCCCTTTAAATGTTGAGCTGCAAAATAAAGAAAATAGGGAAGCCTTATAGAGCTACAAAAATTTAAAATATTGACAGGTGATTGCTATAAGAAATCATTTTTCCTTTATGTTTTAATAACTTTCAAGTTTATTTTATATGTAAATAAGGAAAAAATATGCCAAATTCTGGACAACTGATTGGTTAAAAATCACTTGTTGTTTCCTTTCTCAAACTTTTTTAAAAATGTTTTTTACTTGCAAAAGGATAGGACACAATCAAGGTGTTGGCAACTGATTGCTGCAAATTGTTGCTATCTCAAAAGAAGAACAAAACCCACATGACCTGGTATTTTGTTTGCAGTTTTTAAGATCATGCAAATGAATTAGAATTATTTACTTGTAAAGATACAGCATTGCAGAGCCTTAGGAACTGTAGATAGGAACTGCATAGATCAAAATTAGTGGCAGTCTAAATTAGCTTAGAAGTAAGATTGGAACTGTACCACTATGAAAACCTTGCATATGGTGGGGTTTTGTTTGTTTGTTTTTCTTTTTTGTTTTGATATGTGTACTAAATATTGCTTGAAGGTAATATCAGAGAAAGAGGGAAAAATTGAAAATATTTATAATAGAAACATCAAGTTTGTCTGGGTTCCATTTTCAAAAACAACTTACATGTAATTTTCATGCAACTTTATACATTTTAATGATAGATATTGAGAAGGCAGTTAAGGTATTTCCATCTTGGTTGTTCATCTCTAATTCATCTCTGTTCCTCTCCCAGTTTCCTCTTACAGCTTCTCATTACAGTTGACTATTTTTGGAACAGATTGAGCAAGTCCTTTTATTTTTATGGATTACTTAGTATCTCAGCTTTGTCTGCTTTACATAAAGATAAAAAAGTGGTTTAGAAGTTCAGAAGCATTACTAAATCAAAGTAAATAATGCTGTATAAGAAATGGGGAAAATGTTAGGAATTTTAAATAGTTGTTTTTACAGAGAGAAAATGGGGGTGAAAAGTTGTGACATGACTTTCTTCTGTAGTGATAAAGAACTGATATTGAGCATACAAATACTGTATGATGAATGCTTTCTTTTTAAGATTCTGGTCTGGAACTCTGAGCCTTGCATGTTTAGCAAAACTGGAGTTAAGCAGATGCCAAGGAATCAGGAAACACGACTACGTCTAGATCACAAACATTTCTAGGTCAAAACATGGACTATATCTTCAGAAATGAAATGTCGTGTATTAAGAGTGCTTTGCAATCCCTTAAAAGGCTGCAGGCCTTCAAAGGACTTGTATCCTTGGATACTTTCCACTTCCTTTTCATTTGCTATATGCTGTTCTTCTGAACACCTCAAAGTACCTTATAAATAATGAATTAAGCTTTACAGAAAGTTCTATCTTGTATAGATAGTTTTGCAGCCCATTTGCCAGGAAGCAAAGTGAAACAGAGAGAGCGAACACTGGAGCTTCTGTTTAAAGAGGCAGAAAGAGAAAGGAAAAATTAGGAATAGAACCGTGACCACATGACAACAACTGGCTTTCTTTAACTATCTTTTAGCAATTAAATATGTAGCATTAACTCTCCCTCCTCCCAAAAAATCCCTTAACAATAACATCTGCTATGTACACATTCACAACCCAACCTACGCTTTGATCTGTAAATCTATGTGGAAAATAATATTTGAACATTCTTTTAAATTCTTAAATGCTCTGCTTGTCTGTCATGTTCATGTTGATCATTAGCTACTAAAACCTATGTGTCTGTGTGCATCAGTTATGTGCTTGGGAGAGAACAAATATTTTCTTTATTATTTTTATGTTCCTAATCTTACTTTTCTGAAGAGGGAGCTGAAAATGCAGCATATGATTTGGGTGAAAACAGTTGCTCTAACCATTTTTTACAAGAGAAAATCTCACAACTTTTCTTTTAAGTGTTTTATGAACTGGAAGGTAACTTATGTTGGAATGTTAAAGATTTTTTAAATAACTTGACTATTTCTTTCCATTTTTTTTTCTTTCTTAATACTATGGGGCATTACTAACTGCTGTTTAATTATGAAAATATTTGAAATGTTTGTGGACAATTCTGTGATTTCATTATGGATACAGTAACTATTTATAGATGATGACAAATTTCTGTTGTTCCTATTTTTGATGAAATAACCCTCCATAGAATTTCTTTTTAAAAAAATTCTATTGGAGACCTTATCTAAAACTGTTGGATGTTTTTCGTTGAAGTTATTGCAAGAGTTCTTGAAAAGGAATCTTGAAAACAAATCAGTGTGATGATCTCTGCACATTCAAAGGGTAATACATTAGGCCCTAGATTTTTTCTGAAACAGGAGATTCTGATAATTCAGGCACCATCTTTGATACTGTGTTCTCAGATTTTGGCATTGCAAAAGTAGTTTGAAGCAGCACTTTTAAAATGTTTTATTTGCATTTCAATCAAAACCAATGTTCTTTCTCCTGGCTATTAGTTACTTCTTCTAGCGTAAAAGTGGGAACAAAATAACACTTGTGTTCATTGCAGCGCATGGTCAAAGAGACAAAGTTTGAGGGTAGATGCAAACACTGATCCACTCCATGGATCGCTTAACATTCAGTGTTCCTAAGCCCTGCTTCTGTTCCTTTGTGTGCACACTTATAACATATGCTTTTCCTCAGAGTCCCACTTGGAATTTAGCTTTGTGCTTGTCCATGTAGACACTCAGCTAAAGCCTCAGAGTGCTCAGCTACAAGAGAGTTGTGTGTGTCATTACAACAAGAGCCAGCAAACCTTCTCTCGTACCTTACCGAGGCACATTTGGGAAAGGCAATTAAATAAATGAACAAACCAGTCTCCAGTTAGTGTAGAAGCACTGTGGGGTCTGATCTGTCACTGAGTGAGTTAATGCCATTAAGTTTCAAAAGTGCAGGCCCAGGTCCTAAGAATTTTTAAGATGTTATGGGGTGTATTTTTTTAATCCCTCTGTTTGTAGACTTGTTCTCAATCAGGATGTGCAAACCGTAGAGAAATAGTTAATAATGGTATCAAAAAAATCCTTTAAAACTATAAAATCCTGTTTTCATACTCATTTCATGAGTATTTTAGTACCATTAAAAGTTCCTATTTTGAACAGATGAAATTGGGCCGATTTCTATTAGAAAGATCTTGGTCTTCCTTTTCTATCTTCCATTTCTATCCTCACAGGTCAAAAGATATCACTCTTTGACTTGTCACAGGTGCAGGATTGCATATTGCCATTTCTGGGCTTCAGGCCAGTGTAAATTTCGAAGTAGAGGGAAAAGTGAATGTTTTTCAGGCAGTCTGGCCATTAGGGTTGCTCTTTTGTTTGTTTTCTAATGTTATTCATTCTTGCCCGTCTGAGTTATTCACATTCTAGTTATTGGTTGAGAAAATTCTGAAGGACTTGATAAACCAGCAAAGCATATGTAATAAAATTAATTTCATTCTTTGGCAGTGATTTATAAATTGATACCAGGAACACACAGTTCTTTAATTAGTATCTGTATGCACTGAACTGACCAAAAAAAAAAAAAAAAATTCAGTTCTGTTGTTCAATTTCATTTGTTTCCTGCATTGTCTGATCGATGTTAATAGCCTTTAAAAATTTGGGTTTATTTCCTCTCTGCATTACATAAAGGAAAATAGAGGATGCTAATAATTTCTCTTCCTCTCCTACCACTTGTATTATTCAAACACACTCTTGCCATTTGTATTTAGCTTTTTGATTAAGTGATTTTTTTTTTGAAAATTTGATTACATCGAATAATTTATATCATTAAATCAAAAATTTCAAAGAAATAATATTTCTTTTTGTGTGAGTGTGCATTTATGTGCTTTGTTCTGGAGGACAGCCAGGACCATTTACTTTTATCACTTTTCTCAGTTCTACAGTCTACGAAACATATCAAGGTGAAGTTCTATTAAATTTCTGTCTATAATTATTTTTATGAAAATATCTGACTTTCAACCATAATATTTTCCAGTTGGAAAACAAAAATCACTGATGGCACACATGTTTACAGAGTGTTCAGGAGGGGAGAGCATAGGAGAGAGAGTAGGAGAACAGTACGTATCAGAAAGCTGGAATTCCACATCAACCTAGTCCAATTTGCTCTTGTTTTAGAGGAATTTGGTATTGACTAGACAATTAGCATTGTTTAAAATGCTCATTTATATCGTGAATTGAATACATTGTCCTGTGAAAAAGTTATTGTTCCCTCTGAATATTCTTTCTCTAAAGTCAATTTGTGTTTAGATAACCACAATCTATAACAGATTTTCTGTCTCTTTTGTGTAAGAGATTAATGAATTACTGGATTAAGTGCAAGGCAATAAAGGCTGTTGTCTTTACACTTTTGGTGAAGCCCATAGCAAACTGTCTAGAACTGAATTTTCACAGATGTGTCTTGACAACTTTTTTCATGTTTTGGTCATTAGATCACTGTTTTCAATCCCTTACATTGCCTTCCCCC